>CP092090.1:52466067-52603567 GCA_029203775.1 Neoneuromus ignobilis
TATCACGTACACACCAGCTCTTATTATAATTATTTTTATTATATTTATTTATTTATTTACATGTATATTATTATATATATTATATATATATATATATATATATATATATATATATATATATATATATATGTATATATATATAACAGGTGTACAAATTTGAGGTTAGAAAGTAATTTATCAATAAAATACAATTTTTAAAAGAAAAATTCATGTTTATTGGTATCAATGTAAAATATAAATATGAGAATTATGAATGAAATACAATATCAGCCAAATAGCCTCCTCTACCACGTCGGCAGATGTCCAACTCTTTTATCAAAATTTTCAAGCACGCTTTGCAATAAATGAGGCTGTATTTCAACTATACCTGCACGAATTTCATCCATTAGTTCTTGAATTGTTGCTGGATTGTTTGCATAAACCTTTTATTTTAAATAATCCCATAAGAAAATGTCTAACGGTGTTAAATTACAAGATCTAGGCGACCAATTAACATCACATGACAAGAAATTAACGTCTATTGAATTTGGTTGTGAGTAAATCGATTGCTACACAAGTTGTATGGCTTGTGGTACCATCCTATTGAAACCACATATCAATATCTTCAAATTCCGACCACAAAAATCTGTTATCATGCTTTGGTAACGCATCTAATTAACTAGAACACGAACACTTTACTCATTTTTCAAGAAGTATGGACCAATGAAAACTCCAACTCATAAACCACACTAAATAGTGACTTTTAACGATGTAATTGTTGTTCAACAATGGCTTTTGGATTTTCATTTATCCATATGTGACATTTTTGTTTGTTTACATAACCATTTAATTGAAAATGCGATTCATCACTGAAGATGATTTTGGTAAAAAAAATTAGAATTTTCTGATTTTTTTCTTGGTACCAATTAAAAAACATACGATTCAAATGATGGTCAGCTGGCTTCAGTTCTTGTGTTATCTGAACTTTATATACATGAAGATGCAAATATTTTTGTAAAATGTTGTGCAAAGTGCTTATTGTGATGTTTAATTGCTGTGAACGTCGACGAACTGATGTTTGAGGGTCTTCTTCCAGCGATATTTTCAGCTGAACGGTCACTACGAACATATGTTTTTGGTCTGTGATCTCCAACAGTACCAAATTGTTCAAAGTTTAGGGGGATTAGATTACGAACAACAGACTTCGAAGGTACTTGATTATGAGGAAAAGTTGCATGAATTTTACGCATTGACTTTGTAAAATTTTCATAATTTTTAAAGCGAATTTTCATTATTTGAATATATTTTTCAAGCGTGTAACATTCCATCACTAATTTTTTTCAATTTTTTAATAAACAAATGTTAAATAATGACAGTTCAATATTTGAAATTTCATTAAATAGTAGCCAACTTACTTCCTAACCTAAAATTTGAACACCTTTTATGACAAATTAGTAATAACACGTGCAAACAAAGTAGGAAACAAGTATATCAAGAAGAAAACTAAAATTACAAGTGTTATAACAAATGTGAAAAGTTTAAAATGGAAATAAAATGGTCGTATAGTAAGAAGAGAAGACCATCGATGTACAAAAAAAATTATTGATTACGGATTCAGATATATAAAAAGTTCAAGAAAAAACTAATGAATAGATGGGACTAAAGAAAATTCATTTGAATACAGTGGAAGTAAAAAACAATAAATCAGTCGAAGTGGGATATTTTGGGAAAGATCTTCATCCAATAGTGAATTGAAAAAAAAATGATTACGATGATAATGTATATATGATCATTAAATAGAAATATCCGATTTACTTAAGCAATAAGTTGGATAGTCGATATCTCTAACATTTCACTTTGACAGTTCTATTTTTTTTATTGTAAAACTACATCCTCACTCTTTTAAACATACGTTTTGGTTCGCGATTATCTTTCAAATTGTCTTTCTTAAAGCAAATTTTGTAAAACCATGGATAAGTCAAAAATTCGTGTTATTTTCAAATATAAGTTCTCTCGTGGAGTCAATACAGCGCAGACAGCTCGAAATATCAACGAAGTATTTGATAAGGATGTGAATAATGAACACACAGTACATCGATGGTGTAAAAACTTTCTTTCTGGCTAATTTAATCTTGAAAATGAGCTATTGAGGATTGACTAAGATGGATAATGATGAGCTTAAGCTGTAATAAAAACGGATACATCTCAAACTACGCATGAATTAGCAGCAAAATAAATAAAATAACAATTAAAATATTAAGTGAGAATATTGATATTTCCACTTAAATTTTTGCAATGTACATATAAAGATATGAGTTTGAGTTTAAGTGAATGTATAGGGCCATCCAAATGTGACGCCTAGATTTATGTTTTATTCAAAAGAAACATGTGTATACGTTCTTTTATTTCTTTTCAATAAAACACAAATCTAGACGTCACATTTGGATGACGCTATATATTTTATTATTGCATTGCTTTGTTTAATAGTCACTGGTTTATTACATAAATTAGATAAATTACAAATAACATTTTTTTATGAGATAATACACTTTTTATGGCCTGTAATAACTGAACGACAATTCCAAATACGGGTTTTTCTGTATTTAAAACATGTTACTATTTATAGAAATATTATTTATATTATTACACACACCCACACACACATATATATATATATATATATATATATATATATATATATATATATGATTTACTATTGTTTTACATGAAATCTAATAGGTATCAATTTATAATAGATTTTTTACGATGACCATGAATGTAAACCAATGACCTTAGTGCAAGGACGTTACTTTTGCGTGAAATGTTGCCAACCACAAAATAAGATTGCCAAAAATGATTAATCTCTACGCACTAAATTCTATAGTCTGTCAAACACATTTGACCTTGTCAATCGCACATGAAATGTTTTCTTAATAAATGTCAACATTGAGTTATCTGCTTAACATTAAAATGTTTCAGAAACTTGCTTAAAAGATCAAGTTTTTGTCTACGTTTCGTTCAAACGAACATATCATTAGTTTATTCATTTAATTACCTAATTAGATATTTTCGTGCGATGAAAATATAATGATTGTATTGAAAATTTGATCGTTCCATACTAAATATATCTCACAATGAAATGATAAAGCAGCTCAGATAAGCAGAGACTTGTAACTATAATTTACATTTTTCAAACTTTTATGGAATCTCCAGCATAAAATGATTTTAATCAAAGAATTACTTCTTATTTATCTACTCCACAAACGATCACGAACTAAAAATTTAATTAGAAAAAATACAAAAAATAAGTTTGTTCAAATTTATTCTTCATTTTTTTCTCAGACTTAGAATACTCTTCATTTCAATATTTTCAAATCACTACCTTCTTAGTAAAGAATTTTAAAATCAAATTGAAAATGGGTAACATTAAATAAAGTAAAAATCAATCCAAAATTGGCACACTACCGAATCACAAAAAAAATTATATATATGTATGACCTCAAAGTACAATTAGGTGATAAGAAACTAGCACAATAATATTCTCATAAGCAATTAAACAACACTGATAAAAAATATATTATCAGGAAAAAATATATGCTGCTAAACTGAAAGAAGTCTAGAAAAAATATACATTAAAAAAAAGAAGAATAAATAGTGAATAAAAGTAAGAAATAAGGGAATAAAAGTGGATAGGAGAAAGTGAAAGTGTCTCGGAAAATTTTTAAGAAAAGCCAATATCATTCGATAAGGCTTTCGCCCAGAAGTGGACCAATGTAAGTTTTAATTATGATGATAATATATATTCAATGTTTAAAAAAAATGTTTTTAATCCATGAATCCTATTTATTTTCACCTAAGACAGTGAACCATGGGTCTTGAATGTCAAAATGATTCAATGGCTCGATACAACAGATAAAAGTATGGAAATATGTTAGTCAGGAATTATACGAAAAAATAAGAATAGAGATGAATAGATCAGAGAGAAAATAAAAATCATGGATGTTATGGCAAAAATTAAAAGTTTAAAATTTAATGTTGGTAATGTAACAAAAAGAGATCAATGGACAAAAAAAAATATTGATTAGGAACCTAAATATAATACAAGAAGACCCAAGACCCAACATGAAATAGAAAAATAAGAAATTTCATCGTAGTGGACTGGAAAAGAAAAATATTGAATCGGTCAAGGTGGACGGTTTTAAAAGGTCTTCATCTGACAGTAGATTCAAAGAGACTGATTTTATATATATATATATATATATATATATATATATATATATTCTTACTCTCAACTACCATACTTGTCTATTCACCTAATTTTCGTCTTAAGGGGGTATTCTAGTCTAGACGCACGAATTTTAGGTGTTTTTTCGGGCGCTATAAAAAAAACAACAAATATTTTTACTATCCATTTTTATCAGCCATTTATTGACATTTTAAGAGTATAAAAAAGTATTATTAAAAACAAAAAATTCAAAATTTAAAAAGGAACAGGCTGGCAAAGTGGGGGCTCAAAAAAAAGGTGTCTCCTGGTTGACGTGGTTCCAACCCTTCCGGTCATCTGAAACAAAATTTTTTTTGAAATTATTGAAAAATAAAGTTGTAGTAGTATCTCCACCTAGGGAAATTAAAAAAAATTCGCAAAATGGCGGCAGTGTGAAAAACCAGTCATTTTTTTTTGCCCTATTTTTTTCAAATTTCGGAATTTTTTAAAAATATTAAAAAACAAAATTTTCAAAAATCTTAGGCGGGGGTAATCACTGTTATATTGAGAAGCTTTGTACTAAATTTCAAGTAAATCGGTCCATTAGAACTTGAGATATCACGTCAACCGTGTCGAAAAAAGTAGTTTCGAGAAAAACGCGTTTAAAATTGATTCGTTCCGACTAGACCGGATTGGTTGGCGCGTCACAAAAATAGCTATAACTCCGAAAATAATTCGAATTTCAAAAAATCCTCTTAAGGACATATTCTTAAAGGTCTAAACATTGAAAATATGTAAAAAAAATAGATTTTTTCGAAATTGTAGACTATAATATCCCCTTAAAGGTTTTTATGACATTAACCTATTGATGTTCTAAATTGATATTTAATTGGTCTTTTACATTTTTTTCTCTCAAATAGCATTCTTTATATTCATCCTAACTTCGTATTAAATTTTTAACGATTTACAATTTTTCCAGATTCAAAACTGCTAACTTTGATTTCAACCCCCTATCCTATAGAACCGATGTGTCTATTTATCTAGTTCACACACATAAAAAAATAAATAATTTTTAAATAAAATCAACTCTTCCAAAATATTGCTAATGATATATAATAAATGTAAATAAACTTTTTATATACTTAGATTCAGAATATTTAGATTTTTTAAATGCTGTTTCGTCGATTTTTGATAATCCTTTGATTGAAATCATCTCAGACAGATATTTACTTTTCATTTTTATTGCATCTTAAATTATTGTGTAGGATATCTTCCGATTAGTCGACATTTTAATTTTTTATCCAGACAGATAAACGAGACAGATAATTAAAAAAAGGTAATATTAAAATATGAAAGTAATTTATTCGATACAAAGTGCAGTACATTTAAACATATTGCAGAAAATTACTATTATTAAATAGTTAGAGCCAATGCATAAATCAAATTATTTTAAAACGAAATATTTTTTTTGGAAATGGGTTTAAAATTAATTCAAAGAAATTATTAGCTGTTTTATTCATTTGTAAATCATTTTTAATATATATATATATATATATATATATATATATATATATATATATATATAATATTAAAAATAATATCATCCAAAAGTGATGCCTAGATTTGTGTTTTATTAAAAAAAAAAATGTTTATACAGGGTGGTGCATAGAGAAACATGTGTATAGTTTATTTTGTTCTTTTTTAATAAAACATAAATCTAGGCGTCATATTTGGATGACCCTATATAATATATGATGGCTCAAATGAAATTAAATGGTTATATATACCTGTTAAATATGAAGGTTAAATATACATTTACTTGTTCAAATGAGTTAAATATCATTTACTACTCTTTACTATCCTTTAGTTTTATTTGGAACACTCTATATAACAGTATATCTCTATAAAATAATCAGATATATAATTAAACATCTATAATTATATAAAAATGATTATATATAATTACCTAAAAAATCACTAGTTTATAAACTAGTAAAATTTCGTTTCGATTTATCTACATCATCTTTTTATCTGATACGGATCTGTATTTCAGTTATCGTTTCAAATATAGGAAAATTACAAAAAAGTATGTGCATGCCAACTGATGTGATAAATCTTACGTGTTTTCTAATTTTTACACTTGATTGACGTGACAGATGATATATCTATAATTTAAACTATTATAATTAACTATAATTTTTATAAAAAAATATTTTAAGAAAATTCCAAAAAAATAGCGCCAGTAACAGTTGTGTAACATATTTTATTTTTAACTAAAATTATGTGTATTAGATGTTGTATTTGAAATAACGGATTTTCTAATGAAACTTCAACCATCTATAACATTTTTAAAAATATTTTTTATTAATTACAATGATCACCATACAACCTACCACTCTCTTCTTAACGAAAAGCAAGTGAATTCATACCAAGTTTTTAAAAATTCGAATTTTTACACTTAAGAAATTCTTTGAAGGTATTTTTGACTTTTGCTTGATTGTTGATTATTTTCTTTACCAGAGAATGATACAAATGTTTAAAAAAAGTGGTAGTCAGTTGGAATGAGGTCTGATGAATAAAGTGGATGAAAAAGAGTCTCATAAAGGTATAGCTGAAATACAGCCTCATTTATTGCAAAGCGAGCTTGGAAATATTGACAAAAGAGTGAAAGTCTGCCGACTGGTAGAAGATGCTATTTGGCTGAAATTTTATTCCATTCATAAGTCCCATATTTCTAGTTTACATTAATATCAATAAACATTAATTTTTCTTTCTAAAACTGTATTATATTGATAAATTACTTTCTAACCACAATTTTGCACACTTAATATATTAGAGGACCGGAAAGTAATGTCGTTTCTGCGCATGTCGATATTTGTTAGTCATTTATCAGCTCATTGTGTACTTCAAAGTCGTTCCAAAGACATTTTAAGGTTAGAGTGACTTGTTTACTCGTAAATAATAAAATCTTATTTTTTTTGCAATTTAAATGGCCAGCCAAATACCAGAAGAGGTACATATCCGGCAGTGTATGCTTTTTGAGTTTCACAAGGGTAGTAACGCAACGGTTGCTACCAAACCATTTGCGATGCTTATCCAATCGCATTAGATGTTCGTAAATGCCAAAGGTGGTTTTCTAAGTTCAAATCCGGTAATTTCGATCTTTCCGACTCGTACCGATCAGGAAGACCAACAACTTTAGACAATGACATGTTAAAGGAGGAAGTGGAAGCAAATCCGTGTCAGACAATCGAGGAACTGTCAAACACTCTTAACTAACCTTGGTCGACCATCCAAGAACATTTGCAGCAGATTGGTAAAGTAAGCAGAGCAGGTGTTTGGGTCCCGCATAATCTGTCCGAAGAAAGCAAAACTAACCGATCCACCACATGCAACTTATTGCTTCAGCGGCACAATACAGAAGCGTTTTTTGGTCGCTTGATCACTGGAGATGAAAAATGGGTCCTCTATGATAATTCAAAACGCAAAAGGCAGTGGCTCTCTCCGAATGAATCGCCACGAAGTACAGCTAAGCCAGGTTTACACTCCAAAAAGACGCTTTTATGTGTTTGGTGGAGTATTCACGAGTTCGTTCATTTTGAAGTGCTGAAACCTGGACAAATTGTGAATGCAGACCTTTACTGTGAACAATTGGATCGAGTAAATCAATCTTTAATTGAAAAGTACCCAGCGATTGTCAACAGAAAAGGTGTTATTCTGCAACACGATAATGCAAGACAGCACTGGGCAAGACGAACCCTGAAAAAATTAATGAATCGGGATGGGAGGTATTGCCTCACCCACCATACTCGCCCGATATTGCGCCATCGGATTTCCATTTATTCCGATCGCTACAACATTTTCTAAGTGGCAAAAAATTTGAAAATTCGGATGATGTCCAAAATACCATCTCCAGATGTTTTGCTCAAAAACCAATTGATTTTTATCGATCCGGCATTGGAAATTTGCACACTAAATGGCAAAAGGTTGTTGATAACGAGAGTGATTACATTATTGATTAAAAATAAAAACTTGGTAAAAATTTATCTGTTTGAATTTAATGTAGAAAAACGACATTACTTTCCGGTCCCCTAATATATTGAAATAATAAAATAAATAAAAATACATAATAAAAAAAAATACTTTCAACAATTTTTTTCTAACCTTCAAGATTCAAGAATGTTTTATTGTTATAAATTTAGTTGTACAAGAATTTTTTTTCTAACCTCAAATTTGGACACCTTTTATAATCCTCATACCGGTGGAATTTATTATGAAAATCACAGTCAACTTCAGTACATCTGAAAATAAGCCATTTTATCTACAACAATCTTATAATTATAATATTGAAAGATAATAAGCATGTCAAAAACCAAACAATATACAAAAAAAACTAATGAACGTGTTATTAGAAAAGAAATCTATATACAAAAAAAATATGTACTTATATTGATTGAAAAAGTCGATTTATATATGTGTTTGCATATAAACAACGTTTTAATGATACATATTGTTCCTCAATCGACCTGTAAACATCTCATTAAAATTTTTCAAATAATATAATCCGCCCGTTGGAAATAAATGACTCACTGTAATAATTCGCGACATATATTTATGCACCTGTAAAAGCATACCAGTATTACTGTACATGACTTACTCATCGAGCATAACTTTCAAATATGTATGTATAGCACAGAACAAAAACGTATAAAACGAGAACGACACAGAGATAAATAGCTGTGCGAGAGTCGAACGGCTATATAATTATTGTAGCATCGACGAGGACGCATCTTCTGGTTAATGCTGTTAAATGTTATGTAAATGAACAAATATGTGTGAGCCCGAAATGCAGTATGGAATCCTAAGCATCTGGCTTCGATTGTGACTACACAGTTAGGAATGTTCCCATGCTCGTGTGCGATTGTATGTCCGTCCGTCGTTGACAAGGAGGATCGTAATACTGTTTCAATAGTTTCACCTTGATCGCAACACTAATGGTATAGTTACGTGTGGGTTGGCGACTATGGGTTTGTTTTCATCAAGGACGTTTGCGATTTAATCGCAACGAGGTCCCACCACTTTTCGGTGATGATGTTTTAATTTTAGTGGGTACATACATACGTATAAACATACAAACACACACACACACATGTAGCAATGACAATCGGGTAATAAAAAAGAACGAGTAAATTAGATATTGTGTCAATAACGTCGCCGTTTCGACATTACCTACTGCAAAAGGTTACGTTCTGAGAAACAATAAACACATTAAATGTTATTAAACTGATGTAAAGAACAAATTACACACATTCAAACATTCGCCAAAGAGAAGTTCATAAAAGTATTATGTTAAGGTTGATATATACATATTTATAATCGATATATAAATGACCATCCAAATGTTACGCCTAGATTTGTGTTTTATTAAAAAGAAACATGTGGATAGGGCAATGATGGCGAACCTTTTGAGCTCGGCGTATCAAAATTTTGAAAAACCTTAACTTAACTCTGGTGCCGTGTCACATATAGAAATAATCATAATTTTTTGATATGTGCAACCATAATAAAAAAATATTTATATTTTTGATATTTATTTTATATATTTAAATGCCATTTAACAAAGAAAAATCAACCAAAAAATATGTATAAAATGAACAAAAACAGAAAAACAATGTACATTTAGGAAAAAATAATAATAAAACAATGATAATCAAATGGTACGAAAACTATAAATTAATGACTTTTTTGGTGCTGAAGTTTGTCTGCTAATTCTTCGATTGCAGGTTCATACTTGGTGCACTTCAAGGCCAAGCAAGCGCCACTAACTTTATCTGTTAGCCGGTTTCTTTTCTTCGTTTTAATATTATTTAATGCTGAAAATTAAGTCTCACAAAAATATGTCGATGAAAAAATTTCGTTGATGAAAGATTTCGTTCCAAATTTTCAAGTTTCGACCTTAAGTCGACAAACACATGAGTCCAAATGCTATCTTGAAAAGCTGCAAGTTGCATCTCTAAATCATCAATTTGCATCCATTGGAAATCCTTTAATTCCAAAGTACTGTAAACAACTACATCCGGATACTTAATTATTTTAATGGTTTGTTCTAGGCTTCTAAATTGGTTGAATCTTTCGCTGAACTGTTCAAATAACGAGTTTACTATATTCTGGTACATAAATATAGACTCCATTACACTCGTTGTAGTGGCCTTCTCGAAATCCTTTTTTATCCAAGGAAAATACTTATAAGTTTTAGTTTCAATATCTCGCTTAATAATTTTAAGTTTACTTTCAAAAGATTTGATGTATCCAAACATAACGTCAATCCTTTTGCCAAAACCTTGTAATTTTAAGTTCAGTTCATTCATATGAACAGAGAGATCTATAAAAAACATCAAATTGCTGACCCACTTATGATCATTGATCTGAGGAAAGTTTGCCAGATCCTTATTCTCAATAAATACCGTAATTTCTTCAAAGCACTCCACAAATCGCTCAAGTACTTTACCTCGACTCACCCATCTCACATTATTGAACATCAGTAGTCCACTGTAGGTTGAATCAACTTCCTGTAAAAGTGCAGAAAATTCTCGCTCGTGAAGGGGTCGAGCAGCTATAAAATTCTTAACTTTTCTATATTAATGTCAATATTGGAACGATGTATCTTGGATGTTTTCACTATATACTTTGCTACGCAACACCGATGTACATGTTTACATCCGGTTTTAGAATTGCATTATTGATCATGAGTAACGTGAGTAATAATATTACTCGAATGATGCCCAACTCTGGCCGTTACGAGAGACAAATATTTTTATTATGCAATTTTTTGTCTCTGTCGATACGTGTCATCCAAAATAAGTTCGCGTGTCACCTCTGACATGCGTGTCATAAGTTCGCCATCATTGGTATAGGGTGATGTATAGGGAAACATGTGTATAGTTTCTTTTTAATAACACACAAATCTAGGCGTCACATTTGGATGTCCCTATATTTTAGAATATATATATATATATATATATATATATATATATATATATATATGTATATTGGATTCTTGGAATAAAAAATAAATAAAAAACTTAATTCTTACACAAAATTATTCAAGATATGAAAATGATCATACATTAGCTACTTAAAATAAAACAATAAATTAACTAAAAAGAATATAAAACTTCTTAAACTAGAAATAATGTTTCTTCCTTGTATTCAAGATTTAACAGTCAACTTTCTTGATATTGAACCAGTTTTATCAAACCAGTTACATTTGATCATTGCTTAATTCAATTTTAAATTATGGGGAAACACTATGGAATTATATATATATATATATATATATATATATATATATATATATATGTGTGTGTGTGTGTATGTGTGTGTGTGTGTGTGTGTGTGTGTGTGTGTCAGGTTTAAAAATCTAAACATTTCTCTGAATTCATTATAGGTTTCACAATTAATTATAGGAAAAATTGAAGGAAAAAATAGGTAAAATAAAAATTCTAGGTGTAATACCTAGTTGAAACGTCAATGAATTGAATACAGTATTGAACATCTCTAAGGAAAAAATGCAAAAAGCTGATAATTAGATTATTGTTAATACCTGATCTTCGATAAGACACTAAAAGAACAGTGTTAAATGTCGATCATCAAACTCTGACATGATTCTTTATAAATGATGCGAATTAATATATATTTCTGTATTTTCATAATTTCCAAAACTACCTAAAGTCGTGGAATTGATTGACGGACATGCAATGAACTGTATTTTTAAATTTTTATTTATTATTCACAAAGTTATATACACATTTCTAAACGTATATTATTATTTTTCACATTATTTACAATTTTTTCACATCAAAATAACAACCATAGTTACCTTGACCTATTTATTTATTATTGTTGCTACGCAACATAATACGTTGCTATGCAATATTTCTTATCACAAATAGATTAAAGAGAGGATCAAAAAAATTTCTGTAATTAAAGAAAAAAAGGCTAATTTATTAAAATTAGAACAAATTTCACCTAAATAATTGTGATAGTTACATTTTACAAAATAAAAAATAAATATAGTTGTTTAAAAGTCAAAATAAAATTATTAAAAAAGAGCTCATAAAAAAGATTTTCCTTAACCCATTAACTTCCAAATATATTTTTTTATATGTTTGAGGTATTACGGTTGAAAATGAAATTAGATAATAAAATTTGGGTTACTTTACTTGTATATTTAAAAAATAGTTATTTTTTAACATTTTTTATTGATACCCATTTGGGGCTCATGGAATTTCCAGTTACAAAAATTTTGAAAAAATAAAAAGTATCACAAACACAAGAAAAACTCATGTTCTATGCCAAACAGGAAAATATTCGATATGTAGTCCTGTATTACATTTTCTACACTGCTTGCGCACATTTGTGCTATATATGGCACATTTCCTTTGTTTTCCCTCACAGGTCCTCTCCAATACATGTCTAATTGGATCAAATCTAAACACCTTCAGGTACACGGCTTTTCCTTGTTATGCTTGAACTGGGTCTTCCGGTGACTTTAGGATTGGATAATGATTCTTTTTTCATATATGTTCTTGCAATATTGCGTCTGAAGTCTAATATCGAGATATTTTCATTCGAAGCAGTATAAAGAGCACGGGCGTTAACAACAGCAACATCAATGGCATTTGTAAAAAGAGGAAAATACCATTTCTTACCTCTAAATTTAATGCGATACTTTTGGACATTCCAGTCCAGCTTGTCAACCCCACCCATATATTTGTTATATTGCCTACAATGTTTGGTCTATCCACTCGACATTCTTTCTTAGAATATCTTTTCATTTTTTCTAAAGGTTATAGTACTAAATAATTTGACAGAACTTTGACGCAGTTATTGTCATTCCAAATCGATGCAAAAATTTTATTACTTTCATCATACCAATAATCGTATGCTCCACGTTCTTCTTTTTTCATTATGTTATCAGATTTCAAGGGACACTTATTCATTCTATTATACCGTGCTGTTCCAGTCGCCTTTATATTACGTTCTTTCAATTTCAATAATAATTCAAAGCTGGTAAAGAAGTTGTCGAAAAATATTTCATGTTCTGATGGATACTGCAGAAAAGAAGTCATCTTCATTATTACAGAGGCTCCTACACCACTCACAACTTGTTCTTCTTCGCATTTACCTTCATAATATCCATATGAAAATAATACCCAGATTCAGAGCAGCACATGGCCCATTGTTTGAAACCAAATCTGATTGGCTTTCCTCTAATAAATTGTATCAAAAAGTGGTATCTATAATATCTTATCATTTATTCACCGACTGAAAGCTTTTGAATAAATATTCAGAACTTTTTAAAATTTGAATTCAATTTATCAAAAACAGATCGAATTTTAAATAGCTTATCTTTCTTTTCCATGGCAATTATGGAACTATTGTCGTTAAAATGCAAATTTCTTTTTATTTCTAAAAACTTGTGCTTTGGCATACAGTTTCTAACGCAGGTAAGATTCAGATCTTCATCTTCACACCAGTATAATACTACCCCGAAAACCGCAAAAGTAAAAAAAAAAACTATGAATTACTAAAATACTTAAATATTATCAATTTTATATCATAGCACATTCCATGAGCCCCAAATGGTGATCAATATATTTTATAGTATATTTTTTATAATAAGTATTATATATACTTATAAATTATTGTGCTATCAACTAAAAGGATGTGTTAGTAGTCTCACACACGAATCTGTCAAAAAAAAGCGAAAAAATACGAACAAAAAGTTCACTAGAAAACAATGTAAACAATAAAAAATCATTTTACCGCATCGGTTATAAATTTATATATCAAATACTTTTACTAGTTACGCAACATTTAAACAAAAAATAATTTTGAAAACTAGAAGGTATGTGTGTTTAACGAATACACATTTTATTTAATATAATCCTATTGTAAGTGAAAAAAAAATTCAAATCCTCATTTGGGGATCGCGGAAGCAAATGGGTTGATATTCTATTCTGTAAATATTCTTTTATTATTCAAATTTTTAAACGAACGATTTTTACCAAAAAAATTAAAAAAATATTTATTTTCGAATGGGTTAATAAACATATATGCGAATGAGTTAATAAACAGTAACACAAATAATCGGCAACAACACTCATTCAGATATGTATTCAGTCTCGTGAACTATACAAAAAAATAACTTTTAATTATTAGATCTATAAAAATATTCCCTATTATTATTCATACACTCGATTCGATACGCAGTTCTCTATAGATAAAAGTTCTTTTTTGAACGATTGTTGTCATAAAGGATTATTATCTTCTGGCTCGAAACATATTGTACAGTAATTTATTGTACATATCAACCGTTTGAATGATGACTGTTGTCATAATAGATTACATTTGACAGTTGATTTTACATTTGAGTGTAGAGATTTAATCTATTCTTTTGAAACTGACCGGTGTTAGATTCTTCATTGAACGTATTTTTTTTTGTTTATTTCATTTTAAATGTTTCTGAAAAATGAATCTGATGAACGTTTGAATTGATTTCGGCCTCACAGAGAGAGGATCATTAGTTTTATTTCATACATTTCTTAACCTTTCACCAAAACTTGCATAGCAATTGTATGAATTAATTATATATCTTAAATATTAAATTTTTTAAATATATTTGAAACTCATACAATGAGTGCAGTTAATTTTCGACCTATTTGTGATATTGTACAGTTTTTAAACTTTGTTTTAGCTAAATAGAATGTACAAAATTTTCATTCTTATCTTCTTTAAACTGAAATAATATGCGAAATTCATGTACAAAAAGTATTGTTTGTTTATGGTAATTTTGTAAAAAATAAAACATATTTATACAATTTGTTTGTTTAATAAAGAATATTATTATATATTAATATTAGTTTTATCGAAAATGTCTATCCTCTTAAAACACAATTATTTTAACCACAAAAGTGTTTTAAGGGGTTATACGCAATTAGAAATTTCAAAAAATCGATTTTTTTTTTGCATTTTCGGAATGCACATATATTTGAGTATATTCAATGAAAATTTGAAGTAAATCCGATAAATATTTTTACATGAATTTGTAAAAAATTTTGTGTGTAAAACTTCCGAAAAAACGCGTTTATCTCAAAATTTATACGGTGATCTCGATATCTCAGAAATGGCTGAACCGATCGGTCTCAAATTTTTACACAATCAGATCAATATATTCCTCAGATATTGGACGAAGGAATAAGGTTTACAAAAATTATTACTATTTTTTTAAACAATTTGGAGCGAAAATTTTAGTAAAAAACGAAAAATTTTTTCAAGTAGACGCCATTTTGTCAAAAATGAAATTTTTTATTATTCCTTCGTTCAATACCTGCATTAATCTATCCTTTAAAAGAATTGACCATATTTTTTGATTTCAAATAATCCAAACCGCCGATATGGAGACAACCGCGAAGCGCCTTTTTTTGGAGGTCGTTCGGAACATCGTCTGCAGGAGCGGTGCAAATATTTTTTATGATCGACATGTTATTTTATTCTTGAAAGTAGGATCTATTCAACTAACCATAATTTGTAATTGCAAAATAAATACTGTTTCTAAAAAAAAATCCTAAAAAAACGTCGTTTTTGCGCCTCGCAAGTGCGTATAACCCCTTAAGGAAAAAATATAACTCTTTTTTTATCGTCATATTTTATCATTAATACCCTTTAACATACATTGAAAAAAATGTTTTATCATCGATATTTATCTAGGAATAGTAAAGGAAAGTTGTCTGTCGATAAAGTGCATTTGTGACACTGTATACTCCATGAATGTCAACAAGGAAATAATGCTGAAAAAGTATATAGAAATCTGTTAAAAGTTTTTGAAGCAAACGCAATATCTGAAAAGGCTTGTAGAAAATAGTTCAAAAATTTAAAAATGGTGACTTTAACTTTAAAGACAAATCACGTTCTGGAAGATTTTCTATGATCGATGATGTCATTCTTCTCAATATTTTAGAACAAGATCCATTTTTATCCATATTAGAGATTTATGCAAAATGAGTACTACATGAATTGGCTATTGGGAATAGGCAAGATCATATAACCATTTGCTCATCTCTACTTTCATGCAATAAAAATGAACAATTTTTCAATCACCTGATAACAAGAGATAAAAAGTGAATTACAGATAAAAATGTGCTCAGCAAAAGATGGACAATCGAGTTTATCTGTGAAAAAAAGAATATTTTCTATATAAGAAGACCAATTTATTATGAACTTCTAAAACTAAAAGATAGTTGGACAATTTGAACAATGAACTTCAAAAAAAACATCCGGTTCTTGTTAATAGGAAGCACGTTATCTATAGCATGACAAAGCAAGGCCGCATGTTTCTTTAGTAACCCAGAAAAAAATAGCGGAACTTAGTTGAGATATTCTAGGTCACCCAATATATTCTCCAGATATTTATTTTTAGCTTTACAAAAATGTTTAAATGAAAAAAAATGAAGATGGGCATGTGAAAAAATACTGAATGAGTTTTTAGTTTCCAAGGTCGAATCATTTTATCGACGAGGAATTCAAAAGTTTCCGTTAAGATAGAAAGAAGTTGTTAATATTAATGGAAATTACATTATTAATTTAATATTCACAAACAATATAAAATGTATTATTTTCTTTCACTTAAATTTTTCAGTAGACTTAATATCTTGTGCGATATTCTTTGCATTTAATGAGAACTTACAGAATTCTTTTTATTAAACTTACAAGTTTTCCTGTTATTGGCGATAAAATGTTTTGTCACTCTTGTTTGAGTGGATTTATAAGACCATTTCTATTGGACATGATTGTATCACAATAAGTAATGGAAACGACTACTTATTACTACACTCACTGTATTTTATTAATTGATATATATATATATATATATATATATATATATGTATGTATATATATAGGTTGGCAAGTATCTCCCTTCCGCTTTTTTTTTTTTTTTTTTTTTGTACATAGCTGCGAAATTCAAAAGACCAGAAGGCGGTAGGGAGATACTTACCAACCTAATATAATATATATATATATATATATATATATATATATATATATATGATTTTTTTTAAGCGTGATAGAACTTTAAATTGAATCCTTACCAAAAGTTCTATCTAACCTAAAAAACATACTTTATCATACCTTTATATATACATACATACAAGTTTTATTGAATACACCGAATTTACAGTTTTTAAAAAGATATTTTTTATTTATCAATCAGCTGCAACTTTTTACAGTGGCTTGAGGAGCTCTAAATGTTGTTATTACAATTTTTATATTAGAACTGATTTTACAGAGTATTTTAATTAACAAAGAAACTTCTAGTTTCGGTCATCAAATTGTTTTTGTTTACTTCAAAATTGATAATGGATTAAGTTACATTTTTATAGTTTTATTTACATCTCGGTACTCACAAGGGAGTTATTATCTAATAGTTGGCACGTGTAGACAATGTATGATGTGTTTTGTATGACTTGTGTTGATAACGGATTATGTGTTCCATATAATTTCCACACATGTATATATATATATATATATATATATATATATATATATATATATATATATATATACGAGATGTGATCAAAAAGTAAGGTGAATTTTGAAATTTAGCGGGCTACATCCGTTCGATCTTCGATTTTTTTATTTGGTTATGTTGGTACACTCGTCTCGAATATATGTTCCAAATTTCA
Organism: Neoneuromus ignobilis; assembly: GCA_029203775.1. Taxonomy (NCBI): domain Eukaryota; kingdom Metazoa; phylum Arthropoda; class Insecta; order Megaloptera; family Corydalidae; genus Neoneuromus; species Neoneuromus ignobilis. The sequence goes on from CP092090.1 coordinate 52,483,996, forward strand.
GCTATGTAGCATGTTTAGTTTGTTGGTGAGAGGCATAAAAGTTAGAAGTGTTTTGCAGGCTCCACGATTTTCCGCTGTCGAAAATCATGGATCAAAGAGTTTGCATTAAATTTTGTGTAAAAAATGGAATCAAGTGCTCCAAAACACTTGAAATGTTGAAAGTGGCATACGATGAGTCTACTTTAAGCCAAAAAAATGTTTACAAGTGGTATAAACTCTTCCAAGAAGACCGAGAAGACACCAACGACGAACCTCGTTCTGGACGCCCCAGCACGTCAACAACTGATGAGAACGTTGAAGAAGTGAAGAAAATAGTGTTGGGGAATCGTCGAATTACCATTAGAGAAATTGCTGATGATATTGGCATCTCGTTTGGTTCGTGCCAATCAATTTTAATGGGTGTTTTAGACATGAGACGTGTGTCAGCGAAGTTTGTTCCGAAATTGCTCAATTTCGACCAAAAGAACCGTCGCATGAGCATCGCCCAAGAGCTATTGAATGACGTCAACGACGACCCAGATTTACTCGACAGGGTCATAACAGGTGACGAAACATGGGTATACGGTTATGACGTCGAAACTAAGACTCAATCGTCCCAGTGGAGGCATTCCGGATCACCAAGACCAAAAAAGCACGCCAAGTTCGATCAAATGTGAAGGTTTTGCTTACAGTTTTCTTTGATTGCAGGGGCGTGGTGCATCATGAGTTCTTGCCACAGGGTAGAACAGTAAATAAGGAATATTACCTGCAAGTTATGCGCAATTTGCGCGAAGCAATCCGCCAGAAACGTCCGAATTTGTGGAAGAACAAAAATTGGCTTTTGCACCATGATAACGCCCCTGCTCACACATCGTTGCTTGTGCGCGAATTTTTGGCTAAAACCAACACACTAATGATGCCGCAGGCACCGTATTCCCCAGACCTGGCCCCCTGTGACTTGTTCTTGTTCCCGAAACTGAAGAGACCCATGAAAGGACGGCGTTTTGCAACGATTGAGGAAATAAAGACGGCATCGAAAGAGGAGCTGAACAAGATCCCAAAAACTGATTGTTTGAAATGCGTGGAGGATTGGAAATAGCGTTGGCACAAGTGCATTATATCCGAGGGGGATTACTTTGAAGGGGACAAAATAAAAATTAATGAATAAATAAATATTCTTTGAAAAAAATAAAAATTCACCTTATTTTTTGATCACACCTCGTATATATATATATATATATAAATTTTCGGTTAAATAGAACTTTCGATAGAGATTTAATTAAAGTTCTATCACCTTAAAAAAATACCTACGAGGGTCGTTTGATAAGTATGGAAAATTTCTTTATTGTTTAATTTAATTAATTAAATTAAATTTTTCAATTTAGTTTTTCTTACTTTTTACCATACTTATCAAACGACTCTCGTATGTATATAAAATAAATTACATTTTTTTATTTTAATAGCTACATAAAAAATACTTTTATATTGGTAAAAAAAATAATATAATAATCTAGTGCATATATATATATATATAAAATGTAAATGAGTTAAGTATTTTTTTTATAAAAATGATTCTTTGGCTCAATTAATTAGAATTTTCTTTTAAGGTGTCTTTGCTATATGGTAAGAACACAAAATAAAAAGTCATTAAAAATTATATTTTAAATGACATATCATTATTTTAATTATCAATCATTTATGAAAGATATTCAATAATAGTAAATAATAGTAAACAAGTAAATGTGTATTAGTTGTTTTGCAACTGTGGCTGATTCACTTTACACAATTGAATTTTATTGTGGTGTTGGGGTTAAAATTCATTTGTGTAAAGTAAATGTGTCCAAACCAGTGATCGGCAAACTCATTAGTCAAAAGAGCCAAATGTCAACAGTACAACAATATTTTTTTTGAGAGTCAAATTTTCAAGATATCTCTTTTAAAAGTCGATTAAAACTAAGAACTAGTATTATGTGATAGATAGGATTAGACACCCTCCATGTACTGGATTGCTTTTTTTCTCCACTATAATGTCAAATTTGTAAAATAATAATGTTTGAAAAGATGATTCCTGTGGAAATCCTTGCACCGTTTCTTCTCTACAGAGTGACATTACAAAGTGACAAAGGAGTACCAGGGGCCGTATCATAAAACTTACAGTTCCTGTATTACAAGTTCTTTATTTAAAATTTATATGGGATATTTGAAGAAAGAACTTGTAATACAAGAGCTGTAAGTTTTATGAAACGGGCCACTGGTTTTTTAAATATTGCGTTATTATTATTATTGACAATCAAAAAGTGTACCCAATGTACCAACTTTGAGTAATCGGTTTTTTTACTTTAAAAACTGAATAAAAAAACAGATACCTATCGTAATTAACAATAATCTTGTTTATTGATAAAAAGTATTTTTTATTATTATAATATTACATGGCACACATTTAATGCACATAGTCATTATTTGTGGAAGAGCCGCATTCAAGTGGCCAAAGAGCCGCGTTTTGCCGACCTCTGGTCTAAACCATACAATGTAACGTTTTTTTAAAATATAGAATCATCCAAATGCGACGCCTAGATTTATGTTTTATTAAAAAGAAACAAAAAAAAAAAAAATTGTGTACACATGTTTCCCTACTCACCACCCTATACACATGTTTCTTTTTAATAAAACACAAATCTAGACGTCACATTTGGATTACCCTATATGAAAATATATTTAACATCAATTTAAATGGCTTAACGAGTTTCAATTCGCGCCAACGTTTGAAATTTGGAATGCATGTTAACCCATAAACACTCATCATTACAATACACAGGTATATCTCAGATGTAAAATTTGGCAGTAAATATCGACCGGAATGTTAATACAATCGACAGTTTATCATTTTTCAACACTGTAAGAATTTGATTGAGTTTTCATGCATACAATATATACATTATATATATATATATATATATATATATATATATATATATATACTTGTACATGAGTTTAGTTATGACGCGTACTATTTCTTGGTATCGTCAGTCAATGAAATCAAGAATCAGGTTTGTCCGCATTCATTTGCTGAAAAGCAAAACGTCAAGGTATTCAATGAATCAGTGTAAATCATGTTTGTACAAGTATTAACACATTTAACGAAACTGTACGTTCACATTCGACATGAATCACCAGAAATAATAAACACATTATTTTATATAAAGTTTATTTTCGTTATAGTTCATATATAAGTGCCCCTACATCTCGATGTGAATTAAAAAAAACAGCACTTCCCGTTGCCGCTAGATAAATTCGGATTTGCATATTTTCAATGTTACACATTATTCTTTCCTTTATCTCTTTCTCTCCCTCATTCTACACTTACACACACACATACATACATACATACATTTATATTTATATATATATATATATATATATATATATTGAAAAATCAAGGAAATGAAGAAACGCATATTGAACTTTAATATTAATAGAAATGTTACATCCTCCATATCAATACACGAAGAAACAGGAAAGTTTAAAATTATAAAACAATTTAAAAAGAGCAATGCGATGCCTAAAATTATTTAAAGCAGTATTTAAAACATTAAAGTGTGAATCTGAATGAATAAAAAAAATGACGAGATATTTAATTGAGGAAATTATTATTTTCTCCGCAAATCCGGATAAATTTGGAGAAAAATTAGAAAAAGCAAGCTAAAAAATTAAACCACAACAAAATGAAATTAATGTATATTGAATTTGTATATTAGAGAAGAATCGAATTAAGGGGGTATTCTAGTCTAGAATTTCGAAAAAATCGATTTTTTTATTTGCATATTTTCAAAGTTTAGACCTTTAAGAATATGTCCTTAAGAGGATTTTTCGAAATTCGAATTATTTTCGGAGTTATAGCTATTTTTGTGACGCGCCAACGAATCAAAACATACTCGACTTCAAACGCGTTTTTCTCGAAACTATTTTTTTCGATACGGTTGACAGTGATATCTCAGTTCTAATGGACCGATTTACTTGAAATTTGGTACAGAACTTCTCAATATAACAGTGATTGCCCCTGCCTACGATATTTTGAAAATTTTGTTTTTTACTATTTTTAAAAAATTCCGAAAGTTGAAAAAAATAGGACAAAAAATGACTGTTTTTTCACGCTGCCGTCATTTTGCGAAAAAAATTTTTTTTTAATTTCCCTAGGCTGGGATACTACTACAACCTTCTTTTTCAATAATTTCAAAAAAAAATTTGCTTCAGATGACCGGAAGGGTTGGAACCACGTCAACCAGGAGACACCTTTTATTTCGAGCCCCCACTTTGCCAGCCTGTACCTTTTTCAATTTTGAATTTTTTGTTTTTAATGATACTTTTTTATACTCTTAAAATGTCAATAAATAACTGATAAAAAATGGATAGTAAAAATATTTGTCGGGTTTTTTATAGCGCCCGAAAAAACACCTAAAATTCGTGTGTCTAGACTAGAATACCTCCTTAAAAGGAGTATAAATAGAAAAAGCAGAAAATTAGATATACATTTGTGTTTTATTAAAAAGAAACATGTGTATAAGGTAGTATATAGGGAAACAAATGTATAGTTTCTTTTTAATAAAACATAAATCTAAACATCACATTTGGATGATCCTATATTTTCAGAATAGCTCTGTTATTACAATAGGGAGATTTATAGATCAAGTAAACAGAAGAATAAAAATAGGATGGTGATAATTCGGTAGAATTCTTATCATAAAAAATCAAATATTCCTGTCTCAACAAAAAAATTTTTTATTCAATTCATCCTACCTACATATTTTCAATTATGACCGTGAAATGTGTGTATTAAATGCTAGATAATATCTTAAATATAAAGAGATACTGAAAGAAGTATGTTATGAATACCATGTAGAGACAGAAAGACACAAAATTGTAGAAAGAAAAAATAAAATTTAGAAAAATGTTATAAAAATTACAAGATCGATTTCTATAGCGTATTTCTCTATTGCTTACTATCATTTAGTTTTATTTGGCTCAACATATATAAAAAGCTATTTTTATGAATGAATCTAAATTTATCTTCGGATAAAATGGTTATTGTAAAATGTGAAAGAAAAGATATATAGAACCGAATAACGAAAATACAAATTCAACTATTTAGTATAGATATGGCTTAGGATTGCTACGGAATTGAATAAACACAACGAATAGTGATTATTCATTTTTTATAAAAAAGATCATACATTTTAAGAACTTAACGACGTATTTTATTTTAAAAGTCGATTTTTGAGATAATTTTATTAGAAAAAACTATAAATATATTATATATAAACTTTAACTCATTTATTTATGTTTAAAAATGTTATATTAATTTTTCAAGATGAAAAAATAATATATTTTATAAATAATGAATAATCTACATTACGCATAAAAAATACGTGTATAATTTTAATTATAAATCCAACTGGTCTATTTTCTTTAATTAAAAAAATATTTTTTTTTTTAGTCTACATAAATATTATATTATTGTCAATACCGCACGAATTTAATAATTAAAGAAGCTAATTTATAGAATGTATTTACATAATTGTAAAAATATATATGTTTTAGACTGTTTTTCATTTTTTTAGCGACTTAAAATGTGTATATTATTTAGATTTAATTTTGCTATTAGCGACATATTTTTTACAAGCTTTTACCAAAAATCTTAAAAAAATAACAAACCGATCATATAATTGACTATCAAAATATTATGAATAATTCGGGATCATAAAGGGAATATTTTTTTATCTAAACCAAATATTATGTATCCATGTCCATTCTAGGAACAATATTGATTTCTTTCAAGGAATTCAATACTCGTCTTTCAAAATAGTTAATTCACTCCAGGTCTCATGAATCAGTATAATGATTTTTTATTTTCATCAATAATACATGCGATATTGCAAAATCTTTTTTATTGAAAACTGAAATGGCTAAAAAATCGTATTTCAGTAGAATTTCGTTAATCCAGAATTAATATACTTTGGAGCATAGATCCGTATTAGTTAATTCAATGATTCATTGTTTATATATATACATTCATAAATATTTCAATATTCATCATGTACAAGAATTTAATAGATTTTTTTCTAAAATTTTGTTATTAAAAAACGATTTATCTTGAATAAAATATAAAAATGTTTCATTTGCCTTTTCAACTAATTTCATATTTTACTCATAAAACTTGTATAAGTTTATTTAGTAAATTTATTTGTTCTAAATTTTCATTTTTTGATTTCTCTCACAAACCCTTCTTACCCATTCTGTTTAAAATTCACATTTTTTTCGTTCATATATCAAAGCAAAACTAAATTTAGTAAATTTGACATATTAACACGAATATTTTTAAAAATGAAAATGTATTCTTACTAATTAATTATAAATTCAAGCTTAAAAGAGCTATATTTCACTAAGACACTATATTTCGGCCAATTTTTTAAATTGTAATGTACAATAATAGAAGTACATATATTTTTGAAACCATAAACATTAGATTTTTGTAAAAAATTGATTCCTTGACTCAAAGTAGGATAAGAATTCTCTAAGGTGTCTTTACCATATGGTAACAACAGAAAATAAACAAATACTTTAAATGATAAATCAATATTTTAATTGCCAATCATTTTATTATAATAATTCACAGCTATCAATTTATTTTTTATATCTAGAAACAACTTTCGTAAGATACCTTTATCATAATATAATAGTTGATTTTTTTATAAAAAAAAATTTAAAATAATAACAACTGTAGAATTGAAACACTTTGAAATATGTAATTGAATAAAAAGTAAAAAGGCATTAGATTAGATTGGTTGAAATGGAAAATTTTAGGTCTTCATTCAACATTGGATAGAAAGGCTGATATATATATATATATATATATATATATATAAAACTTTATTACAAAATCCTTAGTCTATTTTTTAATAATATTATATAAGATACAAAGCTGTTATTTCTATACATAATTCTCAAATAATATTTACAGAAAGAAATATTGTTTCTATATATACACATATTTATACAAAAATATTATTTATTGCAAATACAATACTTTAATGTACTAAAGTGATTATCAACATTATATATATATATATATATATATATATATATATATATATATATATATATATATATATATATATATAGTATATATATACAAGGGTCGTTTGATAAGTATGGTAAAAAAGTAAGAAAAACTAAATTGAAAAATTTAATTAAACAATAAATAAATTTACCATACTTATCAAACTACCCTCGTGTGTATATATATATATATATATATATATATATTACATTTCATTGTTTGTGAATTTAAATAATTATATATGTACACATATTCATTTCACTATCTTAAACGTTTGAAATTCCTGATTTCTCCACTTGCTCTAGAAGTACATGTAAATGTGTATCAAATAATTCACAGCGTATGGGCATTTCTAGTGAATAAAATGGATTCTTTAGAGCATAATCTGCATATAATTCATATATTTTCTTTAGCAACATTTCCATTCCGGCTTGTGTTCTTTCTGCTACTACCATAAATTTTACACCTATAATTGGTTTTGAGTACAATTTATACAAATATGTATGTAGGAGTATGACATAAGTAAATTATTGGATACTTTCATAAAATATTATAATATTAGATATACACTAGTGTAAAAAACATAGTTATAGTTTGTTTTCTAAAATATATTATTGTATTTTAAAAGCTGTAGTCATAGTTCAAAGCATCAATAAAAAAAATTACTCATAAAATATTAAAATTAGTTCTCAAATATCTACTTCAACTTAAGAATAAATTATATTCAGTTAAAATAACTATACTGACATCAAATTTAAAACACTATTGATTCAACAATTTATTAATAGTAAAATTATGACAATATTCAACAAATTAAACTAATTGATCAAATAAAACTTACCTGTTAATGTTTGAAAACAGTACAATTTAAATGTATCTGCTTCTAAAACTTCAATTCCTGAACTTTTCGGTTCTGGACTTAACTGACTTGCTATTGCAAATAAAGGATAGAACATACTGGCTAAAAATATTTTTTCATTCGTAGTCATTTTTGGGCGACCAAATTTCAAATTAAGTGGATAGTTTTCTTTATTTTCTATTACATCAAAAACATTTTGACCATCATCAAGCTGGCAATTTGTTACAGGAACACCATTAATTGCTAATAATACATGTCCGACTAAAAGAAATTCCTTCATTATATAAATATATTAACTAGCAATTACCAAATATTATAAATGTGAAATGTAAAAAAACTAATGTATATATACATATGTTTGTATATAAATTTCTACATTTAAACTCAAGGAATATTCTAATTTCACAAGAAATAATTGTAATTTAAAAAATTAATCATTAATATGTCGAATGTTAGATATACAGGCAATAAACTAATTTAAAAATAATTATAAATGATAATTTTTACAACACTTGATTATTTAATACTAGAACGACAAAGTTGAAAATTTAAAGATTTATTTTCATTTCAAAAGTTAGTACTTTCAAAATATATTGAATTATAAAAAAATGTAAATATTTTTCAATATTTTTTTTCTTTTATACTTATCTCCCTTTGTTTATATTTTCCAAATGAAATAATTTAATTAAAAATAACTACACTCAACAATAACCAAACAATCATGATACATATATGAATTCATTCTTACCATTAATTCCATCTCTCTGTCCAAATACAACAGTTACATTTTTATTAGTATAACTTAATTTTATGTCAAGGGGATAACTGAATGTTTTTTCAGTTTCAATTTTTGGGACATTATGATCATAATTGAATATTAAACCACCCGATTTCGAAACTATATATACTCCATAAATAACCATATTTAAAATGCAGAGTTGAACGAATCGATTATTTAAATATTTCGTGCATAAATACAAACGATGTAGACTGAAAGAATAATAAATTGATGTATTATTACACGATGATATAAATAGATATGACAGTTTAACAGCTGATACCTAGGTTAAGTTCATGAATAAATGTAGTCGTTGGAAATCTACTGTATATACACTACCACAATATTAATGACTACCTTTATTAAAGTAACATCTGTATTTAAAATACAAAAACGAACCAAATCAATGAATAATAAAATGCAAATTAATCTATATATTACGTTGTAATTTCCCTTTGTTATAATAATATTAAAAAGTGATTTGCAACAAAGACAAAAATGGAAAATATAAGTGTAAGTAAAATGCAAAAACTAATTTCATATTAAAAATAATTCGTTTTGATTTTGCTTATGATAAATACTATTATTTAGAGAAATTAACATATTTCAGGGTATAGTTTATTCCATAGCAAGGGGTTTTTTTGATAGTTTTCGAGGAGCTTATGTCATAATATATTTAGATAAGGAGATGAATGAAAGATCTCTTGCAAGGATATCACCAACTAAAGGACAAGGAACTCCGAAAAAGAAATTAGATGCATCAGGAAATCCTGTGAGAACAATTAAACATTTTGAGTATGTAACAATTCCTTTCATTTAATATAAAAGAAAAAAGGACATATGTGAAATTAAAAAAAAATATAAATATATATCATAGGTACAATTTCAAATTATTACATTTAAATAAATGTAAATTTTAACATATGTTTGTTGAAATGATCAAATATAACTATTTAACAAAAATAAAATAATAATTTCTAAAAAAAAATGTATTTAAGAAACAGTTCTATGATCAGTTATTAATTCATTATACAAATAATGGGTTAATGTAGAAAAATGTAATAACTAAAAAATTATGCAATCAATTTAAAATTTATATATATATATATTTGTAAATACAAAGTATTAGAAAACTTTATATAGTGCAACCAATTTTTACTTTAGAGTTATCATTTTTTTATAAAAAATATTTAATATTTAATAATAAATATATATGTTACAAAAATACTATACGTGATAAATACAATTGAATTTTTTTTTGTAGGGAATCTAAAGTATGGCATCGTACAGCACAATGTTGTTTATTAAATGGATTTATATTTCTTTTAAGTATTTACATATTTGAATGGGGTTTATTGCCAGGTTTACAATTTTTATTATCATTGATTTTCGGTGAAGATTCAGGAACTGGTATACTTTTATGGAGTTGGATGAAACCAATTTTATCATTCATATTTGGAACTGTGTGGATTCTTCCTTTGTTTTTACTTAGCAAAGTCATTAATTGTCTGTGGTTTCAGGTGACTTGATTTTTTATTGAATACATGATTTTAATATTTAAAATATTCTTATTTGTACAAACACCATGTCGATCTGAATAAAAATAGTATTAATTATTGTTATTATTTTAGGATATTGCAGATTCAGCTTATAGATATAGTCGGGGAAGACCACAATTTATGTCAAGTGTTAGTAAATTAATTGCAGATTCTTTATTTAGTATTTTAGTACAAACGTTATTTCTTGTTCAAAGTATGATAGTTAGCATGATGCCGTTATTATTAATCGGTGAACTTTTGTCTCTCGTACACATGTGCTTATTATATTCCTTATATGCATTTGAATATAAGTGGTTTAATATGGGCTGGGAATTACATAAAAGGCTTACGTTCATAGAATATAATTGGCCATACTTCTTAGGATTCGGTTTACCTCTAGCAATTTTAACACAGTGGCCATCATCGTATGTTATAAGGTAAATTGTTAATAATTGTTTATTAAAAAAATGTTATTTTGAATATTATGAAAAAGTCAAATGTATTTATTTGTATCGTAAAGTAAAAGTAGCTATTTTTTAAAAAAAATCTTGAAAATAGTATTTTAATTTTTTAAATGGAGGTTTATACTAAAATTAAATTATATCTTCATTAGCACAATAACATCAAATACATTTCATTTATAAAATGCATATTAAATACATTTTTTTTTTATTGTTTAAGCGGTTGCGTATTTTCAATTCTTTTTCCACTTTTCATCATCAGTGGAAATGAAGCAAATCCAGTTACAGGAACATGGTGAATATATTATATACTTTATCAAAATTATTTTTAATAAGTAATTTTTTTATTTTGTTGATATTCTTCTATGTGATTTCTTTAAATTTTCATTTTTACCATATAATTTAAATTTTGCAGTTTCTAAAAATACTAATAGATATTTTTCACACTGAAACAAAAGTATCAGTAATGAAATGAATTCTTAAACATGTCTGCACATTTAAAATATATATGTGAACAAAAAAAGTAAATATAACCATTATATTATTTTTAGCAACTACCCATTGCAATTATTTTCACCTGTAATTGCAATAAGCAACTCTCTATTCAGTCATACTATTGGTCAAAATCGACGTGTTGAAATGTCTGCCCCAACAAGGAGATGATCTTTACTTTTACAATTAATATATCGTGCACGCTATGGTCAACACAGTGATGATTGTTAAAGAATCACATAAACACTACAATCCGTGATATGAATACCTTTTTAAATTTAATTTAATTTATATCCAATAATCATTTTCAATATTTATTCTCTATATTAATATACTGTGTGTTAGAATAATATATACATATAAATATACAATTTGTCATTTATATACATACATACATATATATATATATATATATATATATATACATATACATATATATATATATATATATATACATACATACATACATACATACACAAACACATGTACAAATATAAATGATAAATGAAAACAAACTGTGGATACAATGTGGTGTTGAGTTAACTTGTTTTGGGGATAAATAAGTTTTTTATTATTTTTAATATGAACGTAATACATTTTTTTACACAATTTTTTATCGACATTATTGTAAGTTAATGTATATCGTAAAATCATAATGTACCGTGAAATACATAAAGTACACTGAAGTATATTATTTGAATTTTTTATATTTATATATTTGAAATTCTAAAGTAAATATGTGTAAATTACAAATAAAATTAATGTTAAATTTAATGTAATTATATGATGTACCTATAAGCTCTCTATGTATATAAATATGAAATTATAAAATTTAAACTGTTAACTGATATAAAAATGAATCAGTCAACTTAGCACCATAAAAATGTGTAAGTGTTCAATAATTATTCTTGTTCACTTTTTCTCCAATGAAAATTTTGATTCCCCTGCCATCATCATCAAAGCTAGCATGATAAAATTCAATAACTAATACTTGAATTTTCCAATAACATATTTACAAACATAATATTAATTTATCGATGATTAGAACTTTGAATTAAATTACAATAATTTTCCAATTCATTAAATAGAAATAGTTTAATACTATAGTTATTAATCTGTTTTAAACTATCTGGATATTGATATTAATCTTGCCTAGTTATGCAATTAGAAAAAAAATTGGTACAAAAGTATTTTAGCATAAATTAAATTTAAAAAAGTAATTGTTTTAGTTTTTGAGACCAAATAAACATAGATTACATTTGCAGAGAAATTTAACAAAACGATTTTATAAGTAATACATGTGTAATGTTTTCTATAAATGAAATATTAACAGTAAGAGATGCTTGCTAAAAATATAAAATATTTTAGAATTAAATAAATCGCTGTTAAAAGACTCTACTGTGTAATGAACAGCACCACATTGCTATTAGAAATATATATTTAGTGATTTCTATACTTAATTTTTTTTAAATTATATATATATTTATATATATATATATATATATATATATATATATATATATATATATATATATATATATATATATATATATATATACACACACATACGAGGGTCGTTTTATAAGTATGGTAAAAAGTAAGAAAAACTTAAACAATAAATAAATTTACTATACTTATCAAACGACCCTTGTGTGTGTGTGTGTGTGTGTATATATATATATATAATATATATATATATATATATATATATATATATATATATATATATATATATATAATATATATATATATATATGTATGTATGTATGTATATACACATACATACACATATATTTATATGGATGGATGGATGAATGTATATAAACTCACACCCATACAAATGAATGTAATGCATATGTGATGTATACATATGTGTATCAAATATATATACATATATGCCATTTATAATTTTGAAATATAGGACAAATATATAAACATACAGTGAGATTTTATTATTTATTTTTTGTTTTTATATCGATAAATTAGAATCAGTTTAATGTAATCACTTAGTATACTTTTAGAGCAAAAAAGACAATTATTATACATGCAGTTAAACTTGATTGTAAGAAATATTGTGGAATGAAAAAATAATAATTATTAATGCTATTATTCACTAATTAGATGAACTGAAAATGAAATATTTGAACTGAAGACTCTACTTCATATTTATTTGAATATTATTATCATGTATACATTATATTATTTTTATATTTTTTACTGATTATAAATAAAAATTATCAAATAAAAACTACTTTGATAAGCTCACACACAACAAAAATTCAAATAAAATATTGATACTTCTCATAACTCAATTTGTTTTGTTTTTTAATTTTAAAATAAAAAAATAAATTGTTATTGGTTTAAAAAATAAACATTTTAAGTATATATGAACGTTTAATTCTTAATTCTATTTTGAACAGAACATTATTCATCATGATTACATATTAAAATGTTTAATTGTCTAATTATAATTGTAATGAACATCACAGGAAGCACAAATATTTAATAAATTAACAGTAAATGGTTTACATATTTTAAATATGTAAAAAAAATACATAATTTATAAAACATTAATATAAATTAAATTTAATCTAATAGTTATTTTCTGTAGTTCTGAATTTGTTATATTCACAATTTTAATTAAGTTTAACTGTTTGTACATGTATGTGTATATACATATATACATATATATATATATATATATATATATATATATATATATATATATATATATATATATATATATATATATATATATTGTTTTTATCTTATGTTTACTGCAAATACAAAAAAGTAAACATAAATTTATTATTCGATTTTTTTTTATATATGGTTTTGTGTGTTAAACAATATTTAAAATTAAATTTGTGTGCTTTGTAATATTGTGAATGATTTATGGTTTGAAATGTACATATATTTCATATTTTGAAATAAAAAAAGCTGCAACAAATTTTTTGTACAAGTTTTTACAAAATAAATATATTTATTTATAGTAAAATTAAACTAATTATTGGAATGTACAACTACATTGTGTATATATTATATATATATATATATATATATATATATATATATATATATATATATATATATATATATATATTATAATAAACTGAATTATTTTTTATTTGTAATTTCTTAAAATATGTTCATATATTCAATTCAATCAGTTTTAAAAATAATTAAGGGTATTCTTATTTTACCTATATAACAAATTTATGTTTGATGGATTAATATTGTGATTGTTTGTACAAGTTTATAATTTTCAATTTTGGAAAATAAATATTTGAATAAATTTATGAAATAAAATGAGTTCTTTGAGTTTTCAATCAATGAAAGATTAATTTTGTTTTCTAATTAAGCAGTTATAATAATTATGATTTAAAAATATCATTTTTAAAATATGATACAAATATTCATTTTTGTCAATTGTATTGCTTAAGAAAATGTTACTGCTATGTAATCTAATCCAATAATGTTTAATATGAAATTGTGTTAAATGGTGTACAATGTTACAATGAAAATTTAGATGAAAAAAGTTATTAATATTTCTTTATATTATAGAATCTACTAAATTAATATATTTGAAACATATATAAATAGAAAAGAAAAAAAACAAATACGACAATTAATGAAAATATAATTTCTATATAGGGTCATACAAATGTGACATTAGGATTTGTGTTTTATTAAAAAAAAAAAACATGTATAGGGAAACGTCTATAGTATCTTTTTAATAAAACACAAATCTAGGCATCGTATTTGGATGACCTTATATTTTTTAATTTATTAGATAAAAATATATGTTAATAAAATTACTCATTCAACATAAAATATCAGTAATAGAATATTGTTTACAAATTCATTTACTGAAAATAAATATTGCAAGACAATGAAATATGAGTTGTACTATTTTGATTTGATTTTTCTTCTTTGATTTCATGTCAAGACGTCAACAAATCTCGTAGTGTCATACTCGAGTTATCTAATATTTCATCGGGAGGTTCTTCTTTCACTTCGGGTACCATGTGATATTTACTAAAAGTAATACTGCGTTGCAACGATTCATAATTTAACGTAACGTCGTTTTCTTCGATGATCGGTTCTGTCGAACGACTGACTTCGAATTTACTCCATTTATAATTGGCACATTTCCTCGTACCGGGCGAACTCTGTATTAAATTTAAAATCGTAGGATGTGAAATACCGAAAAAGTCGTTCCCTTTCGGTCGAACGTTTACGACTTGTAATTGCACAGCGTTATTTATTAACTGTAATAATCTCGCATGACAGTGGTCGGCGGTAGGTCCTGTTATCGGTGAATCCAAATCACTGTCCGCGGCGATTTCAAATCTAAAGAAATTCAGTTTTAAAATATAAAGCGATTCCTTACAGAATTACATCTTACCTGGGCGTTTGTCCATCGTCAAATATTTTACAAGTATAAACACATTTTTTTTCTGGATCCTTGGAACTACCGTATATTCGAGTTGAAACAAATCCAACAGGATATATAATATCTTCACAATGAAATTCCGATCTGTCAGTTACGACATCGCCTAACGAATGTATCGTTAATCCTCCTAATATAACAGGAAATTTTGGCCGTCCGGATGAATCTAACGGTATGGGCTGAACAATCTTCTTGCGTATTTTCGATGAACTCTTTCTTTGTTTTGATGATCTAGATTCTAAATTAAACCAACACAGTCATTAAACGAACTACATGAAAATTAATAATAATAAATTACCAGAGTTTTCTGTGGCTGGTCGTTTTTTAGATTTTTTATTATTTGAGTCTGTACAATTTGAAGTATGATTAACTACAATTAAAGTGTGCAAATTAGTTTAATCAACAAGAATCTCCAGTAAAAATTAATATGGTTATTAAAAGTACAAGTACCTAATGAAGGATCGAGCTGATATAACTTTAATAATAAAAATTTTCGTTCTTCTTTAACCGTTAATATTTTATCTTGAATTTCAGTTACAAGATCACATAGAGCTGCATTTTCCTTAAGGAAAATAAATTTGTATAATATAGTGAGGTTATGGTTTCTATATTATTGAAAATTATTATTACTTACATAAACAATACTTCTAATGATCTTTTTTAAATGATAATACTTTTTCTTATATTTTAAATTATCTAAACTATCTCTATTTTGAAAATTATTATTAACTGACATGGACATTATAATTAATATTTGAGGTTAATTAAAAAAATACACTTTTACAGGGACGTACTTGTTTGATCACTTCTTTATTACTCATTCATTGTATATAACTTTAATTGTAAGTATTAATTTTATAATTAGTTCAATTCATTTAGATACATAAATATTTATGTATTTTCAATAGTTTTAAAGCAGCATAATAATCAATTTAAAAATAGATAAAAATTACAACACGAAAAAAATTAAAATAGATACATAGGTTTATTTATAAAAGTATATAAATTAACCAATATGAGTTTCTATATTTAACTGTATATAATTCGTAAATTGAGAGAAATTTCAATTTATTAAAATTAAAATGTTACTTAAAATATTGAAATCTTAAATTCTAAAGTTAAGCTTAAATGAGACTGGAGGGTTTAGAGGTACTTTTATTTACTATTATTTATTATTTTTTACTATCCTTCAGTCTCATTTAGGTCACTCTAGCTTAATATACTTTTTAAAATAATTTCAACTTCTTTTAATGTCGAAATCTCTAATTTAAAATACAATTAATTATAAAATTGATTATAAAAATAATCGTATGATTTATTAAAAAATTCTTAAACCTATATGTAAAAATATTCTGTGAACCGATGACAATAACCCATTTGAGAAATCACTATTCATAATCACATAATTATATGTACATATACAAATTCCAAATATTCATTTTTAACGAAAATGTTTTCTGTATGAAATATAAATTGATAAGAATCGATTTACATAATAAGTAAATTGAAATTGCTTAAAATTCTCAAATATATAAGGCACATTTTATTTTTCTCTGAGAAAATCAAGATACAAAGCATTACTTAAACTATTAAAAAATTGAACACTCTTACAGTATCTTGTGATGTTAGGGTGATAATTAATTTACATGAAAATGAATTCTTTACAGTTTTTTTTAAAAAAATGTTAGTTTGAAACCACTTTAAATAAAAATATTTTAATTAATTTTCTACATAGATCGTACTCACAAAGTTGTTTAACTATTTGTCTGTTACAGGAAGGAATTTATGTTAGATATTTTATTCAAAATATATTTATTTATAAAATTTATTTAGTTATAAATTTAATTTATTAAATAATAATCATATTGTAATACATCATATATATATATATATATATATATATATATATATATATATATATATATATAATTATTTTTTTTTAATATAAATCCGCACAAAATAATATTATATAATTAATTATCGTCAACAGTTGTAAATTACGGTCCTAAAGTGATATTTTTTATACTTTTCTTCAATACATGTTCATATATTCCAGCTAATCTATTATTTTTAGGATCGAAAGGACTCTTCAAATGTAATGTCGCTGGAAATTTTTCACCCATTACTTCGATTTCATAACTTCCACTTTCCAAATACTCTTTTGTTACAAGACGTCCTTCGTGATGTTTCACATATCTAATAAAAATATTTAAATGTATTTTAACACAAATGAATTTTCACTCCTAACACTACAATATATTATAAAATATTCAATAATCACTTATTGTTCACTTTGTTGTTTATAACACTAGCCCATTGTTGTTATAAACAACAAAGTGAAAAATAAATGATTATTAAACATTTTATTATAAATCGTGATGTTGGGTGTGAAAATTAATTTGTATTAAAATGAATTTGTCACAGTATTAAAACAAACAGTTTAAATGTATTTTAAAAACGTCGTATATAACATTTTTTGTGACATATTATGTGCCATTTGAGCTGTTAATTTTGTTCTTTAAACTTATAATTTTTTAATATTTTTCGAAGAAAGTTCAGATGGAAATTTTTTTGATTCTGCTATGAATTTCTGCTAACTAAATTAATTACTCTAAAAATCAGTTATTTCATACATAATTATGTATATGCTCTATTCGATTTTCTAATCATTTACTTTTAAAGCATTGAAGTAGACAAACATGGGTAAAAAGTATTTAATTATATTTTAAGATGTTGTGTTTTTGTTGATTAAATTAATTCATTTATTCCACACAATTGAATCATCACCCTTAACACTACAATATGTTTAAAAGTGTTCAATAATCACTTATTGTTCACTTTGTTGTTTATAAAATGGGCTAATGTGTATTTTGCTGGCGAAGCCATCATCATCAGAGCGTTCTGTTATAAAATCTAGACTAATTGCTTAAAACTACTGATATATTATTTTGTGTGTTTTCTTATCTTTTTTTCAATCCATCGTCAAATGGTGGATGGCTCTTTTTTCTGTTTTATCACATGATACGTATATACAATGCGTATCTATATTTGTTTACTAGTCTGCATCTAAGAAGTCTGTCATTTTTAACTGGATGTCATCGCCATCGAAGTAGGCATTAGCCCGTTGTTGTTGTAAACAACAAAATGAATAACAAATTATTATTGAACACTTTATAACATATTATGGCGTTGAAGGCGGTAATTCATTTGTGTTAAAGTGAATTTGTCCCATTTATTTGAACCAGAAAGTTAAAAATTAAATGATTTTGTCATTGAAAAAAGTCAGATCATTTGAAAACTTTCTATGTTAGACTATAATCTTGATTAAAACAAATGTATGTCACCACAACACTAGAAGATTTTATAAAAAAATATAATAATCTATTTTTCACTTTATTCACTGATGAGCATTTCGA
Organism: Neoneuromus ignobilis; assembly: GCA_029203775.1. Lineage (NCBI taxonomy): Eukaryota > Metazoa > Arthropoda > Insecta > Megaloptera > Corydalidae > Neoneuromus > Neoneuromus ignobilis. The sequence continues at coordinate 52,503,086 of CP092090.1, forward strand.
TGAATGTACTATTATCGTCAAATTGTTACTGAATAGCACTTTGACAATGATGGTATCATTATCAGTGAAAAAAGAACAATAAATGATTATTGAACATTTTTATAAAACGTTATGGTGTTGGTGTTTGTGATTTATTTGAGTTAAAATTGATACAGTACTAAAATAAATAATCTACAATCCAGATTATTTAGTTCCTATGATACCATTTTTATTTTTTATTACCTATAACAATGATACCATTTTTCAAAATAACAATGCCTTTATCAATACAATTGGTAGTATTCAAACTGGACTTGAAAAACATAAAGAAAGACTGCAATATTTTTTCAACACAGTTGTCAAGATAAAATATAATCTAACCACTATGGTCAGTTTTAAAAAGAATTAAGAGAAGTCTATTATTCTCTTCATTCACTTTTACTATTGCTACTACAAGCATTATAAGGTCATGATCTCTTTGACAATGATAATTTAGTAGGACTTTTCTTGTCTTTGAGTTCCGTAACAGTTTTATACATATATAGGGTCATTCAAATGCGACGCCTAGATTTGTGTTTTATTGAAAAGAAATAAAAGTACCTATACACATGTTTCTTTTTAATAAAACACAAATCTAGGCGTCACATTTGGATGGCCCTATATTTATAATTTATCATAATAAAATATTACTACATCAAATATATAAGTTAAAATATGTATACTAACCCGACACCGATACTCTTATCTAAATGAAACCCGAAATCGCCTCTTCTAAGATGTCCAACAACTACTCCATTCCTCCATATAGATTCTAATCCCCACAAAGGAGTCTCTTTCGTAACAGTGAAGAACACTAATCTTTTCGCAATTCCTTCACATCTCATCTTGTCAACGGCCCGTTTTCCTAAATATTCTCCATCTTTTCTACACGTGAATCCTAAATTTGCTTCGATAGGATTATCGTCTGTACGTAAATCGAAACTCCATAAATGGTAACCTAAATTCAAATTAACATATGTTTTATATTTTATATATATATATATATATATATATATATATATATATATATATATATATATATATATATATATTTAAATTTGCATATATAAAAAGGCCTAATAAAGAACCCATAGATAGATGGGAAAGAAAAATAAAGTAATTCTTCGGAGTGAACTGGAAGAGAAAGGCATAGGATCAGTCGAATTGGAGAGTTTTGAGGAAGGTCTTCATCCAACAGTGGATTAAGAGTGGCTGATGATATATATATATATATATATATATATATATATATATATATATATATATATAGTTGCAAAATAGTTGACTTAAAAGATTTTGAGTGATAGATTATTGATACGTGTGTTTGTTTGAACGTCTGTGACCAAAACTATCACATTTTTAGCTATTCCCAGAACAATAGTATCTAAAAATTATAACAATTTTCATAAATTGCAGGAAAAATAAAATTTGTTAAAAGAAACAGAGCCAAAAATCTAAATTAAACAATACATTATATCTAAAAATTATAATACTGATGCGAAATAACAGAACTTAATAATCATCTTAAAGAATTTATTCCTGCAAAAACAGTTCTTTGAAAACTTAACAAATGCAATTTATAGGATGACCCAAATGAGACTAAATGATTGTAAAAAATGATGAAATGATATTAAACAAGTAAATGTGTGTCTAAACCTTTTAGTCTCATTTGCACCACTCTATATTCAAATTAATACTAATAAATACATTTGCACAGTTTGTTCGTATTTCCAGTATTGTTTCTGTACTCTCTATATAAATTTTATTACTTTACCTTTTTCTAAACTAAGAGCATACATTGCTCTAAATCCGGCATTTTTTAATCCAAACGATTTTCCAACTTCCATCACTTTTTTATATACTGTCAACATGGACTGTTTGGGAATATGTAATTCGTATCCCAATTCTCCAACGAAACTCACACGCAGTGCCAAACATTCGTGCCCGTTTATATTCACAAAACGTGCTGTCGATGCTGGAAACTCTTCATTCGGAAGTGTGAAATGTGTAAGCATTTCCATTAAATCACGACTAGAAAAAAATAAATAGTTATGTACCTCTTTGCCCATCGATTCATTTTCAAAAAAGCGTATCCATTTTTTCAGAAACGATTTGAAAAATTTCTGGATATTTTTTAAAAAAATATTTTATTTATGTAAATTAACAGGAATTATTTATAAATATACTGTTTTAATGTTTTAAACTCGTCAAAATTTAATTAAAATTGTTCTTTAACTATTTATTTATTAAAACGTTATCACCTTCTTGGTCCTTGTATTGATAAAATTCCTAATTTGTCTGTAATATCATTTAATTGCACCCGGAAATTGCGTTTTCGTAACGTGGAATTCATATGTACCCATGTCTGATATCCTGAAGCTCCACCAGCAATGATATAGAATCCACGACCCTAGAATTTTCCAAAATTATATAATAGAAATCAATTTATATTATATAGTGTAGCCCAAATGAAACTGTAAGATTTAGACATACACTTACTTGTTTAATATCAATTACTATTCTTTATCTCTTAAGAGATATAATTGATATCTAAGAGATATCAATTATATCTCTTAGCCTCATTTGGGTCACTCTATGTAATGAAATTTAATAAAATAAAATTAATACATATATTGCCAATTATTCAATGTGAGTAAAGAAAAATAAATTGCTTTATTTATTTATATATTATTGTTTAGAACTATAAAATATCAGCCCATAAAACACTTTTAGAAAGAGCATATATTTTTAATATCGCAAAAAAAAAATATTACTGACTGGTTTTAATGCTATTTCCACGTTTTTTATTTGTACTCAATTCATAAAGTAGAATAAAATATGATATAAAATATTGCCTGTTTGTAAAAGTTTCAAGATATTTGTTAAAAGATTTTATTACTTGTTGTGGATGAATATATTTTATTTCTAGGTTTGCCAAAAAAAAAAAAACTTTCACATACATAAATATGACCATGGTGAATGACAGAAAAATAATTAAATATAAAATATTTATAACGAAAAATATTCGTGCCTATGAAAGACTGATTGATTATACCTAAATAGCAATAAGGAACTGTCTTCGTTGACATTCAGAAGTGTTCCTAATCAAACAACATAAAGTAATTTTAATAAGGACTCCAGAATTTGCCTCGCTTCTTAGTACTAACCATCGAACCCAGAGAAATTCGGAACATTTACAACGTAAGGATCATTTTTTTATGGTAGATGTTAAATAGGATGACCCAAATGAGACTGAAAGATGTAAATCAGAATTAAAGGTTTTATCCTTGAGTCTTATTCAGGTCATCCTATATGTTATCTTTAATTAATGTACACTATGTTTTATTATTTGTTTGTTGATCATAAGACAAATTTGGAAAACCTTGCAACCGTCTTTTCAAGGCCGTACCCATTAATGTAATTACTATCCATTCTTTTTACTAATTAACATTTTATCAACCATACCATTATTTTCAGAATCAGATATTTTAACATTTTTATCATACAGTTATGTTTATTAATATTTATTTACTTTAAACATGAAATCTTCGAAACCAATCGGACCATCTTGTTGTGGAGTAACAGTAACATCAGCTTCAACACCACCTTTTCTATTTAAAGCACAAGTGTATATGATTTTATTCGTTTCTTTTCTTGTATTTGCTGTGAATAACCAATCGGCAGCTTTTTGAGCGTCTGGTCCACTTAAATATAATTTACAGTAATATGACAAATTAAATACAACTACTTTGTTTCGACATGCTAATGCTTCTTTTGATATCTAAAAAAATTAAATTATATATATATGTGTGTGTGTGTGTGTGTACATAGATAGATTGATAGATAAATAAACATATAATTGGTGTAATAATAATAAACATTTATATTTAAGATAATAAATATGAGACCGAAGAGCAATTAAGAATAGAAAATAAGAGTGAGTGAGTAAATATATTTTTAAATTCTCCAGTCTCATTTAGATCAACATTATAAAAACATTATGTATTCTTGTCAAAAATATTAAAAATATAAGATATTCAGAATTTTACTAATACGAAAAATATTAATGTTTTTTAAATTATGATCAATTCACTTTAACACAAATAAATAATTACCCTAACACCACAATATTTTGTAAAATATTTAAAGATCATTTATTATTTACTTTGTTGTTTATAACAATAATAGGTTAAAAATGTGAAAAACTTCACGATTTTGCATAGCATCTTTCCAGAAAATCCTTGCTACTCTTCTCTCTATCGTTCCAATTTTAGTATTATTACGTTCACTTTACTGTGACACAAACGAATTATCATTCAACCTCTATAAAATATTGTACACATAATAGATTTTACAGTACAACACTCTGAAGATGACGACACGACCGTCGATATGTGCATCAACTTATAAAAGATTGATTGAACAAAAAAATAATTATTAAACATTTTTGATATCTTGTAGTGTTAAAGTAATAATTCATTGATGTGAAATCTGAAAAATAGTTAAGTACTTACTGTTTCGTGCGTTTGAGGAAATCCAAACGTATAATCCAATTCTAACTGATTTTTATAGATACCGTCGTTCTTGTCTACACCATAATTACCATACCAATCGTATTGAGGGATTGTGACTAGACGACCATCTGTTTTAAAATAACCAGGTCTCTCGAAACCTTGCCTTTCTTCCATAACAGCTCCACGTTCTACCATTTCCTAATTAAACAAGTGTTTTTTACAAAATAGTGATTTAAGAATTCTGTAAGGAAGGAAATGTAATAGTCGCGTTAAAGACGAAGAGAATAGAATGATTGGGTCATATATTAAGGAAAAAACATAAGATATGCAAAGAGAAGTTTGACATAAAGTGATTTTTAAGAAGATCTAAACTAAAATGGTAGGATAGAATAAGAAGTGAATTGCTTGTGTTTGGAGTAAATGAAAACTTGGAATGTGATAGAAAATCTAGGAACAGAAACAGGTTGGTTTGGTGCCTCACAGACGACAATGAATCAACTCCTATTTAAATGAATGGCAAAGTAAATAGTAATTCTAGACATTACATATTATTGATTTAAAATGTTATTTTAATATACAAGTTTTCTAATTTTATATATAACCTAGATATATGAAGAGGCACAAAAAGAAACCTATGGATAGGTGGGGCAAACAAATAAGAAAATTCATCGGAGTGAACTAAAAGAGGAAGGCATTGGATCGGTCGAAGTGGAAAATTTTAGAGAAGGCCTTCATCCAGCGGTTGATTAAGACAAACTAATAATGATGATATATATATATATATAATGAAGCAAAAAACAAAAACTTACATCATGTAATGGATCCGTAATCAAATTTCTGCCAGCCAGTGATTCATCATGCGGAAAAACAATACTATAATTTTTTGCATAACTTTCATGACTTCTTTCTTTAATCCATTCTTTATTTTTAACCATCATCGGTGTGAATCGTCGAATATCATAAGCGAACATATGCAAATTCGGACGACCATTGATAACCCAGAGAGCAATTTGTTCGGCACATCCACCTCCTAACATCATACCCGCCGAATTGAATCCACAATTATGGAACAGACCTATATTTTAATTTGATGAATTAATATCAAAAAAATGAATTATTAAAAATATTGTATATGTATATGCATTAATTTAATAATCGCAGTATAGTTTTTGTACCATTTATTCTCGGGTCTTCTCCCATAATTGGTTTATGGTCAGGTGTAAAACTTTCCGGTCCACATACCGTTGACTTAATTCCAACTTCTTCAAATTTAGGACATAAATTCACCGTTCCTGCTAAATGTGGTTCGAACAATGACCAGTCTAGTTCGTATAGTCCAAATTGAAAATCAGGTGCAACCTTTAGACAAATTCGATAAATTAAATATTTTGTTCCCTCACATTTACAAACACTATTTTTCGATATTGAATTAATATCAATTAATATCATTTTAAATAAAATTACTATATACTTAAAAACGATAATTTAAATAATACATCTATTTTTATAGATGGGAAAGTTACTTTGGATTAAAAACATAATTAAAAATGTCTCAACTAGATGCAAACTGATGATTTAAAAGACGATAATCAAGCCAGTCGTAAGAAACTTGGACGCTTATTCTATCACAAATAAAAGAAGTAGATATTTTTGAATAAAAAATCTTAAGGAAAATATTTGGACCAATCTGCGAAAATGTAATATGGAAAACAGAAGTGGAAGAAAGGTATGTAAGTCCAGTCCTATCAGCTTTCATAACATGTCAAAGGTTTAAATGGTTGGGATACTTAGAGAGAATGCCATTTATTGAAAGAAATATTCGGTGAAAACGTTATCTCCAGAAATGGACCTGTGAATTTGCCTCCACGATCGTGTGATTTGACGCCTCTGGATTATTTTCTTTGGGGATATGTGAAGTCTCTGGTTTATGCTGATAAACCAGTAACAATTGAGGCATTAGAATCTAACATAACTGGCGTTATTACGGACATAAAACCCCAGTTGCTTGAAAAAGTGGACCGAAATTGGACTGAGAGAATGCGGTATGTCAGAGGTAACCGTAGTGCACATATACCCGAAATCATTTTTAAATATTAATGCCATAAAATTATCTTTCGAATAACATCAAATAAATGGTCATCAGGTTAATTAGTATGTATTTTATTTCAATTTAAAGTTCTATCATGCTTAAAAAATATTTTCTTTATATGCGTTTATATGAAGACAATAGATGGACAAAAATTATTATGGATTTGTGACCAAGAAATAAAAATAGACCAATGAAGAAATCTTATCAAGTATTTTTTAATCTTGTGGAGTTAAATGTGATAATTAAATATCTGAAATATTTGATCAAAGTTGGAGGGATAGGATTGTGAAATATAGTGGAGAGTTGAATGAGATTAATTGCGAATAGAAGACAATAGAAGAATTTTGGGAAAACATTTAATAAGAACCAATAAAATTCAATGAGGCTTTCGTCTAGCAATGAACTGATATAATTTTTTATAATTAAATATATATATGGAAAAAAGGACAGAAACATAAGAAAATTCGTTGAAATAAAATAGAAAAGAAAGACATGAGAATCTGAAATGAGAATCTGGAAGTGAAAATAAAGATCCTGGTGCTAACAATGATTTGCCAGGAATAATGTATGCTGGCTAACAAAATGCTATTATTGTAAAACAAACCTCTTGTAAAATATGTGGATTTGGTTCATATCCACCCATACATATCGATTCGCCTTGTATTCTAAAATATATCGAAGCATCGTGGTCTCGCACATTCGGCATCCCTTTCACGCCTGGTATACTGTTGCTCACAATATACGCATGTTTCATCGGTATAAGAGGTAATTCCAGATCAATTTGCGACATCAGCTCTCTAGCCCACACTCCAGTACAATTGATAATACAATTTGTTTTAATTATACCGTATTTCGTGACAACGCCGACGATCGACTTATTTCCAGAAGATAATTGAGCAGTTTGTATATATGTAACTGGACAATCTTCAAACACCTACAACAAAATAAAGAAATCTATTATTATACTTTTTAATGAAAATGAATTTTTCACCTAACATCACAAGATTTCATATAAATGTCTAATAATCAATTGTTATTAAATTTATTTGCTGATATGTATTTTTAAAATCGTATTATTAGAATGCAAAATTTATAATCAAACTTTAAAGCAATTTCTTTGTCATTACTTCATGTAACTGCTTGAGAACCTCGAGTTAGAAATTCTAGTAAATTTGACTATTCTTTTGTATGTTTTGGAATTTGAAGGCCTACCCTATTTATTATTATATTTTAATAAAGTTCCTTCAGTTTTAAAGATCCTTAATCACTAAATTACAGATTACTTTTTGTGAAGATACTTAAAAAAGAGAGTGTATGTATAAAAACTTCCTACATTGAAAAAAAAACTGAAGAAAATAGAGAAATTCACAAAGATTACTTGCAATGCAAGTTAATAAATATTATATAATTTTTTTAAAAAAATACCTTTGCTCCATTACTAGTCGAAAACTTTTTCAACGCGTTGCACATCATTGCTGGATCGACTACACCATCACCAGGAGAATAAAGAGAACTGTCAAAACTTTTTGGATTCAATAACGGAAAAACTTTTTGAGTTTCAAAAGGATCTAATATTTGACTTTCGATCCCAAAGCATTTTCCTAATGTTGAAAGACGACTGTATTCATTCTCACGTTCCTGAAATCGAAAAATAATTTTAATAACAGTCCTATTTTAAAAAGTAAAGTATTATTTTTCAGTAAAACAATATCAATTTACAAAACTGAGCAGTTAGTTACATACAAAATAAATAATAGAACAGTTTTACATTCATATATTCTTAATAGAGGGTAACATAGTTGAATATAAAAATGTCTAAAATGTGAAGATATATATTTTCTAAACATATAATATATATATATATATATATATATATATATATATATATATATATATATAAAGGACTTAGTTTAATCCCATCTGAATAGCGAAACGACAGGAGGTATTCATGTCTCAGTCTGTTAGTCGAGACCACAAAACTAAACTCATACACCACCCTCAACCATTGTGTTATAATAGCTCCCATAGCTCTCGTATTACGATAGCATTAGTCTGCGGATTTAGTGACTCCTGGGAACAGAAACTGATCTTAGCCGAGACAAGAACCTGACCTTATCCTGTGGGTCCTTGTCCTTTGCCTTTATCTGAGCTTGGGTCCGTATTCGAGTCTGCGTCCAAGTCTTAATCCAAATCAAAGTATTTTTCAAAGTCTAAGTCAGACTCAGAGTTCAAGTCATAGAATTAACTTCAGTTAAAGTTACTTTAATTATCTTAAATTGATTTTTAACTTACTAAGATTAAAATATAATAAACTAATGTAATTCTTCAACAATCACAACAATTTAATTTTATTGAATTGTCTTATGCTATACAAGAGCTGATTTATTTCAAAGAATTTAATATAACTGCATATAAATGTAATTTAATTATCTTAAATCAATTTCTAACTCTAACACTATCGTTAATAGACCAACGTGATTCTTCAACAATCACATTTTTTTTTAATAATCATTCACTATTTTTATTAACAATTAATATCTATCCGTACTATAAGAGCTCATATTATTTTAAAAAACTATCATATAATAAACTACAATTAAATCTAGTTTATCATCTTTAAATTGATTTTTAAATTACTAAAACAATCTATAAATATTAGTCTTTACAAAAGAATATTAATAAAATCTACATTTATGATTCAAATTGAAAAAAATTTGCACTCAAAATCATAAAATGTTCTACATTGATTAAATATAATACCTTTTTTAAATCTGATTTTTAAAGTCTTTAATGTAAACAACAATTTGGAAATATTAAAATAAAAAGTATTCCAAGTACAAGCACCTTTATGAAAAACTGAATTTTCACTAATTTGTGTGAAAATTCACACAAATTAATGATGTCACAATCTTATATATATATATACGAGTATATATATATATATATATATATATATATATATATATATACATATATCTGTTTATATGAATATATATATATATATATATATATATATATATATATATATATATATATATATATCGATTAGTCCGGTTTCACTATACTCTGGTTTGAAATTTCCCAAAAAAAAATTTTTTACTTAAAAAAATCCTACTAAAAAGTTTTTCTTGAAAAAAGTCCCAAAAAAATTATTACATAAAATTATTTTTGTACGCAAATTTTCAAGTTTTCCTCTTTATTATGAAAACATAATAAAAAAGAAAACCGAAATCGTATATGCACATTGTGCGCAACGCATGGGCAGTTCTAGTTTTGTGGTCTTTTTTCTTTTTCTATTAGTTTTCGATTCGCAACTCTACAATAAAGTCGATTTTTTGATAATTAAATTTTAATAACCCATTTGAAAATGAATTTAAAATGTATTTAAAATAAATGTATAAACCCTTGATTTTGTTTTGTTGATACATACAAACTTTTAAATATATTATCCTCGTTTTATTTACTGAAAAACAGGGGAAAAAATTTGTTTGGAACCAATTAACGTTTTTTGTATTTAGTTAATGTTTCGATTAGTCCGGTTTCAAATAGTCCGGCTAATCATTCGAGGTATTCCTGTATATAATTTCACCTTTGAATGAGAGATGTAAAGTCCACCGTTATTGATCCATCCAGAATCGAGGCCGGTTTCAGTGTTTAAACGCATTAAAACATCTCTTGTCGTACGAAGTAATTCGATTTCTACATCGCTCGGCCGAAGACGCCAAATTAATCCAGCTGTGTGCCATGTTGTGCCACTTGTAAGTTTAGCTCGTTCTAAAAGAACAGCATTCACACCTCGTCGAGCCAATTGGTATAAAGTATTGCATCCAGCGCTTCCTCCACCTATGAATTATTTTTTATTTGTCACGTTTATATTAATTGCACATTTTTTAATATTACTTGTAACGTTATTCTTACTGCATTAAAACATATATTAAAAAACCCTGCAAAATGGGTGATTAATTAGCATTTGGTGGAAAACAGATTGATTACATTTATAATACAGAATTAATAAATAGAACATTAATTCATTAACCCATTACCTTCCAAATTTATTTATTTATTGATATTTTTGGTGTATTAGGGTTGAAAATGGAATTTGATAATGGAATTTAGGTTACTTTACTTGTATATTTAAAAAAAAGTTATTTGTTAACATTTTTATTGATACCCATTTGGGGCTCATGGAATTTCCAGTTACAAAAATTTTGAAAAAACAAAAAGTATTACAAACACAAGAAAAACTCATGTTCTATGCCAAACAGGAAAGCATTCGACATGTAGTCCTTTATTACATTTTCTACACTGCTTGCGCACATTTGTGCCATATATGGCACATTTCCTTTGTTTTCCCTCACAGGTCCTCTCCAATACATGTCTAATTGGATCAAATCTAACACCTTCAGGTACACGGCATTTCCTTGTTATGTTTGAACTGGGTCTTCCGGTTTAGGATTAGGATTGGATAATGATTTTTTTTCATATAAGTTCTTGTAATATTGCGTTTGAAGTCTAATAACGAGATATTTTCATTCGAAGCAGTATAAAGAGCACGGGCGTTAACAACAGCAACATCAATAGCATTTGTAAAAAGAGGAAAATACCATTTCTTACGTCTAAATTTAATGCGATACTTTTGGATATTCCAGTCCAGCTTGTCAACCCCACCCATATATTTGTTATATAGCCTACAATGTTTGGTCTATCCACTCGACATTCTTTCTTAGAATATCTTTTTACTTTTTCTAAAGGTTGTAGTCCTAAATAATTTGACAGAACTTTGACGCAGTTGTTATCATTCCAAATCAATACAAAAATTTTATTACTTTCATCATACCAATAATCGTATGCTTCACGTTTTTTTTTTCATTATGTTATCAGATTTCAAGGGACACTTATTCATTCTATTATACCGTTCTGTTCCAGTCTCCTTTATATTATGTTCTTTCAGTTTCAATAATAATTCAAAGCTGATAAAGAAGTTGTCGAAAAATATTTCATGTTCTGATGGATACTGCAGAAAAGAAGTCATCTTCATTATTACAGAGGCTCCTACATCACTCACAACTTGTTCTTATTCACATTTTCCTTTATAAATATCCATATGAAAACAATACCCAGATTCAGAGCAGCACATGGCCCATTGTTTGAAACCAAATCTGATTGGCTTTCCTCTTATAAATTGTTTCAAAATGTGATGTCTATAATATCTTATCATTTGCTCATCGACTAAAAGCTTTTGAGTAAATATTCAGAACTTTTTAAAATTTGAATTCAATTTGTCAATCACAGGTCGAATTTTAAATAGCTTATCTTTCTTTTCCATGGCAATTATGGAACTATTGTTGTTAAAATGCAAATTTCTTTTTATTTCTAAAAACCTGTGTTTTGGCATAGTTTCCAACGCAGGTAAGATTCAGATCTTCATCTTCACACCAGTATAATACTGCCCCGAAAACCGCAAAAGTTAAAAAAAAACTATGAATTACTAAAATACTTAAATATTATCAATTTTATATCATAGCACATTCCATGAGCCCCAAATAGGGATCAATATATTTTATAGTATATTTTTTATAATAAGTATTATATATACTTATAAATTATTGAGCTATCAACTAAAAGGATGTGTTAGTATATACACACGAATCTACCAAAAAAGCAAAAAAAATACGAACAAAAAGTTCACTAGAAAACAATGTAAACATTAAAACATCATTTTACCGCATCGGTTATAAATTTATATATCAAATACTTTTATAAGTTAGGCAACATTAAAACAAAAAATAATTTTGAAAACTAAAAGGTATGTGTGTTTAACGAATACAAATTTTATTTAATATAATCCTATTGTAAGTGGAAAAAAAATAAAATATTTAAATCCCCATTTGGGGATCGCAGAAGCAAATGGGTTGATGTTCTATTCTGTAAATATTTTTTTATTATTCAGATTTTTAAACGAACGATTTTTTATCAAAAAAATTAAAAAAATATTTATATCCTATTTAAAACAAAATAAGCATTCTAAAATAATTTGGCGTGCAATATATTTGATTATTTTTAGTAAAAATTATGTCAAAAGATTAGTAAGGTCGATGATCTTTTTGAATAGAATATATAATATTTATATTATTAATTTTTTATTTTAAAAAATATAAATATCGATATATTTATCATATTTTCCATCTTATATTAGTAGTATAAAAATAAATACGTGCTAAAATACTCGTAATACTTGACGTTATCTTCGCACAACATTAAAAAAATGTTTTAAAGTTTATAATCATTTTTTAAAGAGTCTACGTGTTATATTTTTATACGAAAACAATAAAAATATGTTAAAGGAAATTATTTTTTTACAAAAAATAAAATAATGTGTAAGATTTATTTTGCAAGTTACACAAAATGATAGAAAAATTGGATTGATCATATGTTAAAGAAAAAAAATCTACTAAAAACTCTGGAATGATAGAGAATAAGAAATAAAATTAAAATGATATACGAATTGAAGAAAGCAAAGTATCGAAAGTTAAAAATCTGGCACAAGATCGAAAGAAACAAATAGAAGAATAGTATAAAATGAGACTGCAGAGTTGTAAAAAACCAGTGATGATGAAAAGTTTTATTAGTTTAACGGAAAAATAAGTTTCGTTAAATGAAAAGTTTTAAAAAATTGATTGAAATTTTTTTTAAGAAGTTACAGATGCTTGAAGTTACTTTATAAAATCGTGTTTCATATACAACAACCTAATTATTTTTTAATTTAAATTTAAATATTTGTTTTCGTTATATTTTTTAATAGGAAATTAATTTTATAATTCCTTCATTCTTTCAATTGTAATTGTATGATGGTTTACAATAGTTGTTATGCAGCAGAATTATTGTTAAAATATTAAAAAATATATACTTTTTCATGTATTCATATTTACAAATAAAAATGTTTTAATTGTTAGTCGATATAAATAAATGTAATAACTGAAATAACGAATTATTTATTAAAAATTTAGCTATATTAAAAATGTATGAAATTAATTATTCCTTTTATTTTTTTTATGTTTTTCATTGATAATAAATGGACATTTATGAACAATATAACTTTTACCTTAAGCCACTGTTGATATTATAAAATTATCAATAAAAAAAATGTATTGCACAGACGATTACTTTAACATTAGACAACAACCGTTTATAATATAGGATCATCCAAATGTGACGCTTAGATGTGTGTTTTATTAAAAAGAAACTATACACATGTTTCTCATACATCACCCTATACACATGTTTCTTTTTAATAAAACACAAATCTAGGCGTCACATTTGGATGACACTATCTAATTATTTATGAACATTTAGACTTTACAATGAAAATTTATAATCCCAATGTTTCATTATATTATATAGAGGTAACCCCCTTATAATACGACATTCCTACAACACGGTTTGAGAATTTCGATAATATGAATCTTGAATATATCCAAGAATTGCTGATGGAAGAAGAAACTGATGAAGCAAATTTGGTGGAAATGACATCTGAAATATGCCATGATAATTTAGAGGAGTATAACACAAGTGAAAACGAAAAAGTTACAACACTTTAATGTAAAAAGCGTAGAGAAAGGCCTAAATTTAGCCGAACAGTTGGAACTATATTTCCTAAATGAAGATCCTACCACTGAAAAAAGGACAAAGTTTAAGAGAAAACTTCACAGGTGCTTAGCACTATATAACGAAATTTATAAAAATCTATGAGCTAAAAGAAAGCAATCTAAAATAACAGATTTTTTACAAAAAGTGCGGAGTAGCAGTCAAAATAATGTTGAAGAAAGTTAATAGAATGAAAATATCTTGTGAAAAAAACGCCCTTGAAAATTGCTTTAATAAAGATATTTCTGTTAATTATAAAAATATATTTTTTTTAATTTTTGGAACCTAATCCTTTTTTTGTATTAATTCTTTGTTTCGTACAACACGGATTCGTATAACACAGCATTTTTAGGAGCCTAACAACCGTGTTATAAGAGGGTTACCTGTATTTAAAAAAATATATTAATTAACGTTTTTTTACCTATAACAACAACGTCCGCACTTGTTGGCAAAATTTTTACATTTTTGTCACTAAACGAACTCGATGAACTCCTTGAAATTACATGAAAATGGAAATAACTGAGTTTTTGTCTAGTCAATCTAAACATTTTTATAGTACTAATTATGTTTACATTTCGATTGTTTACTTATTTAATTTTCTTCGTATATATGTATTTATTATCAATTTTATTATAACCTTTCTGAACTACAGATAACTACATGTGTCAAATCGTCTCAAATTTGATAATTGTATATTTAGTTTCGCTAGTTATGGATTTTAAACTTTAATTAGCATATATATATATATATATATATATATATATATATATATATATATATATATATATATATATATACAGTGGATTGCCATATTAATAGAGATACTTGAATTTATTGCAGTTTTGAAGGATAATGGAAAAAATGATATAAAACTTATAAGACATGACATGTTTTATTTTTCACTTAACTACACTCAACACAGCAATAAATTGTAAAACAAATACATTCAAAAGAAAAACACTTTAAGGAATGAGCCTTGACGTGTCTCTGCGTTATTCACTAATAATTTGTCACTAAACCTTTTGCTTTAATGATCGCTTCTAAATGGCGTGGCATGCTTTCTCTGCATATTTTTGCGATTTCATTAATCCGTGATGGCTCGTTCCAAATTCTCTTCAGCTCTTCAACAAGCTGTTGCTTGTTTGTGATGACTTTTTTCGACACTTCTTGTTTTGCATGCTCCCACAGGTTCTCTATGGGATTCAAGTCCGGTGAGTTGCCGGGCCAAGACAAAACCTTCACATTATGCATCTTTAAGAACGGAGAAATACTCTTTGCTATATGACAGAGTGCAGAATCATCCATTTGGGAACATTCTTCACCATTTGGGAACTATTCTTTGAGCTGTGGTAAGAAGTGGACTTGTAAAACTTTTTGGTATTGTTCCTTGTTCATGTTTCATTTCACAATGTAGAGATCACCAACACCTCTAGAACTTATCACAGACCATACCATGATTTTATCGGGAAATTTCACCCTTTCAACAATACAGTCAAGATGGTATTTTCCCCCTGGTCGTCGCCGCATGAAAGATGACCTGTCCATTAAAATTTCAAAGCTGGATTCGTCTGAGAAATAAACCTGAAATACAAAAAAAAAACTTTTAAAAGTCACTGAAATGAAGAAAAAAATAATATTTATGAATAAATAGTAATAAAAGTCTCATACATACTCGTCCCCAATCCTCAGACGACATGTGGCGATGTTTACGACTCCAGTTCAGACGTCTCGTTTTCATTTTGTCTGTCAAACGTGGATTTTTAGCAGGTCTGTGTCCAACCAAGCCTTCTTCAAATACCCGCCGCTGAAGAATCCTTTTTGAAATATCTATTCTTGTGTCCTCTAACATTTTCCTTAATGATTCAGCACTTTTCTTCCTGTTTGCCAAGCAGAATGCTTTGATCTTCCGGTCTGTGCTAAGTATTGTCTTCCACTTTTTGTCACACCTACCAGATCTTTGTGGTGACAAAATTAGTTTTCTATCACGTTTCATTTTGATTCTATTTACAGCAGACTTAAAAACTTTTGAAATTATTGCTATTTGTCTAGCAATAGAAGGTACTAAGTAAAAGTTTCTTTATATCTATAGTTTGTCTTGAAGTCAGGTCCAATATATTCTCCATGTTCTACTACTCTGCAGAGAAAATCACAGCGAATATAACTGACAGTAGTTAATTTTTATCAAAAAACTATCAAAAGAATTAAAACAAAATAAATAAATATCTTTAGTAGAGCAAACAGACTTCTAGATTTCACTCTGAAGAAGCAATAGTACACAGCCAAAGGAACACGGAAAACAACAATTCTCATACTGAAATCCTCATTGTTTCAAAATGCAGATATTGTTTTCAAAATGAAGGTATTTGTTTCCATGGCCATTATTGCTTACTAGAAAGACAAGCAACTCCTTTCAATAAAGAAGGCGGGAAACAATTGTACATAAAATAATATAAAAAATATTAATACATGGAAAATCTTAAAAAAAACTCACTGTTCCTAATAATATACCAACGCACTGAATATATATATATATCATCACATCACATCACATCATAAAGCCCATATCAATCCACTACTGGACGAGAGCCTCAATGAATGCTACCATTCACTGGTATTTGGTCATATTCACCACACTGACCAGGCGGATTGGTTAAGATTTTTTTATTCGGGGTTTACTCCCTTCTCGACAGTTATTTTTTGCAAGATGAGGTTGTCGGCCTTCATACTCAACCCTCGAATATGTGGGACTCTCCGACTGAGATTCAAACGCAATCTCCCGCATGACACGCGGTGATGCAAACCACTGTGCTACCCAGTCGGTATATATATATATATATATATATATATATATATATATATATATATATATATATATATATGTATGTATGTATATGTAGCGACAAAAAGAGAAAAAACAGAAACGAAAAATGGCCATTAGTAAAACTACGTGGTACAAACCCAATTTAGTTATTTACTAATAACTATCAAAAATAAACTGCGATAATACAACAATGTTATAACGACGTACGACACATAACCGGGAACAAATCATACAAACAGCGCAAAAACTTGACGGCTAAATGGCCATTAAAATTGCGTGGCTCATAACCAATTAGGTTATTTACCAGTAACAGTCAAAAATAAACTGCGAAAATACAACAATGATATAACAGCGTTGAAACAGCGCATGAAGAGCATACAAACGGCGTACAACTCATAACCGGGAACAAATCATACAAACAGCGCAAAAACTGGATGGCTAAATGGCCATTAAAATTGCATGGCTCATAACCAATTTGGTTATTCACCAGTAACTGTTAAATATAATATAAATGATACATACATACATATATATATATATATATATATATATATATATATATATATATATTTCTATATACATTTAATACAAGTAGATTAAATAATATTTAAAATTTTATATATGTTCCTTTATATATCTACATTTATCTGTATTGTTAATAAATACTTGTTTTTAGATTCAATTGTTTCATCCAATGTTATAATATCTTCTAAGTTGATTTCATCTCATTTTTTTATTCCTATACTTTTTAACTATAAAATAGTAATTTTGTTTAAATCCACCATCAAATAGACATAGATTTTAATATTTACTTGTATTAATTTTTCTATTTTCTTCTGATTACAAATTCGTCGCTCATTACACCTGTCTTGCATTATTCATCACAAAATAGTTCACTTGATTTTGCTTCGTTTTGTAAACAAATATTGTTTTGTTTGCATCCATATATATATATATATATATATATATATATATATATATATATATATATATATATATATATATATATATATATATTTATATTTATATTTGAGGGTCGTTTTAAAGTATGGTAAAAAGTAAGATAAACTAAATTAATAAAATTATTAATTAGCTAAATTAAACAATAAAAAAATTTACCATACTTATTAAATGACCCACGTATATATATATATATATATATATATATATATATATATATATATATATATATATATATATACTTATATTTAATATATACATTGAATTAATTTTATACATATTTTTGTAGTAATTGAAGCATTTCATTATTTATTTTATTTTAAATTGTCAGAATATACTCATCGTATTTTAATATGTGTGTAGTTAATTACAAAAAAAGAAAAATATCGTAATCTAGTAATTTTCTTTCAGTTAACATCCTTGTTATATTGATTATAATAATCATAAAATTAAAATTAACTTATTTAATCATTATATTTAGTGCAAAAGTTGATTATTATACTTCCTATTAAATCTTATTTTTAAATATGAAACGAAACATATAAAAAATAGCAGAAAGGATAAAAAGA
Organism: Neoneuromus ignobilis; assembly: GCA_029203775.1. Classification (NCBI taxonomy): domain Eukaryota; kingdom Metazoa; phylum Arthropoda; class Insecta; order Megaloptera; family Corydalidae; genus Neoneuromus; species Neoneuromus ignobilis. The sequence continues at coordinate 52,521,701 of CP092090.1, forward strand.
TTATTTTAAAAATGCACATACATGTATAAAAAAGAATCTGAATTTTGTTTGAAATTTACAAAAACTGGTAGATACATAGAAATTTCTAAATATTCTTTAACACCAGTAATAGCACTGGTGTTAAAGAATATTTTTTTATGAAAAAGATTGTATTAAAATCAGATCAAAGCATCATCATTAATTTATAAAAATGTTTACATTAAAAAAATATAATTTACTGATAATTATTTAAGGTGGTTGGTCCTAGTCTTACAGGGCCGCGGGGCAAGGAGTAGTGGTCTACACTTTTGTATGGGCTAAAATAATGATTGCCAACTGCAAATAAATAATTCTGTATAGTATACATGGTATATGAACACGACTAACACGCGCATCGTATGTGTCACGTGCCTACAGTGCTGCGCCGTGATTCGTTCTGGCTGTAACTTTAAAATCATTCGTTTACTATTCTTTTTCAACTAAAAACTTGCAAACGGCGTTGTGAAGATTTGTTTTACTCGAATGATAATACTATTAAAAATATAAACTTTACAATAAAACATCTTTTAAAAAATTCTTGTCATTTTTTAGTGGATTTTCAATGACTTAAGTTTCAATTTATACTACACCGCCATAAGAACCCATGTTATAAGACACAATTTTCATGTTTTAATTTTTCTAAAACGGGATGGATAAAAATTTCAAAAAAATTCCTGAAGAATTTGATCATTATTATGATCATTCTATTCAAATTTTAGACTAATCTTATCATATTTTTTAACAGACCAACCTCCTTAATTCAACTAAACGATTTATGTATAAAAATGCTTAATAGTCAAATATTTTATTTAAACAAGTATTACTTTTTTATTATTGACTTAATTATCTGAATCTATAACATTTTCTTTCCTGTTTGCTTTAATTACAGATTATAAAATTCCATCATTTGATATTATTGTTTATAAACATTTTTCATTTACTTTTGTTCTTATTATTTTATTATCTTTTAAATGGAAATCTTCATATCACTCACTGATTAAATCTTTAAAGATTATCTTCATTTCCTATTTTTTCTTTAAAACATATTTATTATATTATCCCATTTGTTATCTTTTAAGAACTCGAACCTTTTTTTACTACTTTATCTATAATTAAATTAAATAAATATATATTCGACAAATCTCCTTGTCTAATACGCATGACGATTTTTATTATAAATGAAAGATTTTTATATAACTGAATCGAAATCCCTGTTGTTAATTGTGTTTGCCATTACTATTAGTTTCAGTATTATTTCCAATAAATGAATTTCTTTCGGAATTGTTTTAATCTATTCTTATTAAATATTTAATAATTTGTAATAATATTGAAAATGTTACATATTGTCATGTTTCTTTTAATCGAACCTGTATTAATGATTAACAGTATATTATTTTATAATTATGTGGAAAAAATCTATACATTATTGAACGTACAAAATGTATACATTTTTACAAAAATAGATGATCTGTTATTTGCAATTCAACTTGACATAAATAATTTAATAATAATGTAGAGAATCGCTACTATTCAATGCTAAAAATGATTATTTTATAAAATATCCCTCGATGATAATAAAATTAAAATTTAATTGACGTCCTGCACGAAATAATTAATATATGATTTTATTTATGACTAAATATGTGTCTGCGTGATTTACGACTTTGCGCTTTGATAGTTAAATATTCCTCTGTGTTCGAACAATAAAAATTTTGACCATTGCATCCCAGTCATTTTTATCTTTGATAGGGAAACATGGATTTTAAATACTAAAATGATTCATTTTTTCCAGATTACACAAAGAAACATTGAAAGATGCAAAATGAGTTGTTCATTTTATACAGCAAAACGAAAAGGTAATTGAAAGTCAACGGAAATTATTGATCAGAAGTCGAGACTTATGGATAGAAAAGTGATAAAATTTGTCTCTGTAAAATGGAAGAAAATGACATTAGATTCATTGAAAGTTGAAAGTTTTCGAAGAAACTTTTATCCAGCAGCACTTTGTTGTTTATTACAACAATGTACTAATGCGCATTTCAATAGCGATATCATTATCGTTAGAATATTTTGTTATAAAATTTAATTTTATGGTGAAAAAGGCGAAAAGAAATTTTATAACAATGTTGGCTTCGCGATCAAAATATTAGCCTATTGTTATAAACAACAACGTGAACAATAAGTGATTACTGAACATTTTAAAATATCTTGTGATGTTGGAGGTGATAATTCATTTGTGTGAAAATCACTTATTGTTCATTCGATTCGCTGATGTGGAGATTTTGATGGTCATTATATCGCCTTCAAAGTTCTGCAACATAAATATTTTTTTAATTCTTATGTATCACGATGTAGGAATGACCATGAAAATGATTATTAGTGAACAATAAGTGATTATTGAATACTTTTATGAAATCTAATGATGAAATGGTAGTGAGTAATTCCTTTCGAAATAATTATCGATGTTATTCTTTGACGTGTACCGATTTTATTCTCGATAGAAATAGTTTTTTCTAGGGTTTTTAGTGTTAAAATTGAATATTTTTTTCTAAAATACCGCGCAGACCGCGTATACAAAGTGCGAAACGTTTAGGCATTTAAATGAGTCTGTTATAATATTTATTTTTATGAAATAGAATCAATAAATTTTAGTTACTGAATATTTGTATTTTTTCAAAAAAATATAACCGTTCGTTTTTATTTACATTTATTAATTGTTTTCTATTGAACTATATAAAAATAATCGTAACATCATGGCCGAAAGTTCGTCTTCTAACTATCAAGATTATCCTAACGAAGAAGAACCAGGTGTTGTTACCATGGTCGATGTGTTAAATGAAGAGCAAGAACTAGAAGAAGATGCTAATGCAGTATTGGGAGCTTCTGATGATAAAAATTGTACTTATTCACAGGTAACACCAACAGTTTACTATGTTAAATCATTACAAAAGTTGTATATTCGAATCGTCATTATTTTTTATTTTAAACTACATGAAAATAACGTGTGAATTATATTTAAATTGACTTCAAGAACGTAACAAGTATTCAGAGAAATATCACTAAGCAAACTTTTTTATTACAGGGTTATATGAGACGGCAAGCATTATATGCTTGTATGACGTGTATAACAACATACGGAAATGATTTCAGTAATTGTGCTGGAATATGTTTAGCTTGCAGTTACAACTGCCACGCTAATCATAAAGTCGTCGAATTATATACCAAACGTATGTTTCGTTGTGACTGTGGTAATAAAAAGTTTTGGGAATACAAATGTAATTTAGATCCGAACAAAGATGACTTTAATGAAAAGAATAAATACAATCAAAATTTTATCGGATTATATTGTACGTGCAAACGTCCTTATCCCGACGAAGAAGACGAGACCGACGATATAATGATTCAGTGTGTGGTATGTGAAGATTGGTATCATTCTCGGCATTTAAATGTAAATGTTCCTTCGAATGAAAACTATGCGGAAATGATTTGCATGAAATGTATGTCGAAGCATTCGTTTTTATCACATTACGCTAGTTTGTCGGTTACGGAAGTAACGAAAGAAGATACATCTCTGGATACGAATGTAGATATCGAGAATACTAATAATCAGGAAAATAATATAGGTTCGAAAGCGGATGTAAATATCGATGAAGAAAATAAGTGTACAGAAAAAGAAAATAATGATCCGTATATACAAACAGATTTGAATACTGGAGAACCGATGACATTAAGTGATAATGACGAAGAAATTAAGCCTGTAAGTACAGAAAATGAAATTAATGATATAACTCGGTCTGAAGATGATCTTAGTGAGGCAGCTACTGAAAGTGATAGAGTATTAAATAAAGAAAATAAAGATGACAATGAAGATAATCCGAGTTATTTAAATAGTAATGACCAAACGGCTTGCAAAATGCCTAAAGATAAAATGCACTCTGCGGGAACAACGTTTTGGATAGATAATTGGCGTAAGGGTCTCTGCGTTTGCGAAACGTGCACGGAATTGTATCGTAGGGAGTCGGTAGAATTCTTGATCGATTTAAACGACACTGTGAAAGCTTACGAAGAGCGAGGAAAAGAAGCGATCGCAACGAATAAAAGTCCATCCCAGTACGAAGCCGGCTTAGAAGCGCTGTCTTCTTTAGATAGAGTTAAACAGGTCGAAGCGATTTCCGAGTATAATGAAATGAAAGAACATTTAAAGGAATATTTACAGAAGTTTGTCGAGAATAAAAAAGTCGTACGTGAAGAAGACATCCGAGAATTCTTTGCTGCGATGACAGCACGTAAAAAACAAAAAGTAGAGATTCCCCATTTTTGCCGCTAATTATTTTCTACGAGTTTTTGTATATTTAACATAAGCAAAGTAAAATGAGCATTGTGTGTGATTAATTTTTAATGAATTAGTTTTAATACCCATACATTTGTGAAGAAAATAGAGTGGTGAGCATTTATTAATGATTCTAAATTGATATGAAAATGTTATTTAAAATTATTTATTGATTTTTTTCAGTACTGAAAATGTACTAAATGTGTCCAAATGCATATTTAGAATTAAAAGTTATTGATAAAAGTAGACTTATAATTAAAAGATTTTATATTAAATAACAAATTTATATATAAATATATTTTTGCAGAAAAACTTAGGTCCTTATAAGTTTTGTGTGAATTGTCTTTTAGAAGAATCAATTCAAACATTAATTCATTTTCTTTTCAGTTTTATTTTCAATATTGTATTGAATTATTATGAAATAATTAAGACAAAATAAATTTACTTCTGAAAATTAAACATTCTAGTAATAATAAATTTAATTTAAACAAAGAAAAATGCAAAGCAAAATGCTCAGTTGTTCAATAATTAACAATAAGATCAAAAAAAAAAATTATGAATAATTTCTGAAAAGTTTATTCAAATAATTTTTTTTGTAGAATACAACTTTTTAATAATAATATTAATTTTCATTAAAAAAGGAAAATTTAACAATTTTTATACATCACTATTGTCACATTTAAAATTTTTCTAGTTGTTTAAAACATTTTTATATATGATTGAAATTCAAGACTAAGAAATTGATAAACAAGAGTGTCAATTGTGATTACCAATTATTAATTTTTAAAAAATAAGGTTTGATAGAAATTCATATATCAATGATCAGTCAAAAGTTTGACTGCAAAATAGCTATTTTATAAAACTATTTTAAAGTATATATTTTGTAACAGTAATTATTGAAAATGAATTTAAATTTATTGCTATTTAATATTTTTAGTATATATTCAATTTAGTATGTATTCAATTTAGTATTTTTATGTACACGTTTTCCTTTTTATGTGATAACTTTATTCTTATTCAAATATATTCTTTTACTATATTTATTTTGGTATTGTTTCTGAGAAAAAACAGTATATTTTAATTAACAGTTATTTTCAAATATAGAAAATATTTTCAGTATGAAATATTGCTTGCTTAAGATGTGGAAATTATTTGTAATAAATATGTTGTATATTTAGTGCTTATTATATCATTCCGTTGATTATTTTAATAAGATTTCGCGAATAAAAAATCAGGCTCGTAATTTGTTTAGTATTAAATTTATTTTTTTATATTTGCAACGTTTCAAATTGTTACAGTTAAATACTGTTTTTTGTTTTTACATTACATTGAATATTGTAATTTTTTAAATGTAATATATATTTGCTTTAGCTAGATTTTTATTATTATATTTTTAGTATTACTGTTTAGTTTGAAATTAATTAGGGATACTTTTATTATAAGTTTATATTGTTACTTAAATATTTATTAAGATGACAGCATTTTAAGGGTAGCCTCATTATTAACGGATTTGTCTTGTTCATTATTATTTATTTTTTAATTAATGCATATAATTCTTTTAATGCATCTAAAACGCTTGTGAATAAAATTCGCCATTATTTTATATTATTTATTTGTTTTCATATTAATTGAAAAGTACAATTATATACACGTCAGAAAATGTTCGTTCTATATATAATTTTACTTGGTATTTGAATGTATACTACTCTTGGGGCTATATTAATGTTCTCTAATTTATTTAAATACTCTTAATACTTTCAAATTAATTAAATAATTATATTTATTACTCTTGTTTGTTTGTTACCGGTCGTTAACATAACCATAATTGTGAAAAATAATATGTATCATGACATTGTCAATTTCTGTTTAAATTGATCTTGAAGAAAACAATGTTGTTTTACATTTTTTTTATTTCTTATATTTATAGATTAGTATATTTTACAATCAGAGATGTTTACAACTAAATTTTTGTAATTTTTACTAATGAAAAATCTCATTTTTTTTGTAGTATGAAGTAGATGTACCTTATTTAATGACATATAATGATGATAATACTGTATTGGAAACAAAAACAATCAGCAATATATAGAGAAGAGAAAATATAATATAAAAAAGTTATTATTAGATGAACCATTGTCATGGACCTATTAAATATTGACAGTAAATACTTACGTGTACTATTATAGATTTGTTACTTTTTTGTTGTTTTTTTAAAAAAATGAACAGTCATGACAATAATTATTATCCTAAAAAAGGCCATATCTATGTATTATATATATATATATATATCCACATATACATATATATCCACATATATACAAACCCATATAGACATTGCATTTTTGAATAGTTTATTTTAAAATCTATTGATAAACTATTTTAAAACCATTTAAGGTTGTGCATGTAGACGTTAAATTAATTAACTTTGTGAGAATAAATCGTTTGAAAATTTTATTCTTGTAAAAATTTCTATATTTGTAGATGTGTATTTTTGATTAAACTATATCAGTGTTGCCTATAATTAATGACTATTTTCAAAACATTTCTTTCTAGATTAATATTTATTAAGGTATAAACATAAATGTAAAACAATTTATATAAGATTTTGTTATATTTAATATAATTTTTTATGATTTAGTCTTTGATTCTTTTACCATTCATGTAACATGAATGGTAAACTTTCATTCTTCCTTCCATCACCAAAATAAAGGAATCCATAATCAGGTGTTTCTATTTTATGATAAAATGTAAATCCTGGCCAACATAGTGATTTTAAAATAACTATAGTCATGTCAGGATCCACATGCAGTATCCAACTACCATTAGGAATATCTTTATCGATCGTGTCTAGAAAATCGAACGAATAATTATAATCCGGTCTCGTTAACAGATTCGTATTCCAACGTTGCTGCGGTACACGAAAATGCAAATACGAAGTGGATTCGGCCGCTTCGCACTGAGGGATTCCTCGAAAGGACATGTTTTCGACCACGGTGCCGTCCTGTTCTTTCAGGAACGCACCTCTAGGAACGACGAACGTATCCTCGCTCAGATATTTAATTGTCGTGACCAGTCTATTTTCTTCTTTTAATTTTTTGATCGTATTGTTCTGCCACGCGTCGCCAGCATCGTTCGGAGAATTTTCAATTGTGACGTTGTGCACTAACGTAGGATCACCGATAAATTTTCCGACGCAGAAAGGAGTAAACTGCATGCCGGATGAAGTTTTTCTAGGCAATAAATACCAATCTACACAGTTCGTACTGGAGAAATATTTGCGTGTTTTTATCGCATCCGACGAATATCCGTACGCGAGATAGTAATCCTTCTCGGTGCCATATACTATACCGAGGAAGAAGATTTTCCTAAAGTGGTTGTCGATTTGTAGTAATATTAAGGAATTTTTTAAAGTCGCAATGTCCTCGCTACTCAAAATTTTTCCAGTTTTTCCTATCGTATTGTTGATTTCGTTCAATTTGATCACGTTCATTTCTTATCGTCTTAAGTTTTCGATTTTCCGTTTGAAGTGTTTGTTTTAAAAATGAAAAAAAAAACAACGAAACGATTTCGTTTTTTATTCGATTTATTTTTTCCGCCAACCGAGATATATACTCGACGTTGCATCATAACCGTTCGCCCCGAAAATTCGTATATGGCGCCTTTTCCGCCACATCTCTCTTTTTCCACGTCGACTTGTAGCTACGTTCAGAACGCTCGAGTACGGAAATCGCTGTTCAGCAAGTATTCGCACAGGTCGGCGGTTGTTGATGCAACGTTTTGGATGTTGTGAAATATTTTTTTTTAATTTCAGTGACATTATTTAAACAAAGACTACAAAAGTGATGTTTTACATAAAATAAAAATATCTGTGCAAAATGATTATATAAAATAGTGAGGTATATAAATTATTGTTATTTGACGTCCGAATAAATCAACATGAATGTGCTAAGCTCCAAATGCGTTCTTTGTTAACATGTCAATAGAATTAAGAAATTACTAATTGCGTGTGATTTTTCATGCGTGTTCTTAGTGCTTTGTGTGAAATTTATTCGACTGTATTGCCACTATTTCTAATCTAATCCATATGTCCATTATATATGGACATGTTTATCAATATCTGTATAAAGTCATTTTCTGTTTAATGTTAAATCTAGTTGTTACAGTGAAAATATAAAAAAAAACATGTTGTTATTTTCCAGAAATCTTCAGGTGCGAAACCGTTTATAACCGTAAAGGTAGAACAAGGTATGATTATTTTCTTTTTTTTTCTGTACGCTACTTAAATGCCCAGTCGGCCAGTAATCAAGTTCTTTATACGCTTGTGTTTATCACTACGATTGCATAATTTTTTTTCAATATTAGATTTGTGCCTGTTTATCGTTTTTGTTAAACATTTTTCGTATTACATTCGAGATCGATACAGTTTTCTTTTAAAAATATCATATTCTAACAAATGTCTGACATTTGATGTTATAATACGTCGATGGCTATAATATAATTGACACAGTACTTATGAGTAGTCTGGTCACGATTTTGTTCACGAACTAATAAATATATAACATACATTTCATTATAAATTACACTTTCTTTATCTACGTATTTTTTTTTACTGCATAATGTATTTTTATTTATAATATATTTTTTATCATCTAAAATATATAGTTATGGTGTAGATCCGATTTATCAAGATTATTGTTTTGTGCTACCATAATATTTTTTTCCCATATTATTCAGTATTTGTGAATAGGTAATTGTAATTTATCATAAATCATATTGTTAATATTGCCCAAATGTACTTTGTAATTTATATATATATATATATATATATATATATATATATATATATATATATATATATATATATATAATTCAATAAATACTGTAAATATGTTTTATACAATTGTATAAAGTATGAACATTCAAAATGATTATGTAAATAACTGAACATATTTATATATTATATTTAATTTAATTTAAACATATGAGATGTTAGAAAACGGTGACGAAATTTACGTATTAAAATAGATGATAATATTTTAAATTTGTTGTAAATTATTTAATGTAACAGTTGTATCTCAACTTTAAAAGCAGAGGGAATAAGTTGCTGTTATTATATATATATATATATATATATATATATATATATGAAATCATTATTATCACATTTAATCAGTCCATTGGTGGGCGAAAGCCTCCATCAAATACTAATTGCTCTTAACATCTTCTCAAGACACTCCACTTTCATTTACTTTATTTCAACCATCTCTTCCAACTCCCGTTTTCACCATACTACTCAATTTCATTTCTTCATCTTTGATAAGGTCTTCTTTTGGTTTCTGTTCCATAATTATCTTTGTCCATCTATTGTTTTGGGAGAGGCTTTCATCCAACAGTGGTTAATACATATATAAAATTAAAATTGCAGTTAGAGAAAATCCAAGAAAAATGAACAGTTGTTAGATGGACATTGACAGCAACTAGTATTTAAGGGGGTATTCTAGTCTAGACGCAAGAATTTTAGATGTTTTTTCGGACGCTATAAAAAAAAACTAACAAATATTTTTACTATCCATTTTTTATCAGTTATTTATTGACATTTTAAGAGTATAAAAAAGTATTATTAAAAACAAAAAAATCAAAATTGAAAAAGGTACAGGCTGGCAAAGTGGGGACTCGAAAAAAAGGTGTCTCCTGGTTGACGTGGTTCCAACCCTTCCGGTCATGTGAAATAATTTTTTTTTTAAAATTATTGAAAAAGAAGGTTGTAGTAGTATCCCCGCCTAGGGAAATTTAAAAAAAAATTTTTTTTCGCAAAATGGCGGCAGTGTGAAAAAACAGTCATTTTTTTGCCCTATTTTTTCAACTTTCGGAATTTTTTAAAAATAGTAAAAAACAAAATTTTCAAAAAATCCTAGGCGGGGGCAATCACTGTTATATTGAGAAGCTCTGTACCAAATTTCAAGTAAATCGGTCCATTAGAACTTGAGATATCACGTCAATCATGTCGAAAAAAGTAGTTTCGAGAAAAACGCGTTTAAAGTTGATTCGTTCCGGCCAGATCGGATTGGTTGGCGCGTCACAAAAATAGTTATAACTCCGAAAATAATTCGAATTTCGAAAAATCCTCTTAAGGACGTATTCTTAAAGGTCTAAACTTTGAAAATATGCATATAAAAAAATCGTTTTTTTTCGAAATTCTAGACTAGAATACCCCCTTAAATAGTACTATTAGCTATTAGTATTGAACTGAAAAAAAACCCGTGCTAAAATATAAAATATTATTCAAAGAATAAATTTAGTAATTTTGGTTGCTTGTATCAGGAATCTCGGTTTGGTTTTCCCCAAAAAAACATCAAGTTTATTTATATTAAAATTGTTCATCTAGTCAAAAAGGTCCTATTGTTTTCTGCAGTTCTTTTATTAGTGTCATTGGTATATTTATGAAAAAAAAATTGCTAAGAGCAGTAAATACGAATAATTTATTAAAATCTCTTAAAATTGTTTTTCAGTGATAATTTAATGCGATGAGCTTAAATCCAAATAAGAGAATTAATAAATTTATTTCAAAATAATATTTTCAGGAGTGTACTTAATGAATGATTCCATCTTTTTTACTAATCAAAACTAGAACTTTTTTGATTTTTTGCTAAAAGTAGTATAGTTTTAAACATAAAATGGCGTTTGTTTATTAGAAAATATCAAAAAAGTTTATCTTTGTATTATCATCAATTATCTATCATTTTTTTTAAGAGACAATCCAATCTTTCGAATCACTTCAGCGATTCCATTAATTTCTAATTTATTGCGTATACTTTTCACATTCAATAATTAATTGATTTGAGATTAGTTAATTTTCGGATACGAATAATAGATTCGATAAATTAAACTATCTAATGAAATCACTAGAAAAAAATGTGTGATTTAAAAATAGATCTCATTGTTTTCGAACAATAAACGCAAGACTCATACATTTAATTTGGAAATTCTGTTAATTCTCTTTAATATGTACAGACATCATAAAACTACCTATAATTCTTTTTGGGGGTTTTTTTTTTGTTCAATTGGTGTTCGTGTATTTTATCTTGAATAAATATTTAAATAGTCTTTATATCAATACCACTAGCGCGGTCAGATATTGGTTTATCAGATAAGTTAAAAATACCACATTAAATTTTTACAAACCATGTGCGAGGGTTTAATCAGTTACTGAATTTTTGTTATATACTTTATGGATCATTTTATGGTTCATGAAGCATTTGACCCAATCTTAAACTGAACGATATATCGGTTATACAGTTGTTCGGTATTGTTTTAAGAAATAACGATAAAAACTTGTTCACAACAAATCAATTTTATATCTAAATGAGATCGAACAACGTAACCTTTCAAACGATTTATAACATTTATCTGTTTGTAAATGCAACTTTAGCAATCGAAAACTATACAAGTTTCTACAGTCATTTAATGTTTTCAGTATTTCAGTGTTCAGTTAAATAAAATAAAACATCTTTATGTGAATTGAAATGAATTTTCTGAAAATATATTCTATGTATTATTATTTTTATTTTCAGTCGTTCATAAAAAATAGATAAATTCGATAAATAAATTGTAAAAATATACTTCTTGTGATCTTTTCATTTAGTTTAGACAGAAATATGACTGTTTTTTTTTTTATATATGGTTACTAGAGAATTACATATAATTCATTTGTAATTATACATACGATATAATTTCGACCATTATCTAGAGTATAAAATAATGACCTGATTTTCCGATTTCTCCGTATTTAAATGATATTATAGTATATGTAAGTAAATATTCATGCTTTTATTCTAGATATGAAAATTGTAAAGATTTAACAACCGATCTGTCATATAAGTTCAATGCATATCAAAATATTTATAGAATTCGTATTGTTTTTTAACAGCAATTTCTAAAGTTTTATTAACTTTTTGTACAACATTTAATATCAATTTTTATTGTATGCAGACCATTTAATATCCATATAGAATAATTGTACAATTCGTCGAATGATTTAACTCTTTGATTTTTCAATTAACTATTGCTAATTTCGTCATTGTTATTAAAAAATTAAACTTGTATGTCGATCAGTTTTTTATTTCAAGAAAGGGTATCAAATATGAATAATTATTGTTTGCCAACGTTGATATTACATACAGTAAGTCCAAGTGAAACTCATACAGGATTATGTTCTATTAATTTTTGTATATAAATTTTTAAATTTAAAAAAATCCCTTTTATATTTGACTTAAATTGTTTATTAATGATATTTTTATCATATAAAAATAAATAAATCATAAAATAATACTGGACCAAAAAAAGTACGAATTCTGAAAAATCATTCAAAAACACATCAAAATGAAACTCGTACAACTAACAAATTATTTATTAAATTAAAATTTACAATGAATTGAATTATTTTAGTACTTAGTAGAGTAGCCTTTATTAATTTTTATAGCCTTTAAACGATTCGGGATGGATTTAACTAATTTTTCACAATAAGCTAGATCAATTTTTTCCATTCTTTTAACATCCGTTTTTTAAATCATTTTTATTACTAATAGTGTGTGTTCTAATGGCAACTTCTAAGTGATTCCATAGATTTTCAATCACACTTATATCAGGTGATTATGGTGGTGTTTCCAGTACTTTGGGGCAATTATATAACAACCAACTACGTGTTATATAAGCTTTGTGCTTGAGGTCGTTGTCCTGATAAAAATTAAATCCCCTTTGTCTACTCAAAGTGAAAATCCAACTTATATTTTTTACAAAATGATTATAAACGACTTAACAATAGGTTTTTTTTTTGTAACCGAAGTGACCAAACACATATTTGAAGAGTATACTTTCTTAACACAGCAGTTGTCAAGCGAGAGTAATTAGTTGTACGAGTTTCATTTTGTTGTATTTTTTATTCATTTTTCAGAAACGATTACTTTTTCTAGAGCAGAAGTATTAATTTACGATTGAAATTTTCAACTATAATAAAAATAACCTTAATAAAGAACTTAACCAAGAGAAATAAAGAAAATTGTTATTATATTAAAATGTATGTGTAAAATTATTGGAAACATAACTCTGTATGAGTTTCACTTTGATTCACTCAATGTCTGGCAAAATTCTTTCATAAAAATTGAACATGTCCACAGTTTGTATAATTAGAAATTTATTTGGTGTGTTGTTAATAAAAAAGTCTTATTAAAATTTATAATTGCATTTATTTTATTTGAATATATTTTAATTTATATAATGTTTGTTTATGGTATTTATATACATGTTTATATACACGTGTGTGTATATTATATATGTTTGTATATAATTGTACAAAATACTTTTATATTTATTAAGAGTATGATTTTTTTATTGTTATGATATGTATATTTTTAATTATTATTATTTATGGAAAAAAACTATTGTTTATTAATTACTTTATTGTTTTGAAGTACAAAAAAAGCTGACCTAATTTTTCAACGATAAGCTACTGTGTTATCAAATGAAAACAAACTAAAAAATACTGAACAGTCAGTCTCACGTGTACAATTATTTGTTATTTTTAGAAATTTCGAACAAAACATTTGTTTCTAATAAAAGATATAAAAAAATACCAATTGAGATCGTATTTACGTTGTAGTATTTTTGCCAATTTCAAGAGTTATTTTTGAAATTGAAAATATTGCCATTTATTGTTTTTTCAAGGTTGTTAAATGTCCTTGATTGATATTCTAAAATTTTAAACTTGATTTATATAAAAAATGTTTGTGCAAATTCTGTTATATTGTTTCAATGAAACGCAATAAATATGTAAATGCGACGTAATATGAAACGTTTCAACTGGCGAAAAGAATTAAACACGAAAGAATATTAAAAAAAATCGCTCCTCACATAGATTTATGCCCTTTTATAAAGTTTCTTTTGTTACATGAAACTCTTGCATATTGTGTAAAATTAATTAATTTATCGATTAAAAAATCTAATGTATTTTATTTCTTACACAATAGTGAATATTTCGTCTTTATTTAGTATCATATTCGTTGTACATCACATAAGAAATCGGTTTGCCGAATAAAGGGCGTGTCTGTTTTATGTTGTGTGTATGTATGTACATTTATATTTATATAAGCAAATGTTGTCCTACATATTTTTTATCTTTTACTAATTCAAGGATTTTTTACAGTCATTTTTGCATGTGCAACTATGTTTTTATGGAATTCATTATCACTCTCGTATATAATATAAATCGCGCTCTTATCAAAAATACATTCACTGATTTTTTTTAAAAAAAAACTGTAATCATGTGATCCTAATGGATAGTAATGTGTCCTAATGATAATTAATTTTGCATGATTTGATAATTGGCCTCATATATCTTCGATATGAAAACTTATTCTATTTTTTCTTCAACTAATTAATTTATAATAAACTGCATTCATCATTCGTCCTTCGTACAAAAATCAACATAAACAAGCGCCTTCAGGTACTAAAATACAGTAATCAATACTTTTTCCGTAGTGTTGTATCTCGAACTTTTTACATGATGACGAGTTTAAGTGACTTCATGCTGTCCAAGTTGTTCTCGGCGGCGTAATGTTTTTATCAATGTCTCATAAGATGTTCGAATTTAGCGAATTTTTTCGTATCGTCGAGTAACATGTCGTTCTCTTTGTATTCTTGATTAATAGTACGTGGTAATCTATACGATATATGTGTATTGTGATGGAGACAGATGGCAATCGATGGATGACCTACAGTGACCTTAAAATTCGTATAATTTTTTTCAAATAAAAAAGTTCAGTTTAGTTTTAAATAAAATTTTTATTAATATGTAATGTCGTTTGAGACAATAAATTCGATAAAAAAAATATTTTTTTTTTAGTAAAGGAGTGGCTAATAAAAATGTACTTCATTCTAAATTCAATTATATTTCAATTAACTATAAATCAACAATCCATTTCCATTTGGTTTTTGAGTTCAGTTGAGTAGTTGTGATATTTCTATATCTTTCTTCACAATTATTATGTAATACATTTGAAAAATAATTATATGTTCAATTGGAAAGTATTATATATATTCAACTGGTTGTTCTGTTCGTGCCGTTTTAGTTTTTATTTATTGAAAAATAGCTTTGAAATTATTTCTTTTACATTAAACGTACTTATTATACACTTACATTTTATCAGAATTTTCTAGTAATTTCAATTTGATAAAATTATTTTTTTTAGATAGAAACACACACACATATTATTACGTATTCAATAAAGTTATTATAACCTTGGAACTATTTATCTTTTTATTCAAATTTTTTTACTATATTAAAAAACATAATTATCAAATATTTATTCGTGTCATACATTATCGTCTCGTTTTTGAACTTTCATCAATAATTATTTGATCGCTTCTTTATACTTTATTTAATTCCATTATTTGTTTTCATCGGGTACTCTTTAAATAAGAACTTTATTTATTTTTAATATTTCTTTGAAATGAAACAAGTAATTTATACTTGACTCTTATCAGATATTAAACGAATATTACTGTACTACATAATTTTTATTAACACTTAAAATGGCGTATTCTGATAAATGGTATGATGGTTTGAAATTGTTATATATATAATTTTCATCGGCCTTTCTCTAACAATAGTCGGATAAATACCTCTCAAAAACTAATGGTTTTTCTCTTTTCCCATCTATCCATTACTCTCTTCCGATATTTTTTCTTTCATTCCATATCGACAATTTTTCTCACATTTGTACCCTATAGATATCTATGAGTCTCTCGAGGATTTTTATATTTCTGAATGTCTATTATCCATCGATGGATGATCTTTCCTTTTTGATATATAAACGACCCATTTCTATTTGATATCTTTTATTTTCATATATTTGTTTGTTTTTCTAATCTACTCGTGCTTCTTATCATCTTTACTTAATAAATCCGATATACATTTTTCTATTTGTGTTATCTGGAGTCGTTTGAAGTGCCAGAATTATTTTGGTAGTTGAAATTTGTGTTTCACTACCAATAAGTTAAAACAGGTAGGATGAATTGGTCAAATATTTCTCTTTTTAAACACATAGAAGAATTTTTTTATATCATAATGTAGATGTTTCTTCCAAATTGACATCATCATTTCAATTTAAATCCATATTTGAATTGTGTAATTAGTTTTGTTATCAAGTATGTATGTGTATATATATATATATATATATATTTAATCAGTCATTTTCTATCCATTGCTGCATAAAGGCTTGTCCTTAAATTTTCCACTTTGACTGTTCAATTGCCTTTCTCTTCTAGTTGATTTTCACGAATTTTCTTATGTCTGTCCCAACTACCCATGGATAATTTCCTGGACCTTTTTACATATTTAAGTTCCTAATCGATAATATCTCTTGTCCATCGATTTTCTTCTTTCTATATGACTGGCCTATTTTCATTTTAAACTTATATGTGTGTATGAATAATTAAAATATAATTAAATGTAATAATTGCTTCCAAACATTATTAGTTATTCTAAAAATAGGTTAACATTCAATTACTAGTAATGTAAAAAAAAATAAATAGTTTTTTATTTAAGTCTATTTGTCAAAATAAATGCAAGTAAATCAGATTCTTATTGGAAATTTCTGTTTATAAACACCACTAGCCAATACCTTTATATATTTCTAATACTCTAGAGCAGTGGTTCTTAACCTGGGATGAGAGAGAAGTTTTTAAATTTTCAAATGCAAGTGATAACTTAGGCGTGGCTCTTTCAAAAAAGGAGCCTCGCTTCAAAATTATTATTGTGAATGAACAACAACAAAGTAGCCATTAAAAATTGAGATATTATTTTGTATGTATGTGTTTATTTTTCAATAAAAAAATTATCTTGTGATAGATGTAATTTCTTAAATAAATAAATATAAATACATTTTTCAAGGGGGTGCGAGAACTTATTTTTAGATTCAAAGGGGGTGCCGATCACCAAAAAGGTTAAGAATCACTGCTCTAGAGCAATGGTATCAAACTCATTTATGAACAGTAATTCATATATTCAATTTAAGAGAGTTTTCAGGCTGCAGACAGAAAAGGTCTCCCAAAAAAATTAGCAAGCAAAAAAGGTCTTTTATGTATATTCGAAAATAACTCATTTAAATTTTATATTTACTTTTTCTTTAATGAAATTTATAAAACCTAAAAAAATACATTACCAAATTTTAAATATTATTATCAAATGTTACAAGATTTAAAATTACGAAATTTCAAAAATATTTTTTTTATTAGAAAATTTGCATCTTTTGACAGAAACTATTTTATGTAATTTTTGCGATAATATTTTGATTTACTTGTTAATCTCGCCCTGTGTGAAGTCTTATTAGTCTTTAAAAGGGAAAATCATTGTTCACAAACATTGTTAAGATTCTTGCAGCAAACAAGCGCATTTCAGTGAAATGTTCTAGCAAGTACAAATGAAAATCTGGAATACCATCTTCATTATATAATTTTCTTTTAGCACCTTGTACTAGATTTCAATCAGTTCCATTTGGATGTTACTTTTTTACTTCTTTGGCGTTGAAAGAAAACTGAGCACTGAATAGTAAAAAATCATTTTCACATGCCTTATAACAAATATACAATATACTTGTATAATTTACAACGTTTTAAAAATGTATTTTATATTTTTTAAAATTCCATTTTATTATTTTGAAAAAATTAACTTCAGGTTTCGATCCGTGGGTCTTGCGGATCACGTGTTTGACATTACTGCTCTAGATATTTAAATTATAATATCAGATTAGATTATTTTGAAATAATACGTTTTTATTTCTCTGTATAATTTGTATATTATTTAAAAATATTTTATTTATTATTAACATCTTTCATATTCAATGCAAGTCTATTAAAAGAATGATTTATTTTGAGAAAAAATAACAGTGTACTTGAAATAATATCTATTTAAATTTGTGATTCACAAAGAATTAAGTTCTTTATTATTAAAATACTGATGTACAAAATGCATGTATTTCTTGTTATCCGAACTTGCATAAAATATAAATGCATGTATTTCATGTTACTCGAACTTGAATAAAATATAAGTTTAGATTGTGAGTGCATACCACATAATTGACCTGCAAAGCATGTGAATATCTGATAAAAAGCATACTGCCCTTGACCTTTAAAGAACTGTCATGCAATTGTGTATGTATGCTTGAGTTAGTCGATAATAATTTACTTTCATATAAATTATAGGTAAATACATGTGTACACATAAATTTATGATTTATATTTACGTACGTATAAAAAAAAGATAATAATGAAAAGTGTATTCTTCAATCAAGAAAATACAGAGCTTTTTAAAAAGCTATTAAAATGATATTGTACATTTTTAACAAAAAATTATATTACTTTTTTGCTTCTATTCATCGTAAAAGGTACGATGGTAACTTAAATATGGACCGACCGGTAAAAAGTAATTCACCTTGAACTTCAAAAGGGTGTAATGTGTATTAAAGTCTTTATGTAGGTTAATTTATACATATATATATATATATATATATATATATATATATATATATATATATATATATATATATATATATATATATGTATGTACACACATACATACATATATTTCAATATGAATGTGTAATAAAACTAAATTAAAAAGAAAAAAAACAGTCATGTAAGTTTATTCTTTTAAAACATTTATACAAAAATGTCTTTTTTTAATAAAAAAAATTTTTTTTTAAATTAGATCATTTTTTTTAATATTATAATATCAGTGGAAATAAAATATTCAACGTTATGAATCTGATAAAAAAAATATTGTTTGGGATTTCACTGACAGAAAACAAACATATTTTTTTATATGCATTAAAGCTTCTTATAGAAAATATTCTCGTTATCTGTCTTAGTAGTATTTCCATCGTGTTCATTTTCAAATGTCATGCGGTATTAGGAAAATTCTGTCAAATGTACAATTATTTTCCATTCAGTCAACTTCTACTTAATTTCTTGTTTATTGCTTATATTTCTAGAAAATAATTTTTTTTTATAATATTTTCTTATTCTAAAATACATTTTTTTTTCAAAATTTCCCTATGAGTTAACATGAATTTTCTTCTCAATTTGAATGATGATGAAAATTAAAAGTTTACTTCGGAATACTCATTAAACGATAACAGGAAACATTTTATAAAAATAGAATTCGTGGAAGGTAACATTTAAATTTAAGTAAATCTACCAATTTATAAAAAGTCAAGCGACGAAATGAAATGTGATCATAACATTTGTACTAAAATTTGCATAAGAAAAATAACAATAAGAGAAGTTGATAAATATTTTTCTCGAGAAAAAGTTTCCTTATTGATTTTTAAAACTGAATTTGATTATATAAAATGAATAAAGTAACGATGTCCATATTTAAATCGTATTTATTTAAAAAATAGTTTTCGAACAATTCACTACAAAAAAAAAATCTTATATAAAATTATCATAGTTTTCAATTATTGATTAGTTGAATTTTCTGTTAAACTAGAATCATTTCGTTTGAACTATCTGACATACATATTTTCTTTAATACGAAAGCGAATCAATAAATTTACATTTCAGTCTAGACTGTTAGAACATTTATTTCTGATCAAATCAAAAAGCTTATCAGTCGTTGAACTAATTGTATTTACATTGAAAAAATAGTGTGAATATGTTTTTGGCATGAACCGTGATGTTCTACTTAAATCACCTGATTTATGTGACGTGCTCTGGAAATTTAAATTACAAATGTTTAATTTTTGCAGACTGCGCTTTATTTTTTCCCACATTACACATATATTTGTTATTTGGGACAGTTTAAAATAAAAAGATTTTTGATTGATACTTTTTATAAAATACTATAAAAGATTATTATCTATAATTTTTATTAATTGACGTTTTTAATCTCAAACTATTTGTCATTTTGTTGTTGAAAAACATTTATTGTAAAAACACAGATTAGAATAATGCTTCTTTAAAAATGTTACATCACTATTTTCAGTGAAAAGAAATAAATTTCCCAAATCTTTTTAAACTGCACCATATGAAAAGTCAATTATTTATTTTTCTTAAAGTATAAAAAGTTATAAATAAATTTATTAATCAAAATATGATCCATTTGTCTTTATTACCCTATTCTATTTGAATTCTAAGACAAGTAGGTTTGATTTTTTTGATAGAATGAATTGATCAAAAACTGAACGATTTTTCGATTCAATACAAGAAATATTGATTAGTAAAAAATGAAATCAAGTTCTTGAAAAGGTGAACATCTTGAAGAAATGTCTAGGGGGTACGGTAGATGCAGACAAATTTCATATTTTAGTTAGAACAATTCTTTTTGTCGTTGTTTGGAAAATACCAGGTTTAGATAAAAATAAATGACGTCTGTTCATCAAAGTTGATTATTTTCTACTTAGTTTCTGATGCACATTCTTTATTTATCCCACATTAAGAAAACAGTAATAAATGATTTCTTCAATGGACCACCAAATGATTATTATAATCGTTAGTGAATGCCATGACAGTTTTATTTTGGTACTTGCTTGACATTCAACCATTTTTTTAGTTGTTTTTTTGATTCTTATAAAGAATCTTTTTTTAAAGAGACTTTCATTTTTTTTCACAAACAACATTGAAAAGGAAATTTCAAGTTGTCTTAGTTTTAAGTTACGTTTTTAATCATAAAAAACATCAAAATCATAGTTTTAGAAGAATCATCTTTTTTTAAAAAAACATTTTGGATGTTTGAGCTATTGTTCTTATAGCTAGATTTTGTCTTGTTCCATTTTACAATTTTTGGGTTTTAGTCCTTTTACTTTTTTTATTTCTAAATCGTATATTAGTATTTTGTCTTAATTCATCATTTATGACTTATTTTAGGTTTAAATTTTCGAGAATAATAGAAGAATCATATTTAATGATAGTTATTAAATAGTCATTATCAGTTATAGTGACTAATTTTTCACAAGAATCATTTGACATGTCACAAGGTACTTTAGATATATTATTACCCAATTTGCATTCTTATAAAAAATAATCAAATTTCTAATGAATATGCCACAATGTGAACATCCATCAAAAATGAATAACAAGCAATCAATTGAAATACAAATCTGGTAACAACGACTCCAGACTAAAACAATTTTATAAAATATTCACGAAAAAAGACAACATACAGTGATGGTACGTTTCTGACTACATTTTGATTTTATCTCGGTTCTTATTTCAGTAAATTTCTTTTTATATACAAAATCGAATAAAACAACATTTTAAATGCATTCATTTCCTTGGAAATACTTTTAAACCCCTTAAAAAATCTCTATATTCTTAAAATTGTTAGAAATATTGCACTTTGAATAAAATATTACTATTTTTTTATATTTATTATCAAAATCTCATTTGAAAATGTAGAGTAATATTATGAATTCCAAAATACTGGAAAATCTCAAGTTGAGTTTTTTCTTTCCTTACGTATTTGCTTCTTCTTCGGAAATGAATTTCGTTGTTAAATAGAATTTATCCCATTTCATCACCTAAAGAGATGGAATGGAAAGTATGAACGAAAGCCTTGTCTTTTACTTTAACTGTTTTACATGCTCCCTTGACAATAATTTAGAAATTCTTATATGTTATTAATAGCCATTTAAAATTCAATTTCATTAACATTACAAATTAAATTTCATTAAAAATTGTTTGTAATTTCTTCAAAAAATCATTTTATTTGGAAATTTTATTTTTAAATTTCAAATAAATATTGCACAATTTTGAATATTCAATTAAACGTTTTATTAATCACTTAAAACGATTTAAAAAATCAATCACGACTAACGATTAATTTTTTAGTCGTTAGTCACTCATTGATTTAAAAATGACTAATTTCAAATCAATCGTTTTATCGATCGCTTGAAACGACTAAAGACTAATAAATTATTCGCAACTAACGACTAAAATTATAGTCATTAGTCGTCTATCGAATAATTTTGGTTCTACTCTGGTTTCTACTCTGATTCAAATTTAATATTTTCAATGAATATCTTTTGAAAACAATTAAATTCAAATTTAATTTTTTAAAAAGTCGCTTTGAAATATTGGTTCAATTAAATTTTGTCCTCTCATTGTAAGATATTTTAAAAATATTCAGTAATTATTTATTGTTAACTTCATGTGCATTTCGATGACCATGCCGTCATCGTCAGTGCTTACGAAACGTACATCAGCTTATAAACAAATAGATTAAAGAAAAAATAATTATCGAACATTTTTACAATAACTTGTGGTGTTTAGATGAAAATACATTTGTGCGAAAATGAATTTTATTACAGTTTAATTCAAATATCGATCGAAAATATTCAAATAAGAAGAAAAAACACTTTATTGTTTATACAATATCTACTATGAAGTAAAGGTTATTTACCCGATCTGTTAGCATTCATCCCTACACTATTCTGATCTGTCTTCATATTTTATAGACGAATATAAATTGTTGCTCGTTTAGTTCTTTTCGCGGCTTTTTACTATATACGTTTTTACTATACGAATTGAAAACATCAAATGTAGATTCGCTGCTGAATACAAATGAATTCCAAAAATTTTCACATACATTCATATCGCTTTTTGCATGAAATCGATTCTCATCTAACATTTATATTATTAAACCAAGGTATTTTTTTAGCATATGAAGTATCCTTGGTATTTTGCATTTTTATTGTCTCGTGAATAGTTTTATACGTAAATATAATATTCTTACTATTACTACGACGAGTTTATTTCGTATGCATACCCCACATTTTAAACACATGCACGAAATTGAATATCGGAACTTGTTCGAATATATTTTGTACATTTTCATAACACATGGGATTTTTATGAAATTTACAAGCCAAATCTCCTTTCACGCAAATAAACTATCACCCCAATATCATAAATTGTAAAAATGTACAGTCGTTATTTTCTTTTCGCATTATTTATTTGTCAGTTGATGCGTTTTTTAAATAAAGAAAACAGTAAATAATCATTAAACTCTTTTAATTCATTTATATAATATTTCATCTTCAAAAGTAAAGTTTAGTATAGTATTTTGATTGAATATTTTTTTCTTATTTTTAATTTAACTCTTATCGGACGTTAGCATTTTGTACTTAACTTTCCGCTAGGTCGGTGATATATTTGAGTGCTTATTGTAAGAGAAGAGTAACTAAAGTTACTTGATATAAAAAGATAGCTTTGTGCATAATAACTTTTAGGCTCCTGAACATTTCCGAAGATTTGGCGTCCTATAGTTGTAAAAGGAATACTTGAAGTTAAATTGTCTTCATCAGCACTGTCGATTTCAATCCAATCTTCATCACAATCAGGAACAATTTCTCTTTCCATTTCGCTTTCCTCTTCTCTTGAATATTGAATAGGGAACAATTTTTTTTCCTTGGCTGAAATATAACACTTGTATCACTGTCTCCTTCATCACAAGAATTAAAATCACTTGCTGAATATTCAAAATTTTCACGTATTTCAATACAACTATCACTGTTACTTTCCATATTGCTATAGTTTTCTTTATTCTTTTTTTGAGGAATACAATATTATAATATAAGTAAAATAATTGTGGAAATATGACAGAACGTGTTGTCTACTATCGAGTAAGAATTAAACTGTAAAAACATACAGTGTGTACATTCAACAGTAAGGACGTTGTTACTTGTTCAGTTTTGTCACCTCGCACGTGACATACGACTGATAGAGCAAAGTTGTAATGTCACGTCAGAGGTGACATACGACCGATAAGGGTTAAATATTAATTTTTTCTGTATTTTAGATTATATTAAAAAACTCGTATAATAATAAATTAGCTGTTTTGATTAATTTAGAGAGTTTTTTCTTATTGAAACATAGATTTATTTTTTAAAAAATATAAATTTTATTTCTATCAAAATATTTTTTATTATTTGCTACAACTTTTTGTCACTTTTCTGGCGAGAAATGAATTCCATGATAGAAAAACGACTTATTTTTTGAAGTAATCTATCATCGACCCATTTTTTTATTTCGTCCAAGTTTTCAAAGTACACACTTTGAAATTGAATACTTATCGAAAGTTCTGTGTAACCTAAAAAACACTATATATATATACATATGTGCGTATGTATATATAAAATCATGATAAAGGCTGTTTTTAGGTTAGATAAAACTTTGAATAGGGTTTCAATTTAAAGTTCTATCACGCTTAAAAAAACACTATATATATTAAAAAAAGTTGTCATTTTTTCTATCCAATACAAATAAATCATTCTCGATATAACAAGTATCTAAAAATATTCAGTGTTCACTAATTCACCTTTTTCTCTAATTTACATCTCGATTAACCTATCTACTTTTAAAATATAACATTTTAAAAAAGCGACTTTTCTGTACTTGGATTAAATTTATTTAGACATCGTTTCGATACTCAAAAAAAAATAAGCATTCGATCAATGTATCCTCCGAGACTAATAAATCGTAAATGTTATAAGGAGAATAAAGAATCTGAAGTGGAAATGAATGGGGGTATTTTGCAAGGAAAGCAAAAACCAATGAACAATGAATTGCAAACCAAGAAATATAAAAAGATCGAAGATGAGACAAATGAACTGTTGAGATAAAAATATTGAGGATTTTATTGCATCTTTTCAGAAAGCTATTTAAACTGAGAGAACTTATAAGACGCCTTTATATAGCAGTGAATTGTCAGTGTAGAATGATACACACACACACACGCAATCAATCACTTTTTATTTGTATGTATTTAAAATTTATTTTTTAAATCAGAAATCAATTAAAATTAATTTCAAGAAAAAAATATTCATTTAATCAGTAATTAATATGAACTTGACAGAATATTGTAATTAATTCTTTTTTGTTATCATCTTGTCATTTTTTCCTATATTATTTCGTCGTCTATTTGATATTATTTTATTTTTTGTGTTTATAAATCAACAACTGTCTGTATTTTATTGAAAACAACACTTTATATATTAATTTGTGTCTCTTTTTTTATTATTGTAAAACTGAAAAAAGTTCAGTACACATAACTTTTTCAACTCGACTGTAAAATTATATAGGCTTATCCAAATATGACGCCTAGATTTGTGTTTTATTAAAAAGAAACTGTACACATGTTTTTTTTTAATAAAACAAATCCAGGCATCACATTTGGATGATCCTATATTATCTTTGTAATTAACATTCGGAACATTTCGAAAATGTCGTACAAGTTTCTACATGGTTTTGTACATATAAATCAATGTAATTCGATTTTCTGAGTGGCCCCTTTCTAAGTTTATCTACGGGTCGATGTACACCGAATAGCCAATTAACCTGAATGTACCAAAGGTCATGACTTTTAAGAATTGTGTATTACATATTGCTATATATATTTTTTGGTTGTTGTTCCAAAGGATGTTTTTATTTGTCATTTGTCATAGTTTTTAATATGTATATACACACACACACACATACATACATACATACATATATATATATATATATATGCACATACACACATATACATTCCATATTATTATCATAAAATAAATTTCTCACAAATGCAAACATGAATTGTTCTCTATTTACAAATGTATAAATATATTTGAATATAAAAATTGTTGATTCTATATATGACTTTTTTCATCCCACTATTATATTAAAAAATGTTCGATAGTAATTTATTGTTCAATTTATTTCTTTATAAGCTGATGCGCATTTCGTAAGCATTGACGATGATAGCAATGCCATCGAAATGCAAATAATATGAACAATAAATAATTACTGAACATTTTTAAAATACCTTGCAATGAGGGGACAAAATTCAATTCAACCAATATTTCAAAATCAACTTTTTTAAAAATTAAATTTGAATATAATTGCTTTCAAGGGGTATTCATTCAAAATATTAAATTTGAATCAGAGTGGGGTAAAAATTATCTGATTGACGATTAACGACTGAAATTTTAGTCGTGTAAAATTAATCGTCATTTTCGAATAATTTATTAGCTGTTAGATGTTTCAAGCGATTGATAAAACGAAATCAATGAGTGACTAACGACCAAAAAATTAATCGTTAGTTGTGATTTTTTTTCAGTCATCAATCGTTTTAAGTGATTAACAAACGATTGATTTAAATAAATCGTTGCGAAAAATTATTGAGAATTTAAAAATCAAATTTTCAAATAAAATGATTTTGTTTGAAGAAATTAAAAATAATTTTGAAAGAAATTTAATTTGTAACTTTAATGAAATTAAATTTTAAATCACTATTAATGTAATATAATAATTTCTAAATTATTTTCAAGGGAGTATGTAAAACAGTTAAAGTAAAACAATGATTTTGTTCATATTTTTCATCCCATCTTTTAGACGGTGAAATGGATGAATTCTGTTTAACAAAGAAATTCATTTCCAAAGAAGGAAATACATAAGGGGGGAAAAAAGCTTAACTTGACATTTGAGTCGTTTTTTTATATATTTTATCCGGCTACATTTTTATCAAATTAAATTTTTATCCGATTATTTTTTTAGATAAATAAATGATATGATTAATTTTTTTAATCAGATGAAAATTTAGTTATTAGATTTTTAATCATTTTACGACTAGGAAATTATGACTAAATTTTTAATCGAATGCTCTATTCTACTCTATACCCAATTGTTCATAATCATAACAACATAGAATTTTTATATACTTATGTATATTTGTGTATAAATATATACTATATTCACATTTAAGTTGTAAAGTCAAATAAAAAAAAATCGATTTGAAATATACGCCCGAATTTATCATTAATAATAAATAAATGTCATTGGCACTTGATATAAAAAATTCACTTTCCTTATTCTGTATTATTGATCATTTATTCAATGAATCAGTAGTATAATGTATTTCACATTGTGGCGAAATTCTTGGTTTTCCGTGTAATGATTCATCAGATTGGTTTTATTCATTCTTTGGTATATATTTTTATTTTTTGTATGCATGTTGCATTGTATTTATATTTCAAAATGTTCATTGGCATGTTGTATATTTGATAGTGTCATATATAACATATATATAATTTATAATGCCATAATGATTGATAATATTGATAATTATTTACTTTAATGCAAACAATGTTAAGATAAATAAAAATTATTTATTTGTTATGATTTATAAAATAATAATGGGTCGAAAAGAAAAATTAATCATCAAGTCACAATGTTTGCAGTAAATGAATTTATGCATGTAAAAAAAATTTTCATTATCTCTTTTTATTGTAAAATTAAAAAAAATATATTCCTAGGAAAATTCAAATTGTGATAGTTAACTTAAGTATTAAAAAAATAAACAGGTTTATAAATGATTTGATGCCATAAAAAATATTAAAATGTCATTATCAAAACATTGATTAACTCTGCTATTGTTGTAATCATTTCTTAGTATTACTGTATTTTCTTGTTAGTGTTGCTATGTATATATTTGGGAAAGTCATAAATATTATTTATATATATATATATATATATATATATATATATATATATATATATATATATATATATATATATATATGTATATATATATATATATATATATATATATATATATATATATATATATATATATATATATTCACACATAGAGTGTCCCAAAAGTCACCAGGGAATTAAAAATTATTAAATATATTTTATAATTATAAGATTTTTAAATCTATTGGTGATTTTTGAGACTTATGTATATACATGTGTGTGTGTATGTGTATGTATGCATGCATATATTTGTCAAAAGGTTATTATCTCTAATTGTCTTCATATAAAGCCATCTTCTACTAAAAAAATTTTTCTTATACATGTTTTCATTTTTAATATAACTATTTACTCGGAAGGATAGTTATTTATTATTTAGAAATCGTGACTAGTAGTGTATTGCAGTCTAAACTGCTTGAAATGTATTGAATATATGTCTGTTCGATTAGTTTTTAGAGAATCGACATATATTTCAAATAGTTTGGACAGCACAGTATCACCAGTCACGTTTACCAAACAATAAATTATTATTGTATTCTAATATAAATAGTAATTCTTTCTTCCAGTCATCCATCTTGTAATCGGTTTGTCCCAACTCTCCATAGTTTTCTATCGTGCCTTTTTTCTTTCCTATCCTTATTTCAAAGTATTCGTTTTATATAATTAAATTTGGGTCTTCATTTGTAATTTTTTCCTTCGCCCATTGTGTTCTCCTTCCCTTATATATTTTTTCTCACCTACTCTTCTAAACACATCTTCATTTGATATCCTGACTACCCATTTAACATTGCAAATTTTTATATAACATCAAACTTCAAAAATTTCTAAACGCCAATTTTCCTCTTCTAAAATTATCCAGGTTTTGTATATTATACTCCATACAAAAATTTTAGTTGTTTTTTTCCTTGGTTCTGTGTTGAATTTTTAGATGTAAACAGTCGTTTTTTGATCATAAAAGTTCTTATTGCCATTTCTTATTTTTCTTTTACAAGTTTCATCATTTGTTAGTATCGATCCACAAGTAGTTATATTTTTCTACTGAATCTATTATTTTACTATATATTGCTATTTAGCATTCTTTATTTTTCTTTCTAGAATCAACCACAACTTTGTTTTTCTTTTTATTAGTTGTAAATAGTAATATTAAAAATAGAGTACAAAGAATATAGTAATTATAACGCAACGTTCTGATGATGATGATGGCATTTATATCAAAATGTATATCAGTTAATAAACAAAGTAAACAATAAATAATTATTCAATACTTTTTAATATCTTGTGGTATTGAGCTGGTAATTCATTTATGTAAAAGTGAATTCACTACAATTCTAAAATAAATAATACGTTAACACTTTGAAGTATATGGTCATCCGAATGTGACGTCTAGATTTGTGTTTTATTAAAAAGAAACATCTGTATAGAGTAGTGTATAGGGAAACATGTGTATAGTTTCTTTTTAATAAAACACAAATCTAGGCGTCACATTTGGATGACCTTTATAATAGTTACACGGTGTAACCACTTCTTTGGAAACTATTTTCGATTTACTACACAAGTCTTCTGCCAAAAAACCATCCTCTCTATATATCTCTACTTCCCTCTGACCTAAGAATTATAGCAGCATGTAGTTCCACTATGAAATAGCAACAGAAAAAAATCTAAAACATATCCTTAAGAATCTAAAAAAAATGAAGAGTTTTTCAAAAATGTTGTAGGTTGCTTCAAAAAGTCAAAAAAGGATTATCAAAATAAAAATATTGATTTACTTGTTTAAATTAAAAGTCATTAAATTTAGTAAAATTGTCATGTAATGTTTAAGTAATTAAAAATAGACAATATGTTAAATAATTCATATGAAGAAATCTTTGTGGTATTTGTGGTATCAATTCATTGACGAAAGTGAATTAGTCACTAACTAAAGTACAATTGATGAGAAATGATGTTTGTATTTGTTTAATTTCCTTCTTATCGCCGTAATAAAACGATTTATGCTCATATTAATAAGAGAATCGACCAAATTGTGCAGCTAATTACAAAACAAGAAATAAATAATGAAAGCTGTGATGTTAACGATTCTTTAATGATTCCCTCGAGACTACATTTTCTCTACAATCGGTTTTAATACCAGTACATTTTCTTCAAATTCCTTTTACTGATAACACATTTAAGGATTAGTGTGGTGCGACTGTGTAGATAATTAGGTCAGTTTTAATCGTGTAATTTTATTTTAATTTCAAACAATAGTCAAATAAATTATACATTATTTTGTGTAGTTTATATATAGTTTATTATTGTAATAAAGTATCTTTTTATTTTGATTGTTTTATCAAATATCCTAAAAGCTTTCATAAATATATAAATAGATTCAGGAATGAAAGTAAGTTAAATATTTCTAATGAAAAATATTTTTAAAAGAAAATTTTTATATTTCTAATATTAAATATTTTTAATAGATATTAATTCTTGGTGTTTTGACAATGTTACATATTTACTTTTTATAACAATAATATAGTGTTTTTTTAAGCGTGATAGAACTTTAAATTGAGTCTCTAACAAAAATTCTATTTAACCTAAAAAAACACCTTTATATATATATACATGTGTGTGTGTGTGTATGTATATATATAAAGGTATGATAAGGGTGGTTTTTAGGTTAAATAGAATTTTCGATAAGGTTTTAATTTGAAGTTATATCATACTTAAAAACGCCCTATATTTGTGAACACAATTTTACTCTAAATTAATTTTTATTTAATTTGAAACATCATTAATTCAACCCACCCCATGATTTCATTAGTTTATTTTAAACCATCATATTCAATAAAAAGCTGGTGTACAAAAATACCCTACTTCAGATCCTATGAACACCGGACTTCGAAAGTTAAAAATTGAAAGAGTTAAACAAATATAAAGTAAATCCTTTAAAAAAATCATTTCTTTTATTTTTTTCATCCGCATTATATATGGCATTTATTATTTTTATTTTCGATCTACAAATAATTAATAATGAATATAAAACAGTATATTTTAAATGATAGTAACATTTTTAAATTCAACAAAAATAATTATATTTTCAGAAGACATTCTTATTCTACAAAATTCCAATCGAACCCATCGATACAGGAATTGAAATCGACATTTTAGAGATCATTCCGTCGTGCTGAGAATCTCATACTCGATTTTATTTAACATTTAAAAAGGTGCCAATTTTAATTATGCATAAGGGTTGGAGGCGGCAGCAATACGTACTCTGACGCATGTTTATTCATGTTTACAATGCACGTCAGCCGACCATATTTACAATATAAGTAAGCTTTAAACGTCATATAGTAAAAAATATCTAAAAAAAAACTTCGGCCTTCTACCAAATTATTTTCACTTCAAACATATAACCTTCTTCATGTTCTGTTCTGCTTTTACAACGCACTTTTTCATGTTACATTAATAACTATGGTTTTGTATTTATTATATTTTTAATTTAAATTCAGTGTGAGCCTCGAATGATTTGTTAATTTTATAAAAACGAATCAAAAATTCCTGTTTATATACAAATATTTCAATTGTATATTCCAATCAAGTTTTTATTTTTTTAATTCCCATTTTATGTGTCTGTATGTATACATGTGTGTGTGTAGAGGGAAGAGAGAGAGAGAAAGTAAGTGAGAGTCATCAACCCCTTTCCTTCTACTGTTAGATGAAGATTTCTTCCAAAATTTTACATTTTTAGTAATTTCTTTTTCGTCCATTCTACATTAACAAATCTTCCCATATTTTTTACCCAATTTATTCATTTTTGAACCTTTTTGTATCTCATAGTCGTCCATCAATAATTTTTTTTGTTTATCGATGATCTTCTCTCCTTGATGTTCGACTGACCGATTTCCATTATAAACTTTTCAGTCTTGTTATAATGTTTGTAATTTTGACTTTCTTTCAAATTCGCACATTTCTCTTTCTATCTCTATACATTATTTCTAATATACATTTTTTATGCTTCTTTGAATTGACTAGAACTGATAAGTTCTCGAAAATAACATCCATGTTTCACTATAACAAGTGATAATAAGTGAAAGGCATTGATCAAATTTTTTTTTCAAATATGTATGTGTGTGTGTAATAAAAAATTTTTTTTCTTTATTGATTCGTCTTTGTGTGTAAATAAGTAATTTACTAACATGCATATATAAATATTGCAAAAGAATTGATCAATAATGAAGGTTGTATAATTTTTCGTAAATATTTTATAGCTATATTTTTTCAGTAAACTAATTGAATTAGTAATCTTTAGCTAATTAGTGATACCGTATACACACACGTTTATATATATATATATATATATATATATAATATTGTGACGTTGTGAGTTCAATACCCGATTTTAATGCGTTATTATTTGGCAACTGCTTTAAATATTACAAAATAATGCTGTCAAAAACATAGGACACAGCATACAAACTAATCATATTAGTTACATCCTTATCACGTAATTGTAAATATTATTGCTATTGATTATGAATATTAACGAATTTCTACGTCAATATCTCCTCAATTGATTCAACGCCTTCAAATGCCATTTAAATGGATATCGTATGTAATTTTATAACTTTTTAATTCTTTTTATATTTTTACATATTAAGTGATAAAGATTTACTCAATCAATTCGTTTACTTTATTAACCACCATTTTAGACTTTTTGTTAATTATATATAGGTGTTTTTTAAACGTGAAATTAAATCTTTAAATTAAATCCCTATCGAAAGTTTAAATTTTTAAAATTTTTAATTTTCTAATTTTTTAAATCTTTAAATTAATTCCCTATCGAAAGTTTTATCTAACTTAAAAAAACATATTTATCATATCTTTATATATACATATACTCACATACACAAACACACACACACACATGTATATATAAAGAGTATTTTTAGGTTAAAATTTTCGATAGGGATTCAATTTAAAGTTTTATATCACTTAAAAAAAAACACCGGTACAAATTTGAATTCAGACTTCCTGTTTATTTTATTTTTGAAAAGAAACATTTATAATAAACATTCTTAGTATTCAGTAAAATATTTATTTTAATCAAAAAAATATATCACAATGTGGTTTTGGTATTGAAATTCATTCATTTTTTTAAAAAAAAATGATTCATTTCCGAATACGTACTACAAAATTTTATATACAGTCAGTTATCACTTGTAGTTCGTGTTTTTATGTTCAGAGTAACTTATTTGAGATTTAATAATATTTTTAAGTAATTATAACACTAAACTCTGAAAATGACTACATGGCCATTGAAATGTACACAAAACAAACAGTAGGTTATTATTGATGTAGTTGTGTTTAAACTGATTTGTGAATTACATATACTTAATTTATACGTGAATGGAATTCATCAGTACTACGAAAAACTATTGACAGATATGTAAGAATTTCATAAAATATACTTGGTATAATTTTATCGTTTACATTCTTTATTATATTTTCAATTTTGATTAAGATTAAAAAAATCCTTCTATAATACTCTTCAGTTGAATGATCTTTTATCAAGATTTATACAAGTACAATGGTTTTATCTGTTCTTAATCTATAAATCGAGTTTAATTATGAATTATATTAAATATATAATTGAAATTAAGTAATGTTTAAGATATTACACATTATTTTTTTTTATATAAAATGGTAATATTTTTTAATATTAATTCTATTTATAGAGTCACTTAAATGAGATTAAAGGTTTTAGACATACATTTACTTGCTTACTATCATTTACTACACAGTTTACATTTTTTTTTTTTTTTTTGTCATATACAGTGAGTCAAAGTGAAACTCATACAGAGTTATGTTTCCAATAATTTTATACATATATTTTAATATAATAACAATTTTCTTTATTTTTTTTTTGCTTAATTTCTTTATTAAGGTTATTTTTATTATATTTGAAAATTTCAATCATAAATTAATACTTTTACTCTAGAAAAAGTAACAATTTCTGAAAAATGAACAAAAAATACATCAAAATGAAACTCATACAACTAACAAATTATTTATTAAATTAAAATTTACAATGGATTGAATTATTTTAGTACTTAGTAGAGTAACCTTTATTAATTTTTATAGCCTTTAAACGATTCGGGAGGATTTAACTAATTTTCCACAATAAGCTAGATCAATTTTTTCCATTCTTTTAATACCCTTTTTTACTAATAGTGTGTGTTTTAATGGCAACTTCTAAGTGATTCCATAGATTTTCAACCACACTTATATCAGGTGATTATGGTGATGTTTGTATATAACAACCAACTACGTGTTTTATAAACTTTGTGCTTGGGGTCGTGGTCCTGATAAAAATTAAACGTTTGTAAAATCCTAAATTTTTGAGCACTGGCTTTCAAATTTTTTCTTAATAGATCAATATAAACATTTTGATTCATAATGTCATCTATATAATTAAATTTTCAACTCCTCTCGTAGACATACACCCCCATACCATAACATGCTGTATTTGGTTTTTGCCATACATTAATTATCCCATTGGATCCAAATAAATTATATTTGCTTTCGTCCATAAACAAAACATCTTTTCAATAATCAGAACTCTTATTAACATGTTCCCGAATGAAGCTTAACCTTTTGTTGCGATTAGCTAGATTTATGAAAAGTTTCTTCCTGGCAATACGAGCAGGAAGCCCATTTTTATTTAATATATTGCGAATTGTTTGGGGGCTTGCTTTTTTATTTAGTTACTTTTTAACTTCTAAAGTTAATTTTCGAATTTTCTTTATTTTTTCATAGAGTCCAACGCTCGTCATAGTCATTAAAAATCTTGCGGAGACTCTTTCTGATTTTATTGTCAACATTTTGGCCATTTTTAAATCTTTATTACAGATTGCATTGTAGCGTGGATTTTATTAACTATTTTCCCAATTTCCCGCAAAGTTTTTCCATTTTTTCAATGAAAAATCATTATTTTTCGCTCGTCCGTCGATGATTGTCCTCTTTGTCTACTCAAAGTGAAAATCCAACTTACATTTTTTACAAAATGATTACAAACGACTTAACAATAGGTTTATTTTTGTAACCAAAGTGACCAAACACATATTTGAAGAGTATACTTTCTTAAGACAGCAGTTTTCAAGCGAGAATAATTCGTTGTATGAGTTTCATTTTTATGTCTTTATTCATTTTTCAGAAATTGTTATTTTTTCTGGAGTAAAAGTATTAATTTACGATTGAAATTTTCAAATATACTTCAAATAACCTTAATAAAGAAATCAAGAAAAAAAATAAAGACAATTGTTATATTAAAATATATGTGTAAAATTATTGGAAACATAACTCTGTATGAGTTTCACTTTGACTCACTGTAAGTATATTTAGTGAAATTTATCGATTTCAATAAATTAATATTAGTGAAAAATTCAATAAAAATATAATAAAGTACTCAGTACGAATAAATAATAGAAAATTATTTTTAATCTATTGTAGATTATCGATTTATTTATTCTTTAAGGCTTGTGCAAAAGTACAATGACATTTTTAACAAAAATACAATTAATTTTTTTTTATGGAAAACAGCTGATCGTTTTACAAACGAATTTTGTATTCTGTTTCTGTAACATTTCTGTCGAAGTGTTTAATAATTGCTTATTGTTCACTTTAATTACATCGCTTATATGCATTTCGATTCGATGTCATTGTCCTCAAAAATGTATGCACATAGAATTTGGTTGTTTAATTATGAAGTCGGATTTTATTTGCTTGCACTATGATGACAATGGCATCGTCATCGAATTTATATAAGCGAATTGCAATGAAAAAAATGGCAATTATTCAGTACATTGATGAAAAAATGACGATGTTGTGAAAGTGAACATGGCATTGTGAACGGCGGATTTATTTAATTGTTCATATGAATTAACCACTGTTTGTTTTGAAACTGGCGAATTCACTTTCACATATCATCTCAAAACTACAAGAAATCGACAAATTGTTCAATAATTATTTATTGTTCACTTTATTTGTTTTTAACCGAATGTGCAATGCCAGATTATCGTCAGAGCGTTGAATTATAAAATCTTTGTAGAGTTACAGAAGATTTTCCTTCCTGGAAAATTAATTTTACAAATATGGTCATATATTCTTTATTTACAATCACTTTCTGGTTTAACTTTATTGAGAACGTAATAGTTTTTAATCTTTTTATCGAGCATATCCCATAAATCCTCGATGGGGTAAATCAAGGAGTTGAAGAGGAAAATTGTTTTACAGTATCCATTCTAGGATTAAACACGTGATATGATTGAAATTAGACTTTGATGAAAATAAAAATCATTTTAACATAAATTATCACCACGAGATATTTTAAAAAAATGTTCAATAATTACGTACTATTCACTTTCACAGCATTTTATATAATAACGTAATGACGATAATGACATAGCTATTGAAATGCACATCAATTTGTAAATAAATAAGGCGAACAATAAATATAGGTCGTCCAAATGAGAC
The DNA here is from genome assembly GCA_029203775.1 of Neoneuromus ignobilis. NCBI lineage: Eukaryota > Metazoa > Arthropoda > Insecta > Megaloptera > Corydalidae > Neoneuromus > Neoneuromus ignobilis. The sequence continues at coordinate 52,558,128 of CP092090.1, forward strand.
TGAAAGATAGTAAATAATAGTAAATGATAATAAGTAAGTAAATGTATGTATAAACCATTCAGTCTTATTTGGATCACCCTATAGTTATTGAATAATTTTACTATATACTTTTGTGTTGGGTTAATGAATTGTTTGTATAAAAATTAGATTTTTTTTAATTTGTTACAACGACAAGAATGATTATATTTTTTATGTTAGTTTTATCATCTGATAAATTATGTACATTCGTATACCAATGAAGAAATAATTTTTTATTTTGAAAAATACTAGTTAATATTTTATACTATTATGTAATTATGTATAACAAAGAATGTTTTGTCTTATTGTACTGCATGTGACTACTTTTAATGTAGTCGGTGAATTGTGAAATATTTACAAGAACAATGCACTTTTTTATATTTTACATTCTGGTTATACATACATTTTTTATAGAGAGTATCTCTTAATACACACAAAGACATTTGCATAAATCACTATAAATAATTGTTTAATATAAATTCATATAAATTTTTCTAGAAAATAATTTTCATTCATTTTTTTAAAAATATTATTTAACTGTTTTTGTAAAGAATTTTTTATAGGAAATGTTTACTATACGTGATTAAATATTATGTATATTTTTTTTTTGTTATATTAAAAAATTAAAGACCTTTTTTGATATAATCTTATATACATGAGTAACAAAAGTCATTTATTTTTTATTATAGTAATCAAAGTTAGGAAATTATTTTTTACCTTTATTTTTGAGACATTTATGTTTATTTATATTAAAAAAAATTAATATAATGTATCAGTCAAACCTATTTTTTCCCCAAATTACACGTGTCCTGTGACTCTTGTGACTCACGGTAGTGATAATATAAATAATGGTAATAATATAAAGTGAGTAAATAAATACTCTTTTTTTTATTTACTTAGTAAAAAAAGATTATTTTTTTCTAATCCACTACACTTTAAATATTTAATATGTCTATAAGGAAAAACAATTTAGCTATTTTTTTCCTACATTTTATCTATAAAATATTTATAGTGAAATAAAAAAAAATTCAACATGCTTTTATAGACAACATTTATAAAGTAACAATCCGATGAAATAATGTGAAACTACTTTCATCCAAGACAATAGTGCGAATGTTTATTTTATCGTCGAGCTATAATCAACGAAATAGAAAAAGATAAAAAGTAATTTATTTTTCGTAGACTATTTTCAACCGTATTATTTCGTAATTTCGTTTCACTACCAGAGAGTATATATATACATGTATAATACGTCATTACAGTGGGGGCAAATGCACTTTGGCATAAATTTCTGTTTAATGTATTGTAATTTCATGAAAATGTAAAATCAGCGATGAAATTTAAATAGACTAATACGTAGTTATTTTTTAAATAGTAATATGTATATATATATGTGTGTGTGTGTGTTTGTATGTATGTTGATTTATGCTGTTGATTGTGATTGTTAGTACATGCTATAAATTTTCGTTCCTTTTGAGTAAACTCGCATTAAATTTCGCATAAAAATATAAATTTTATTCGACTAAAACACTTCTCAAGTACGAGTGTATATATAGTTGTCTAATTGAAAATGGCAAGGTCATGCTGAATAATTGGCTCTAAGAAACATCGGATACGTACTTGTAACCGTGACATGAATGGCACATGCTCTGAAACAGGACTTTCAGCTGATGCTATTTACAAACATTTCAGTTTTTGGCACTGAATATGCGCAGACGTGGCAACTTGAAAATCCCAGCTGTTAAGTGTCAATGTGCTTGTTTCACAAACGGTGGAATTTTCTGTTCTATTCTCGTCGTCATTTTCCATCGGCCAATGACTAATACCAGTGGTTGCCCGCCCGTCTGTCCATCTGCATCCGATGCTTATATGGCTTAGTGGAATAAAATGAACGAATGTCGTTTTATATTATACGATATTAAATATAGTTTCACTCGCTAGTTTGCATGTAGACGTTTTAAAATTATAGCCAGAGGAGGCAGGTGTTCGAAAATGATTTCGGCATATGCGTAGTACAGTTATTTATTTGTGCATGAGTACGAGTGGACCGATGTTTAATCGCTTTACTTTCGAACCACGACCTTTTTTTAGCTTATTGTTATTTTTTATTATTTTTCTGAAACTATTTATATACACTTATAAAAATTCGAATATAAACATAAAAAAGATTAATAGTTAGAAATTTTATTCCGAAAAATATTTTTTTTCCTTTTAAATATTCTTGAATGGTAATAATAAAATGCACATCTAATAAGATTTAAAAAGAATGTTAGTTAATTAGTTGAACTATTCGATTTGAAACAAATAATAAAAATAGAAAAAAGTGTTGTGAAAGTTCATGGTTTTCACTTGTGTTATTTTTCCATGGTGTATAATTTGATGTGCGTCTAATTATAACGTTTTTTAATTGATTATATAAACTATTATATATATAAATATACTTATGTGCAGAAGTGAACATACAGAGAATATTTTTTACAAAATGATTATTTTTTTCCAGTAGAATATTTTCATCGATAAAAATTTTTCCGATAAAATTCTTTCACTATGACAAGATTGTTTCCCTTTATTATTTTTTTGGTTATTGTTAAGAAAAATTGTGTTATCCCCAATTAATATTATTTCTCGTGTGCAAAAATCTACATACAATTGTATTTTAGTTCGTTTTTAGACAATTTGAGGAAAGCTGTGAAATGTTTGTATCTTATAATTTTTTTTTTATTTTATAATACAAAGAAGGTTTTGAAATAATAAAAAATAAAAGTAATTAAAGTCAATGATGTATCGGATAAAGGAAACATACGATGATTTACGAAAATTAATAGTAAATTTAAGGCTACAGGAAAATAGTTTTGGATGAAATAGCAAAAATATGTAAAGAAGAAGATTTGCAATTCAAACAATAATAAAAAATTGCCATAGAACTGGTAGTATCGCTTGAAAATTACGATCTGGAAGACCAAAAATATTTACAGAAAAACAAAGATGAAGGCAAATGTGAAAATTTCTTCAGCTCGAATTGCCACAGACATATCAACAGAATATAATAAAGAGTGTCATCGAACCAGTATATCTAGAATATTTAATACTGAAGAATACCTAGGAAAAAACTATATAAATAATATTAATCGTAAAAAGCGTATTGAATTTGCTAAATAATATATTAATGTAGATAAGAAGTTTTGGGAGAACATAATTTTTAGTGATGAGTGTAAATTTAATGTTTTTGATAACATGGAAGGATTAAAATGTATTGAAAAAATTCAGAATATGAAACCGAGAAGTATGGAGATATAAACTTAATGATTTGGGCATATTTTGTGGCTTCTGAGATAGAAAATATGACTTCCATTGAAACGACAATGAATAGCTTGGAGTATTTAAACATTTTTTAACATCATAAAAATCAACCTGGAAGGTAGATATATTTTCCAACATGTCAACGATTACAAGCACACATCACACAGTGCGTGAGTAGCTTTTGTATAACTACCCCAAATAGCTTAAAATTTCGCCCCAATTCCCAGACCTAAATTTCATAGAATATTTATGGAACAAAATCAAACTACGAAAACGGAAAAGAGATATACAAAACAAATAAACTTTCAAAGAAGTCCTTCGATCTGAATGGGAAAATATCGAACCGGAAATAACAAGAAAATTCGTCCATTCTGTGACCAAAAGATTAAAAGAAGTCATTAAAAATAAAAGTGATCTAACTTCATATTGAATGTTAAAATATATATTTTTATTGAATAAATTTTGCACCGTTGAAAATATGTTATTTTATAATTAAAATGAATTATTGGCTTTTTTATTTTATTTTTGTTATTGGCTTTGAGTTGAAATTAAAACGCATTAAATTTAAGATTAAATTTGAAAAAAAAATTAATTTTTTCAGAAAAGTTTCATGAATAAAAAAATTTGACTTGTATGTTCACTTTTGCTTGAGTGTATATAATGTATGTGTGTGTGTGTATTTTTCTGTACATGTGTGTATGTGTGTTTATGTGTATATACTAGTCCAAAATTAATGTTTAATTTTATAGTTAAAATGAATTGTTGGCTTTTTTATTTTATTTTTGTTATTGGTTTTTAGTTGAAAATAAAACGCATTAAATTTAAGATTAAATTTGAAAAAAAATATTGTAAATTTTTCAGAAAAATTTCATGAATAAAATAAGTTTGCTTGTATGTTCACTTTCACATATGAGTGTATATAATAATGTGTGTGTGTATATTTATGTGTATATACCTATAACTAGTCCAAAATGAATGTATTAATTTATTTCGCCATGTTTACTGTCGGTTAAAATATGAATTGAAACCAGTGAAGTAGTGTTTGTAACAGTCACTGAATATTCTATTTTTTACCGATATTACTCTTTTACATGTGCATCACAATAATACGATTATTCAGTACATGAACACTCAGCATTTCTCCCGTCACTTTCCGTCTCGTCGTTTCGAAATACCTTGATATTGTTATTACAACACATCACTCTAGGTAATAAAACGTGTACATTAGCAATTTGTAATTATCAATACTCAGAAACGTTGTAAATTATTTTTAAACCGTAATTGAAAATCGATACGTTATCAAAGTAGATACGATAATTGTTCTTCGTCTAAATTTGTTACAGTATTATTTATTCAATAATGTCAGAATTCTTACACGGTGAGTTCTTAAAATGTCAAATGAATCTGTACGACTTCCACTACTTCCTTCGTTAGTAAACATAATGATTACATTAAGATTGAAATAAGACAATAAATAACAATCACGATAAGTAAAATGGTTGTTGGTCTTTTACACAAATCGTTCGTTCGTGGATTTTAAAAGTTTTGTTATACATTTATACAAATCTAATTCTTTTCCACAAATTAACTTCATAATAATATCCAATAATCATTGAATGTCCATTTTTCGCTGATGTGAATTTCGATCGCCATGCTATTATCAATACTTTACAAAATAATACCTTAATGCTGTGTTATAATAACATGGCGATTGAAATGTGCATTAAAGAAAATGAGTAATAAATGATTATTGAAAATTTTATAAAATCTGGTGGTTTAATCATCATTCATTTGTATAGTAGTAAATTAACCACAAATCAATTCTGTTTGACATATATTTTCCCACATCCTCATCCTAACTCTTATTTTATATTTTCTAAACTATTCTCATTCGATCTCAGAATGATTTTTAATTTATTAATCAATCAATTTAACTGTTAATTGATTTATCTTATTAATAATTTTTAATTATATCCATTTTAAACCTTTTTTTCTGTTATTATAACATTTATGTATTTTTTAATTTCGTTTCGATTCTAATGCTTTTTTTCATATTTCTACTCTTCTTTCACACACACACACACACACACACACACACACACGCACACAAATATATATATATATATATATATATATATATATATATAAAATTTATTTTATATGTGCATATTTTGAATCTTTTCTACGTTTTCTGGAATTGCTGTTACATTTAACATTCAGAACAAGTATTTTACATTCATAAATAATATACACACATGTATATTGTATGTTTATGTGAGTGTGAATGTATTTTATGTAGTACATAAATCTTGTCTATAAGTTGTTTTCTTGCTTTAAAAAATTGAAAAAAATCTCAATAGTAGTGAATAACTTATACTTAATTTAACTTAATAGATTTTAAAAATCTGTGAAAAATAAATCATGTTGAAGTGCTAATTTTTATAATTGGATTTAATTGTTTTAATTTTTTTAAAAAAACAGTGTTGTGTTACTGATTGTTCTATTACAAATTCATCAAAAGATAATAGAGTAGGAGTTAATTAATTAGTATTAGTTTTTAACAGTTAATTAAACGATGTAAAATACCGAGTTTATTTCGGTTATTGTGTAAAAATTATCAAGTTTGTATATGTTCTATTGGCACTATATCAAGAAATTAATTATCGAAATTATTTATTTAAGTAAAAATTGTTTTTTTTAGTAATCAACGTGTCTGACGTATTTTATTTTCATTCGTATATTTTAAAACACTCGTGTACCGAATGTATCACATGTTTTCGTTTCGAACAACATTACTCACAAACTCGTATTCCAAATTATGACTCACTGTTTTCCTCTATAAACTATTTTTTAAAATCAGTTTAATCCCAAGGTCATTAACTAATTGGACTAACGATTGCACCAATTAAAATCGTACAAATCATTTAACTTAGATTCGAGTGCACGAGTCGTTTTAAATCATAACGTTTTCAGCTTTTAAGTAATTAATTAATTAAAAGGTATTAAAAAAAGTCGCCAATAAACAGCTGCGACAAACAAGGCGACTATTTTTATGCGAGTTGGATGGTAGTCAAAATGAGCCATTCTTTGACACGAAGGACTGAACGTGTGCGACTAAAAAATTCTGAAAATAAACTGACATTTACAGTGACAGCTAGAGGTCTATTCAAACTAACACGGAAGTGAGTACGAAATCGGTACGAAATGAAGTCATACGACGGGAAACGGAAGAGGGATAAAATGAGGATGTGTGCTTTTGTTTTAGGTCGTGACCTCATCCCCATGCTCTCTTACCTTTTATCTCGTGTTCATTTTAATATGACTAAATATGAAAAAATAATATTTTATGTTCGTACGTATATGTTTATGTATACGTAGTGTGTGTGTGTGTGTGTGTGTATTAAAATGATTTTTTGAGAGAATGAAACACTGATAATAATATAACATATTTATATATAATTTTATTAAACAAATATGTTGCAAGTCTCAAATGAAAATCATAAAACCATTAAATTGAACGAAATTTGCTTCTGCCAATAAAATAATAATCAGCGATTATTTTTATAACTTTTCGAATGATGGTTCCTTCAGTTTCGTTTTTTTTATTGCTCTGTTAAGTCGTAAATAGCTTGAGAGTTTAAATCAATGAAATTACTTTTTAAAAAGATTTATGTTTCATTAAATAAATGTTTTTTTATATATATTTTCTTGTCTCGTTAATAATTGAATGTCATAAAAAAGTAATCAAGATGTTTCAATAAGTATTATTTTTAATTTGAATTTTAACTCTGTGAGGAATAACAAATGTATAAATAGTAATATTTATAACTCTTTACAATATTTTCCAAGAGAATTTATCTTGATATTATTTTATTTAAAACACGTTTATCTCCCTGAAAATACTTGTATGATTTGTGTATTTGAAATAATTATAAATTTAACATTAATTCTGTCTATATTTCTATCATATAAATAAAATAGACGATATTTATAGAACATTAATATACATTAATAAATATTGTTACAGTGAAATGAGGAAATGTTAGGTATTTATTTTATAATGAATCGTTTTTTAACGCCACAAGGTATTTAATAACTACTTATTGTTTATTTTATTTGTAATTTACATCTGATTGTCAAGGATAAAATGAGACATCATTTTATAAGAGCTCGGAATTATAAATTTTCTTGGATTTTATATGTCATCGAAATGTGTATTTGCGAAAAAGTGTATATATATATATATATATATATATATATATATATATATATATATATATATATATATAATACACACACATATTGTGTGTATATATGTATACAGCTGGGTCTGTTTTTGTGCGGATTATTTTAATGCGATTTTGAAGTTATGCGATCCATATTTTTTCTTAGTATCTTATACGATTTTTTTTAAGAATTTCTTTAAGCGGTTATTTAATTCAACGAAAAGCTCTTCAGTTTTATGAACAAATGAAGGAATCAGTCATTTACTTCCGCTTCTCAAACTGATAAGGAATTTTCGGCTAGCAAAGGATGGTTAACCGAGTTTTTAAAAAGGAATGCACTGCATAAGGTGAAGATTACGGGCGCGATTGCATCGGCAGATGAAGCTGCCAAATTTTTTGTTGACAATGCACCAGGTCATCCATGTTTAAAACATTCAAATGTAAACATGATGTTTTTTCCACCCAATACAACAAGCATTATTCAGCTATTAGATCAAGGCATAATTGCAACTTTTAACAATATTACGTTAAACGCACTTTTCAATTTATTTTGGATAAAGTAGAAAATGAGTCAATAATAGTAACTGACGCTTGGAAAAAAATTTCATCTTTGATTTTATAAATCATGTTGTTTTTGCTATTACTCAAATAAAACCACACACTTTAAATGCCTGTTGGAAAAAGGCTTGGCCTACATGTCTTGAAAACAGTGCAGCTATTTATTTTCTTTTTTATTTTCTAAACAGTGCAGTTATTATTGCGATGATGATTAAAATATGTATGAAAAATTCTAAAATAAATTACAGATATGTACATATTGCTTTGAATTAAATTAAATAGTTAATTAAAAAATACAGTAAAAGAGCTTAGTTTTGTATCAATTTTCTGCAGATATTTGAAATTTTTTTAAGCTTCTTTATTTCCTGATTTTTTTTATGCGAATTTTAGAGTAATTTCACTTTGTAGCTTTGATTTTATGCGATTTTCGAAAATTACGTAACATATCCTTAATTTTTCAATGTAAGTTAAGTCTTTTTTGTGCTTTTTTTAATACGGTTTTCTGCGGAACGTATGTACCGCATAAAAACAGACCCAGGTGTATATGGTTTTTAGTTTGATATTTTACTTTCATTTTGTTCAATACAGAGTCTTTCCAATATTCACAACTCGGATACAAACATAATAGAACCAGCTTGAACACAGTCAATAATAGCAAATTCGTTTGGAGCGTCAGGATAATAAATAGCTGACACGTGTAGAGTTTACACTCACACACACACACATACACATACATTTTATGTTAACGGGGTTTGAAGGAGTGTACGAAAAATCAGTTATTCTCATACGACCGTTTACTGTACGTGTTTAGAATGAGTTCAGTTTAAGAACACTTTTCACTGAATGGATTCAAAAAGAAAATGAAACATTCGTTGGAGAGTACGTGTGCTTATAAACTATTTAATACAAATTAGTATAACTTTTCTCTATGCTCGATCAATACCCATTTTACATGATGTACACAACCTGTAGCTGGAAACAAGAAAATAATCTTATACCATGACAGATTGTAAAATATCGTCCATTGAATATGAAAACATGTTTCAGCTATAATATAAATAAATATTGTAACTTGCTGTATTATTTTTGCATGTGTATGCATGTAATTAGTTGTATTCATTAAACAAAGAGTTTACCTTTTATTAAAGTATGTTATCTTAATCAGTTCTAATTAGAGAACTAAACAGTAATGTTGTGTATTCTATCATCAAGTAAATGAAAAACATCTGTTTAAAGATGCATTTAGTCATTTCGTTTTCGTTTTTTATAAATTATTATTAATCCTTTTTTATAAAAAAGATTGTGATTTTTTTTATAAAAGTAACTTTATAAAAATATCTAATCAATAACATTTATTCAATACACAATTCTTATCATTATTTTTTTTAATAATCAGTGTTTGATAATTTCTCAAGTTACATTTCAGCAACTTGTCGATAAATTATTTTATTTCGAAATAAATTCTTCATAAAATAATATTTAAAATCAATCAAACATTCTAACTCTCACAAGTTTATTTTCAAATCATGTCAATGTTTTCTATATCGAAATATGAAATTCATTTATGTTTCAGTAAATTGATTAATTCTTTTCCGATCCATTTTTATTTGAAATAACATTTTTGACAAGATTTAATACTGTTGTATATGGAAATACATTTGACAAGTAACTGGTATGGATTATGTTTCCGTTTCCAATCACGGCTACATCCCAAACTACTTTCTTTTTGTATTGATTCGAGTCGATCGTTATATATTGGAATTTTGTAAAAAAATAAATACGAGTTAGAAAAGGATGTACGTATGTTTTATGTTGAAACAGGATGTACGTTATTTATAATGGACCGATATAGGACATACACTAATCATTTGTAGAAATCTGTGTTAATAAATTAACAACCAGTCATAAAATTAAATAGAATTATCTTTTTTATCAAGCTGTTTGTAATTATTGTACATTTATAATGACACTATAGTAATCTTATCAGTTACATACAATGATTATTTATCTACTAAATAATACTGTAATAATTTTGTAGTTTTGAGGAAAAACGTTATTCAGAAAATAATCTTTAAGTTATATATTATTTAAATTTTCAACATATTTTTTATTTGAATATTTTTTTTATAATACAATTCAAAATTTAATCACACTCGTATGTAATAGTTATTATCCTTGTAAATACATAAAAAATCTATTTCATTTCATTATGACAAAGTTGTTATCTTTTATTAAAACAAATGTTTATATTTCTTGCTAAATTTGATAAAACAACGCACTGATAATGATGGACTTTCCATCAAAATGCAGGTATAATACATTTGTGTGAAATAACCTCGTTTTAAAATCCATATTTCTTATCCCAAGTCACAACTTGATAGATAAAAATTCATATAATAAGTCACCTATTGAAATTATCGATCGATATTTGTCAAGAGGACTTTAATCACTCTAAAATTTTTCGATATATAAAATATGAATTTGAAATACCTTTAAAATTTATTTCTATCACTCATGGAAAACTATTTGTATTCACAAGTATTCATCAAGAATTACAAAAATTTTCTAGAACTTCCTTTAGTTCGCGGTTTTTTTTTTCGAAAATATATTAAATGTTGTTATTTCAATCAGATGTTATAATTGAATTTCGCAATTCTAGTAATCACGCAATATTATGATAATTAAAAAACATTTTTCAAATTCTCAATTAAAAACCAAACGAGTGAATTATGCATGTTTTCGAATTGCTGTTCGAAATTAAAATTAATATTAACCAGATTGTAAATTAATCAACATGGTTTATTTATATTTGTAATTGAAACGGAAAACTAATATTTCAGTATACTTTTTCAATAATGCAATTGAAATTTATTATTTCCTATACTCGATTTTTATTAAACTCTATGATATGAATGAAATTATAGGTTCATACTATATACCAAGGGCGGCCAAGACGTCGACCGCAAGTCCTCTGGAAGTAGCTTGCGAAGCTGACCTGAACATTGATAAATTCATATTTCAATGCATTTTTTAGTTTAACATATGTGTGCGAATCACCATTTTCCTGCATGAATGCGATAAGAACTAAACATAGATCACAATTGTAGGATCCATATTTGGAATCGTGTTTAAGAATTAGTTTAACTCGTTCGCTACCAGCGTCACACATATGTGACGAACCAATTTTCTTACCTCAGCCCAGCGTTACAAATGTGTGACGGATGATCATTATCAATTTATGATAATTGTTTGTACCAAATTGTGCCGCAAACAGATGAATTATGTTAAAAACAATAAAATAGATATAGGATGTTATTGGTCTGCCGATAATTACATTTTTTTTACAAGATCTGGGTATCACGAATATATATATATACGAATATGTTTAAATGAATTAAAAAATATTGGCAAACGTTAATAAATTCGGGTTATATTTTTAAAACTATGTTTATAAACTTGTTCAATTTTATTATGTAAAAATAACTAAATAATCATACAAATAACACTAAATTAAATTCACGTGATATTTAAAAAATTATCAAACAACACGAAAGGTAAATGGCATGTATGCCAATATTCAGTATATAGTGCGAAATGAAGGTTATTGGCACGTATGCCAATATACAGTATGTAGTGTTTTTATTTTTATAACATTATGTATGTACATTTAATTTTAAATGGATTTATACCACTTTCATTAATAACAAATTGAGCCGTTTGTTTTTGATAGTACAATAACTCCATTTATTTATACATTGAGATATAATATTTAAAGGTTTACGTTTGAATTACGAAAAATCGACTTTGGAATATTTTTAGTTGTATTATATAAAAATGTATAAATAAACAATTATTGTTTATTTATTAATTTTTCAAAACATTTTTCAAAAAAGTATGGTAAAAAAAATTATCATAAAAAATATTACCATAAAATTTACCATAATATTTACCATACTTATCAAATGACCTTCGTATATGTGACGCGTGGGCTACAAAAAGAATTTACTATCAATAGCCCAGTGTCACATATGTGTGCCGGTTTGTAAAATTGCTAATTTCACTCATTTAGAACGTTATAAATAAATCGTACAAAAATTAATGACAATTTGGTATTATATCATAATTCAAATAATAAAACGTCTGGGCTGTGGTGGCGGTTTTTCTCCTGAAGCCCTGGTAGCGTACGAGTTAAGTTCATATGAACCAAATTTTGACAAACTTGCCAAAATTTGCCAGGTGTTATCAAAATAAAAAAATTCTATATTTTTTATTTTGTAATTTTTTTTTTGTCAAATTTCCATCTAAATTATTAACAAATTATTATCAAATTTCCATCTAAATTATATTCTTTTTTTTCTATATTTTCTTGATTTTTTTTTAAATTCAGGACCAGTTCTAAAAAATAATTATTTATAGGTAATTTAATAGTAGTCATAGTAAAATGTCTTCGTTAGTTCGTGTTTTATAGAAAAAAAAAGTCAGCAATTCGTAAGTACAATCTAAAAAAACGTAGTCGCCCTCAGGTACATTTTCAACAAAAAAGTCGCCCCCAACTTCTAAAAGTTTGGCCGCCCTTGCTATATATTATAATATATTCAACTCTTTTTTAATTACAACCTTTTAGTTATCCAGATTATTGTAAATAATTGTTATGTTACAATCAAAAAAAATCAAAAGTTGATTTTAACGTTCCATATTATATCTAATTTAGTTTTAAATCGTTATGTCAGATTAGGATTTTATAGCTTCTAATTCATTTTAGTTACTTGTCATGTATAAAATGATAAATGTGGATTAAATAATTCTGTTATTATAACTATAATTACAACTAGAAGTAGAAAAGTGTTACATTATTAAAGTATTATATATATATATATATATATATATATATATATATATATATATATTTGTGTGTGTGTGTTATGTACGTACAAGCACGAAATGGTAACATTAAATTATAAACCACTAAGAGAACGCCTTTATTAGTAGAAACTTTGCCGAATTAAACCGAAAAACGACCTCTATAGAGGTCACGAAAACACTTCAACCCACATTAGTCCTATACAACATTTAGGAAGTTTTGTGAAATGCGAGTCGTACATACAGTTTTCAAGAAATAGTCGATTACAAACCATTACGTCTATATAATTGTATTCAATTGTGAGTAGTCGTAGTCATATATCTAGGGTATTGTTTAATTAGTTAATATTTTTTTAATTGTGAAATTAGTAAAAAAGATACACAAGTCGTTTTCATCGTAGACAAATATTTTATGTAATTAAATATAATTTTGTTTACCAGTAACAACCTTTTTTTTAATTTGTTATTAGTTTCGTGATATAATTTATAAAACTAAACGGTAATTATAATATTTATTTTAATTTGTTTTTATGTATTACATGAATGTTGTTTTATGCGTAATAGAACTTTAAATTGAATCCTTAATTTTATCACGCAATTCAATTTAAAGTTCTACCAACTTCAAAAAAAAGCATCTTATATATGTAATCATAAAATCTTTTATTAGTCTACTGCTAGACGAAAGTATCATCAAATATCATTAGACCTTTACACAAATGAATTTTAACTCCAATACCATAATAATTCAAAGTGTTCAATAATCACTTATTGTTCACTTATTATTTATAATTATATCGGCTGATGCATTTCGATGGCGACGCCATCATCATCAGAGCCTTTCTCAGAAAGGCTCTGACGATGTATTATTATTTATAATTATAAATAATAAGTGAACAATAAGTAAGTATTGAACACTTTAAATTATTGTGGTGTTGGGGTTAAAATCAATTTGTGTAAAGTGAATCAGCCACAGTTCCAAAACAATCAATATCATTAGACCTTAAATGTTTTCCCAAAATTCTATGCTTCACAATTCCATTCATCCTAAAGTCTCTTTTCATCTGACACTGTTCCATATTAGTGTTTGATCATCTGTTGTATTCTTTCCTTGCTATCGTAGCTATGTCCATTTCATCGATTTTATTATTTGTTCTGTTATATCAGACATTCTAACCCTGCAATGGTCGGATAGAGTCTAGAGGTCATGCAGCTCTTATTCATTAAATTTCTCAGAAATTATCGTTTTTAGATATTTTCTGACTTTCTGGATTCTTATAGTCATTGACTTAAAAATGAACTTCCACGAATGCCTTGAATCGCAAAAATGTTTGTGGTTAACATTTTCTAATTTTATTGAAATAAAGCACTAACTACACAATTCATTACGTAATAATAAATATTTAAATCAATCAAACCCCAATCACCGTTTATGGAAATGTTACTACCTGACCTTCGTAAGGTTAATTGTCCTCGTGTTATGTTACAGATTTTCCAATCGTGTTTAGAAATTTCTAACATTATTCTTTTCATTTTTCGCTAGATTGTCAAAAGTTTTTCTTCTATTTTTCGTAAATACATACATACATACATACATACATACATACATATATATATATATATATATATATATATATATATATATATATATATATATATATATATATATAGGTGGGATTATTTTAATGCGATTTTGAAGTTATACGATTCATATTTCTTCTTAGTATCTTTTTATATGATTTTTTTTAAGAATTTCTTTAAGCGGTTATTTAATTCAACGAAAATCTCTTCAGTTTTATGAACAAATGAAGGAATCAGAGTCATTTATTTCCGCTTCTCAAACTGATAAGGAATTTTCGGGTAACAAAGGATGGTTAACCGAGTTTTTAAAAAGGAATGCACTATATAACGTGAAGATTACGGGCGCGATTGCATCGGGAGATAAAGAAGCTACCAAATTATTTTAAACAATATTACATTAAAAGCACTTTTCAGTTTATATTGGATAAACTAGAAAATGAGTCAATAATAGCAACTGACGCTTGGAAAAAAATTCTATCTTTGACTGTATAAATCATGTTGCATTTGCTCTTACTCAAATAAAACAACACACTTTAAATGCCTGTTGGAAAAAGACTTGGCCTACATGTCTTGAAAATAGTGCAGCTATTCACTTCCTTTTTTATTTTCTTATTTTTATTCTAAACAGTGCAGATATTATTGCGATGATAATTAAAATATATATGAAAAATTCTAAAATAAATTACACATATGTACATATTAAATTAAATACATATAAAATTAAATAGCTAATTAAAAAAATAAAGTAAAAAGCTTTGTTTTGTATCAATTTTTTACAGATATTTGAAATTTTTTTTAGGCATTCTTTATTTCCTGATTTTTTTATGCGAATTTTAGAGTAATTTCACTTTGTAGCTTTGGTTTTATGCGGTTTTTGAAAATTACGGAACGTGTCCCTAATTTTTCAATGTAAATTAAGTCTTTTTTGTTCGATTTTTTTAATGCGGTTTTCTGCGGAACGTATCTACCGCATAAAAACAGACTCAGGTATATTTTATATATATATATATATATATATATATATATATATATATATATATATATATATATATATGAGTTTTAGTTAGATTTTTAACAAATGTGAGAGTATTTTGTCTAAGAAAGTAAATCCTTAATAAAAATATCCAATTCGTCTAATCATCGTGATAAATGTGAAAGTACCAACGAATGATAACATTCAATAAGGTTTTCGTCCAACAATGAACTGATATATATATATATATATATATATATATATATATATATATATATATATATATATATATATATATATAAACTATGTTTCTATTCAACAATTATTGCTATTTCTACATTTCTTTTCTTATAACATAATTTACCTGTATTACTCATTTACATGATATTGAGATAATTTTCGGTATCTGTGATTCATGGACAATGCACTTGAGTTGGACTTATCTATACCGGTATGTTTGTCATTATTTTCATAGAATAGTGTTATCAACATGATAATCATTTTTGTAAAATATTTTTTCCAATATTAATGATTAATTTCTTATCAGTTGTAATTAACATTACACACGAAGTCATAGAACACAACCGTATTTATCAGTAATAATTGTAAACTACACAATTTATTATTGTTTTTTTTTCTTCGATAATGGAAAAATTAAATCGAATCAATTACAATAATTTTGGCAGTTGAAAAATTTCTTTTGAGTGTTCGGAGTTGAGCAAAGATAAAGAAAATATTTCTCATATCTAATCTATTGGATTTTACGAGGGTCGTTTGATAAGTATGGTCAATTTATTTATTGTTTAATTTAATTAAATTTTTCAATTGTTTTTCTTACTTTTTTACCATACTTATCAAACGACCCTCGTATAAAAACGTTAATAATTATATCGATTCAAAACCAAACTGATAATAAATTAAATTGTAGGCACACTCACATATTTTGGCATTATATTTTACAAATGATAATATAACCGTACGGGCTATTCTAAAACGTTTGTTAAAAACGAATAAATATGACGTCTAGATTTGTGTTTTATTAGAAAGAAACATGTGTATAGGATGTTGTATAGGGAAAAATGTGTATAGTTTCTTTTCAATAAAACACAAATCTAGGCAAATGAATTTTAACCTCTTAACAACAAACAAATCTAGGCGTTACATTTGAATAACTCTATATATAAGTGATTGTAGAAAATGTTCAATACATTTGATCGTAACATTGATTATTACATTATTATTATTAATGTGGTTTCGTAAATTTTATACAATTATTTTTTTCATTACTTTCTCTTTTCATTTCATTTTTATTTAATATAGTATTTGAATAAATTAGAAATTGGATTATTACTTATTTTATTTATGTTTGAAGCATTAAAATATCCATATATATATATATATATATATATATATATATATATATATATATATATATATATATATATTCACATACATATATGGAAAGCATAAACCAATATGTACTACTTTTTTTTGTTCTTGCGAGTTAGAAACTTGCACACCGAATGCAAAAATGAAGTAAAAAATTTTAACAACCTAACGAAGTGTAAAAAGACTAATTCGATTTTCTAAATGTGTAATGGATACGAAAATCAACAGGAGTAATTAATATTACAGAACAAATAAAGTCGATGAAATGGACATATGAAGGTCATTTAGCAAGAATAAAGAACAATAGATAAACAGAAATCATCCAGCAGTGGGTAGAAAAACGGATATGTTTATCAAATAGTCTAAATGAGACTGAATAGTAAATAGTAGTAAACAGGTAAATATATGTCTAAACTCTTCAGTTTAATTTAGGCCACCCTATATATATACTGTATATACCACCTTATATATAGGTCATCTAAATGCAACGCCTAGATTTGTGTTTTATTAAAAAGAAACTACACCTATCCCCCGATTTATACGGTACTTTTTTTACACGATTTCGCTTTTACGCGATTTTCAAAATAACGGATTTAAAAAAACTGATAAAAATGAACATTTTGGCTGCATACATATTTCTACAGTAATTTTTTAATTCCGTTCGCTTGGCAATATTGGCGTACATATCTGAATTAGGACGAAAATTGGATAATTATTTTCTACAAAATGACCCGAATGTTGAAAGAGCTCTCCGATTCCAGCGAGGCATTAACCCTTATCGGTCGTATGTCACCTCTGACGTGACATTACAACTTACTCTATCAGTCGTGTGTCACGTGCGAGGTGACAACACTGAACAAGTAACAACGCCCTCATTGCTGAATATAAACACTGTATGTTTTTACAGTTTAATTCTTACTCGAGATCAGACAACACGTTCTGTCATATTTCAGCAATTATTTTAATTATATTATAATATTTTATTCCTACAAAAATGAATAAAGAAAACTATAGCAATATAGAAAGTAACAGTGATAGTTGTAGTGAAATATGTGAAAATTTTGAATATTCGGCAAATGATTTTAATTCTTGTGATACAAGTGTTATATTTCAGTCAAGGAAAAAAACTGATCCCTATTCAATATTCAAGTGAATAATAAAGCGAAGTGGAAAGAGAAATTATTCCTGACTGTGATGAAGATTGGATTGAAATCGACAGTGATGATGAAGACAATTTCAAGTATTCCTTTTACACATATAGGACGCCAAACCTTCTGAAATGTTCAGGAGTCTAAAAATTATTATGCACAAAACTATCTTTTTATATCAAATAACCTTAGTTACTCTTCTTTTAAAATAAGCACTCAAATATATCTCCGACCTAGCGGAAAGTTAAGTACAAAATGCTAACGTCCGATAAGGGTTAATAAATGCTTAACTCAATATGAGGAGGTCTATAAAGATTTAACTAAAAACTAAACACAATTGTTAATTATGGAATTCATTACCAAGTCTCGTAGAAAAGATTAATAATCTATGAAAGTGATGACAGTAATTAAACTTTTGGTTAAATTTTCTAAGGATCTTATATTTCTTGTTTCCATGAAATGAATTACATACTTATACCTTTATATATTTATCATTTTATGAATGGACTGTTATTTTTGTGTTTTTCAAGGTATCTTACTTTTATTTTACGTTAAAATAAATGACTGGTTTATGCACATTTTAGTTTTTTTTCGATTTACACGGTTTTTGGAGGAACCAATCTTCCATGTAAATCGGAGGATAGGTGTATACACATGTTTCTTTTTAATAAAGTACAAATCTAGGCGTGACATTTGATCATCCTATATTAAAGAGTGTGACAGAAAAATTATCAGTTTCTAAATTCTGCTCATATATAGTTCAAGTGAGTGAATTACAATTAATCCAGCTAAGTGAAAACCACCATGCTGCATTAGAATTCCCAATATATATATATATATATATATATATATATATATATATATATATATATATATATATATATTAGTGTCGAATTTCGTAATCCATGATTCATGTTTCACAGATGTTCTGAAATAGTATGAAGCTATATAGCTAAAATTAAAGTTTGACCCGGAGAACTCCGTGCGCAAAAACGTACCCTTTTTACACTGATTCATTTGTACATATTCGTCAATGACGGTCCTCTTTATTCACAATTAGCAACCTCGATAATACAGATTGAAAAATCAGCTGATGTCTTTTACATGAATCATCGCGTTCGATTTACTCTTCGTCCGACAATACAAAGCAAATACCTGTCGTGTGACTGATTTCTCGGGACACTAAGAACGGCATACACAGTTGAATTCCAAAGTAGTGCGTATCGGTGATGAAATGCAGTGCTGGTAGTCGTTTAAGAAACATGCCTATGATAAAATAAAATTGACACCTAATAACAGACTGTTGAAATGTCAAATTTAGCCATTTTATTTGTTCAGTGCTAGCTAATAAATCGTTCAAAAATTGACTTGAAAATTTTATTCCAATACGTATATGAGTTACTATTCTTCAATTGATTTTTTTTTAGCTTATTCCATTTTAACTTTGAACCACTGTATTGCACATTGTATAGTATTTTGAATTTACATATCAAATTAATATATGGCAAATGCACAAACTGCATTCTTTTAATGTACTATATACAAATAAAAAAGTAAATATGTTTAGTTTATTTTGCTTTCCAGAATCTGTATATAAATTTACAGAATTTCTTTGTGGACGCATCTGTTTATATAAATATACATATGTATATGTGTGTATATATGTAAATGTACATTTTTACACACTCAAGTGTGTGTATATATATATATATATATATATATATATATATATATATATATATATATATATATATATATATATATATATATGAGATGGATATCATTAAATGAAATCGTATACAAAAATAACTTCTTTATGATAAAATTAAAATAGAATTAATTCACCTGTTTTTCGATTACCAAGTCAGTGTCATTGAACTCATTTCATAAAGCCTTATTTTTGATTTTAATAATAATATAAAAAACACATTACGTACAGTGAATATGTTTCTAAATAAAAATGATGACGTGGGTAATTTTATGAGAAGGGAAATAAATTTACTCCGTGTGGTAGTTGGGAAAAGATTTAATACGTTTTTGCAATTTTTCACCGTTGAAGTCGTTTGTTATTCGTTACAGTAATTGACTGTAGGATTTTTATTTATATTAAAAAACCCTTGTCGAGTGTTCCGTTTGAACGTAATTTTTTTAAGATAATTTGATGAAGAGTAATTAGTTTTATATGAAATAAATTCTGTCAAGAAATAATGACAAACATGTTCCATTTTTTTTTTTTATAAAATATATAATTTTGAAACATTAATACAGACGAATAATGAGTTCACAGTGCTTAGGCCATTGGAATTTCTGTTAGTAATGGTTTTTTTTACTGTATTTTATTTCTTATAATTGAAATTATTTCATTAATTTTTAATTCTTGTATTTTATTTCAATTAGTCTAATTGAAAGGAGTAGAAATAATAGAAATAAAAACTATGGGTACTTAGGATAACTCATCAGTACAAAAAAAAATGATAAATGAAGTGAATATGAGACTAAAAATTGGAAATTCTTCTCTGTTAAAAGAAAAATATTTTTGATCGATAGATTCTATTTATTTTCACATATAGGGCAATGAAACATGGGTTTTAAATGACAGAATAATTCAGTGGCTTTAAATAAGGTAAAAAAACTTGTAAAGTTGTTTATTATAAATATCACTTAGATTCAAAAAGAAATGAATAGATTCGAAAGAAATCTAAAATTATGAGTCTTAGAGTAAGAGTAAAAAAGTTAAAATGGATATGAACTGTTTATTTAGCAAAGAAAGAAGATCACTGATGAATAAGAGATTTTTTTTAGCATTTGGATGTTGTACGTCTTCTGGTGATTTTGTGCCTCTTTTTTCTGGCATACCTGGGGACCATGTCCCTACTCTTGCCATGTATCTTCTTATGGTTTGTTCTAAGTCTTCTCATAATTGTTAATCCTCTTTCGCGATTTGGGAAAAATTACAAAAAACACAAATATATATCTTTATAAATAAGAGAATTGTTAATTGGGAAGGTAGAGATATGAAAAGGTCCTTGAAGAGATTAATGGATTGATTAGACAAATACAAGAGAAAATTCATGAATATGAGAGAATAAAATTAAATTGGTTAAACTGAAAAATTTTCGGAAATAATTTCATCCAGCAGTGAATGAAAAAATACTTATGATGATATAAGAAATATCTGATATATTTAAATATATATGATCATCCAAATGAGACGCCTAGATTTATGTTTTATTAAAAAGAAACATGTTTATAGTTTCTTTTTAATAAAACACAAATCTATGCGTCACATTTGGATGACCATATAAAAAATTGAGAACTTGTGGTACATTTTGAACAATTTTTTTTTTCATTTTTTTATATTTATTATTGATTACAGTATTACAAAATGTTATATTGTAAGATCATAAGGTCTACTTGGAATTTAAATATTTTATTTTCGTTTTATTCTTTAACGTAAGTGAATTTTCATCCCCAACAACACAATGTTATAAAGTGTTCAATAATGACTTATAGTTCACTTTGTTGTTTATAACAACAATAGGCAATGCCATCATCTTCAGAACCTTTTTGTTATAATTCGTTTTATTCATAATTAAATTCTGTTTTACAATATTTGAGAACATGTTTTAGTATTAAAATGAATATTATATTCAAATGGCTCATTCGAACTGGATAGATCGTTATACAGATGTAGGTTGACAGGAGTTTAAAATGAAATACTTGACATACATATATATATATATATATATATATATATATATATATATATATATATATATATATATATGTCTGCAGTGTATTTCATTTTTCAAAATAGCACATCACTTAGACCAATAAAATATGAAATGTATGTCAAAATACGAGACAAATGTTTAGCAATTATTATTAAGTGACAATTTCTGTAAACTGTATAACACATATATGTTATGTTTATATAACACGAGTTATTTTAAAACACTATTAACATCGACTGTTGTTAAATCTTCGGACTTTCTTTTTTTAATTAAATAATGACAGCTTGTAAGTCACAGTTTGAAATGATAATAATCCAATGGCTATCATGTTCTGTCAAAACAATCGTGATATAAATGTAATTAAACGTATTAAAAACACATTCACAATTTCACTTTTTTAAAAAGAAAATCGTTATTTGAAGCGTTGCATGTCACACCAGACTTTTTTTAACTGTGTTTTATTTACTTTTCGATATATTTTTACAGTATTGTTGTATACTGATTATATATTGTATTAGTAGAAAATTAAATTCACTGAACTAAATTATAACTGATTATTAATTCATATGTAGACATTACATTTCAGTTCAATTTTGTCCTCCAAAAAGAGGCTGAAAATTTATAAAAATAGTACATTTTATTTTTCATTGCTTGTAACAATATCAGCTGATGCACATTTCGATGGCGATGCCATCATCATCAGAGCCTTTTTGTTTTAATACCAAAATGTTTTAACAAAAAAGCTCTGACGATGATGGCATTGCCATTGAAATGCACATCAGTCGACATTGTTATAAACAAAAAGTGAATAAAAAATAATTATTGAACACTTCATAACCATTGTGGTGTTGGGGATAAAAATTAATTTGTATTAAAGTGAATCCACTACAGTTCCAAAATAAATAATAATAATTATAGAGTTATAATTAATTTAATAATAAAAAAAATCTAGTTGAATTAACGCGATTGCGTATGAACTTCACGATTTCTTATGAAAACGTAGGACGTTAAACGTATATAGAAAGCAGCTATACGTTTCATATTAAATATACATATCAGATTGGATAACGAATTTGAAATGAGAAAATAACTTGTGTAGTGAAATTTAGACAGAAACGTACAACGTTAGTTGGTGTATTTAAATAATTTAATGAATTTACAACTTGGAAGAAATTTAATCAAAAACTCATTTCTGTGGAAAAAATGTTTATTAAATATTAAATTTGAAATTTATATAAAAAAATGATTTTATAAGAAATTTAATATTTCTGGTTCGTAATTTGTTTTAATATACCTCTTCATTATTCATTTGGGCTGTCCAAGAACTTTAATCATTTTTTCCATACCCAAAATTGTGAAAGGTTTCAGTCGATTTTGGTATCGTTTGAAGATATTCCAGTTTTAATTTCCATATATTTTTATATAAGTATTCATAAACTTCTTTCTCAAATCTGTATTCAAATTTTCATTTTAAAACTATTCTTTGCCAGAACAATAAATCGTTTTATTTCCATTGTCCTATGGTTACCAATAAACTTGGATGCTAAATAACAGACTATGTTTACTTGTTCTATCTCTCGATTGCCAAATTTTAACATGGTCAGTATTTTTCTCCTTTTGCTAGATACTATGGGGTTTTGCACACTAGTCAACATGCATACAGTATTCACGGCCCATTACCGCTCGTCTCACACGCTTTTACCCGAAAATTATTTTTTTTAGGTGGGGGAGTTTGTTGATAAGACCCTATGATTCTAGTTGTCTTAACTCTTTACACTCAGGTATTTTTTAAAGTAATCACTCAGCAACTTCAGACCTTTTTTTGGAAAAAGTTACAAATTTACTTTACAAGATGAAAGATCTTAAAATGTTTATAATATAAATATTAAATTTTCTATTTACATGTCATGTATTTCAACAAATAAAAAAGTTATTTTAATTCTTGAAGTACTTTTTTTATGATATTTTTGAAATTTAAATACAACAGAATTCTGATACTAACAGGTAAATCTGCTCTAATATTTTTTCCCTATAAAACTTTTTCACTAACCCAATATACATATATAGGGGTTTCCAATAAGTGCTTCAGAAGTTTAAATGGAAATAAAACAAGTATTTATTTATTTATTTTTTATTTTTAAGCACATTCTATGCTATTAATAATGGAATACAATTTCACTCATATGACCACGATGACTTCACTTGACAGTGCATTCGTTAAGTCCAATTTTTAGTCACTTTTTCACATAATTGTGGTCCAATTTCATGAATTACACGTTCAATGTTTATTTTTAATGCTTTTGTTGTTTGTGGTTTATCAGCATAAACCAATGAGTTCACATAAATCCATAGAAAATAATCCAATGGAGTTAAATCCAATGGAATTAGGTCAATTGATGGGTTCATTTCATGAAATAATGGACTCATTAAATTTTTGTTTAAATAAGTCTATTGAAGTTTTTACAATTTCCAAGCGTTGTTGAAGTATTAAACGTTCCATGATAATTTGTTAAACTATACTGAGTTTAAATGTCAAAATGAGCTTAAAAAAAGTTCAAACATGGCTGCCACCATCTATCAAAGTTCTGATATTCTTATTGAAAAACCCTATTTATATATATATATATATATATATATATATATATATATATATATATATATATATATATATATATGTATATATGTATATATATATTTCATACTTCAAAGTGGAAAATTTTAAGAGAGACCTTCATCCAGCTGTGAATAAAAAAAGAATGATGATGATAATGGTATATTTTATACCGTACTTTTATCTTTTCAGAATTTATTGGAGTTGTAAATCATACTGCACATTGTCATTAATGAAGTTTATATTCCTATATTTTTTACATGAAATGAAATTTAAAACTATCTATGGAATGTTTGTACTTATCATTTAGTTCATATTGTATGTTCATGTATATATACATTCATACATTCCCCCGCCCCCATATATATATATATATATATATAAATTATTTAATCTATTAACGCATGGAAACTTCTAGTGTGACAAGAAAATCCAAATCATTTCTATGAAAATGTCATATTATTATCCCGATCACGTGATAGTAAAAGTTACCCTTTATTGGTTATGAATTAAGCAGCGCTTTGCGACCTTTATCGCGTCTCCACCCCATATTAATTTCATACGCCTTCAGCTTGTAGACAAGCAATAATAATCTATGTATACACATCACTCTATTGAGCTTGTATGAACTTCATTTATTCATATAAAATCGATTTATCTTCTAAATTAGTTTATGTTGTAATACTCATTTAATTGAATTTATGTAGGAACGAAAATAAAGAAATTCTTAAAAATAAATTTGTCGAAAATTACACAATTTTTTATTGTTTCAATAATTATTTTTTAATTATGTCTGTTTTAATTATGTACAGTTATATATGTATAATGTGGATATATGCATTTGTGTATATTATATATATATATATATATATATATATATATATATATATATATATATATATATATATATATATACAATGTGTATGCATGTTGATATTATCATCATCATTAGACTCTTTTTATTTACTGAAGGATGAAATTCTATCCCAAAATTTTATATATATATATATATATATATATATAAAGAAAAAAAGATAAAAGAGAGAAAAAGATTTTAATAAACTCTAGATAAAATAGATATGAAATAAAAATGTATATTACTCATTCATATTTACTATTGTATATATATATATATATGTGTGTGTGTGTGTGTGTGTGTGTGTGTATAATTACAAAAGTTAATATAAAAAAGCAATGTAAATCATAAACGTAGAAAACTTCACAAAAAACATACACACGCATGTGTTTTATATATATATATATATATATATATATATATATATATATATATATATATATATATATATATATTTATATATATTACGTTATAATAACCTCTGTTGGAAAAATCGATTCCAAAATTGTTATTGTTCGTTTTCTATTTTCTTATTTGGTAAAAATCAATAGTAACATAATTTCCAGTAATTTTCACGAAAGTTTCATTGCTATGTTACTATAATAAAACACACAAAAGTAAATAGATAAATTTTTAATATAAATGTAAATAATATGAAAAGTGGTACTATTAATTCCTAAATAAAAATAAAATTAGTATTAACATAAACGTATCTTTCTTCTTAATGTATAGATATTCGTATTTGGGTAAAGATTTATTTCTGTATTTAAATATTTATATTTCATAATATAACATAAATAATGAACAGTAATTGTTTTGATAATCTTTATTTATAAAATGGATAATTGGTTTCGTGTGAAGGGAAATATATGAAATTTAAATAGGAATGAAAATTCTCTAACCTTCGAATCTGGCATTCACATGATCTGACCTGAGGTATTTTTGTACCCCAGCTTTTTATTAAATATGAAAATTGGAAATATAACTATGATATATTTTAATGTAATTATGAGTGTTAATTAATTGGCTTTGCATGATAAGAAGATATTTCCACAAAAATTTTGCAATATTTTTTTGTAAAAGTTTTCTCACATAAAAAAATAAAATATATAATTTATTTCATAAGCAAAATAATATATACTTCCCTATAATACTAATATTAATACAAAAATACCCTAAGTCGGGCCGCCTGGGTTAAACATTTTTTTCCTGAAATAATTACTAATTTTACTAAAAATTTCTAAAATATCAATTACTTGGAAATAAATGAACTTGAATAGTTTATAGCAGTTCATATAACGTAACTCATATTCAGTTTAAGAAAATTTGCGGACCGTAAATAAAAAGTCTTACAAAATAATTTTAGCGAACAAAAAAAACGTCTTTTATGTATATTCGAAAGTAGTTCTTTTAAATTTTGCATTTATTTCGTAACCACACCAAACAGTGACTTTTTGAGGATGGAATTGTTGTTCAACAATGGATTTTGTATTTTCCTTTCTTCATAGGCGACCATTTTGTTTGTTTACATATCCATTTAATTGAAAATGCGATTCATCACTGAAGATGATTTTATTATAAATTCAGAATTTTCTGCTTTTTTTTCTTGGTATCAATTAACAAAACATACGACCCAAATGATGGTCAGCTGGCTTCAGTTCTTGTATTAGCTGGACTTTATATGCATGAAGATGTAAATCTTGTAAAATTTTATGCAGAGCACTTCCTGTGATGTTTAATTGCTGTGAAAGTCGACAAATCGATGTTTAAGGGTTTTCTTACAGCGATATTTTCAGCTGAATGATCACTACGAACATATATTTTTGGTCTGTTGTCTCCAACAGTATCAAATTGTTGAAATTTCACGATTAAATTACGAACAGCAGACTTCGATGGCACTTGATTGCTAGAGAAAAAATGCACGAATTTTACGCATTGACGTTGTGAAATTTTCACCATTTTGTAGTGAATTTTGAGTATTAAAATGTGTTGTTCAGGCGTGTAACGTTCCATTATTAAAATTTCCCAAATTTTCAATAAACAAATGTTAAATAATGACAGTTTAATATTTGATATTTCATCTGATAATACCCAACTTATTTCCTAACCTCAAATCGGGACACCCATTATATATAATCATCAAAGTTATTATATTTAAATAAATTTAGTATAATGGCATGCTGTATTTAATTGTAGATATTCGTGATATGTAATTCCGATTTCTTCGATATTCGTTCACTTGTACCCAAAGAAAAAATCCATATAGTTTCATTTAAATGTTTCACTCGACTGATTTAACATTCATATAGTAGAAATTCGTTATTAATATATATGATATAAATATGCAAACCACATTGAATAATTCTATTTTGCATAAGA
This sequence comes from Neoneuromus ignobilis, assembly GCA_029203775.1. Taxonomy (NCBI): domain Eukaryota; kingdom Metazoa; phylum Arthropoda; class Insecta; order Megaloptera; family Corydalidae; genus Neoneuromus; species Neoneuromus ignobilis. The sequence goes on from CP092090.1 coordinate 52,585,758, forward strand.
TTATGAAAGTAATCCACGCGAGTTGCATTAATTTAACGAGATACCCTATTACTCACAAAATATCTCAAGGAAGTAATAACCGGGCATTCGTTTTTCTTTATTATTCACGAACGATTCTCAGATCGGACAATAAACATTGTACGGATGTTTGTATTATCTTTAAGGAAATCAACCTCGACTCGAATACAATAACAACAACTTTTCAAAAGTGATATTAACGATCGGTACGAAAGTAATTGCGTTTCTGTGCACATTTTCAAGTCGTGACTCGAAGACGTCTTATACAGATAAATGATTCTATTGAAATAAATGTCATAGGAGTGCAGAGATTTTCGAACGTGTCTATGGGTTTTATTGTGACATACATGTATACATTCGCAGACAGGTACGTCCACAATTCGTTTCGTATCAAAATGCCAATTAAAATTGTTCAATTTTATTTTATTATATCCGAGTTACGTTATAATACAAATGTACCGTTAGTAATGATCTTGCGAATGAACATAACAGCTTCAGTCCGTACTTTGCCTTTCTTCAATCGTACTGTTATTATTAACATTAGTAGTCGTTTTATTTTATCTGTTCCAATTAATGTATGAAACGTTTTAAAATATCTTGAATACGGTTTGCATTTAAATTAAAGAAGTTTTTTTTCATGTAATAATCTAATTAATACCAAATATGTTCATATATATATATATATTATATATATATATATATATATATATATATATATATATATATATATATATATATATATATATATATATAGGGCTTTCCAATAAGCGCTTCAGAACTTTAAATGGAAATAAAACAAAAAGTATTTAATTAATTAGTTATTTTTTTATTTTTATTTTTAAGCATATTCTATGGCATTGATGATGGAACACAATTTCACTCATATGACCACTATGACTTCACTTAACATAGTGCATTCGTTTAGTCCAATTTTAATCACTCTTTCATATAATTGTGGTCCAATTTCATAAATTTCACGTTCAGTGTTTATTTTTAATGTTTCTGTTGTTTGTGGTTTATCAGCATAAACCAATGATTTCACATAACCCCACATAAAATAATCTAATGAAGTTAGATCACATGATCTTGTTGGTCAATTAATGGTCCATTTCGTGAAATAATGGATCCATTGGACTTTTGCTTCAATAAGTCTATTGAAGTGTTTACAATTTCTAAGTTTTGTTGAAGTGTTAAACGTTCCATGATAATTTGCAAAAACTATACTGAGATGAAATTTCAAAATGAGCCTTAAAAAATCAAACATGGTTGCCACAATCTGTCAAAATTCCGACATTCTCATTGGAAAACTATATATGTATATGTAAAATGGGGCAAGTAAAACTGGATATATGATTCAAACATTTTCGTTAGTATTAAAATATTTTATTACCAAAAATCAAATAAAATATTATTTCATATTGTTATTGCTAATATATTAAATAACTTATTTACAAAAAATAAAAAAAAAACATTCTAAAAATAAAATATATAACGCAAAAAAAATCTGATCTTTATTTTTGCCGTTTTGCACGTTTTCAATAATTTCTTTTTAGTTCAAAAAGTGTAATACTTTGTCCAAAGACCGTAATTCTTTATCACTCTTCCCACTCTTCTAGGCATAGATCAACTAAATTTTGAATATTTTTATTAGTGATATTGTCCCATTTTGTCTGTATTTTACTCCATAACTCAGTTGAGTTTTTAAATCGTTTTTCGTATTGGTATAATTGCTTTTTTCAATAGCCTATAAACTTTCGATTAGATTTAAATCCTGGCTCTACAGAGATCATTTTATATGTTGAAATTGTTGCTCCTGGAGCCAGCTTGTCACTATATTCACAGTGTGTTTGAGGTCACCGTCATGCTGGACAATTATTTCATCGATTGGATAAGTACATTTATCAACAAAGTCAGGTGAATAGGCCTGTAAAATATCAAGATAATCTTCTTTATATATTTTCTTGTTTCTTTTACTTGACATCTTTCAATACTTTTTCCATGTAAATGATGTTAATAATATGGTTTTCCATCAAACTGAAAAATATTTACTTTGGCCTTATCAGACCAAATAACTCGTTTACAGTCATTAGAGATCCAATGTTTATGGTCCTTGCAAAATTCCACTCAAGTCTTTCTGTTTTTTTGTTTCATATGGCTGACTTTTTTGCTTTATTGCAGGCACGAAACCAGTCCTTCTTAATTCTTTTCTTGCTGTATATTCGTTTATGTTTTTATACAAAACTTTGGTAGTTTATTTGGGTGATTTGGCCCTTTTAGTTTTCATTAATCATCCCATTGAATGGCCATCGCCGTCTGATAAGTTTTGAACGGCTTTCCGTATTTATTTTCAATAATAAAAATTCTCTTTCTTGTCGAAAGAACAGTTTTGTGACACATCTTTACCATCCTAGCAATTATTTTCAAAGAATACTCTTGATTATCCAAAAAATGAAGTTGTTTTTTAAATCAACTGAAATGTTCTTTTTTTAATTTAAATAATATTAACTTAAATGTTAAAAAACACTTTAGCTTTAATATGACTGACGATAAATGTAATGAAATTCAGAAAGTATCTAAAATGGGGAATTCTCTAATTAAAATAACCGAAATTGAAAACATGTAAAAGTAGATAAATGAAGATCAGAATATTGTTTGCGGTGTATATAGTTTTTTAAGATTTTTTATAAATAAGTTACTTAATATATTAGCAATGAGAATATTTAATTTGATTTTTAATAATGAAATATTTTAATTTTAAAGCAAATTTTGGAATCATATATCCAGTTTTACTCGCCACTGTATATAAAACTGTGTTTTTATTTTTACATTTCACGTACAAACCTGACAAACTTTTTTAAATGTAAAAATATTTCAAAAAAGAGTCTGTGATTTATGACCACTTACTATGAAATACTAAGTTTTTTTAAAAAAAAAGAAAATACTACTCAACACAGAAATCGATGAAAGCAAATGGCCAAACCCCATCTACAAAAAAAAAGATTTATATTTTATAACCTACATCTTACAGCTTAGGGTCGACAACCTGCGAGTCACATACGGCTCTTTACTACGTATGAAAAATTTATTTATCGCTATCTTTTTCCTAAATTAAAAATTTATCAATAAAAATTTCATGTGGCATAGTTGGAATAATATCCAACATTTTTTAGGTACTTCCTGTATTTTTATAAAAATATGTTTTAGATCTCAACAATTTTTTTTAAAGAAATAAATATGTATATTATGTGAATACGTTTTATGATTATTATTCATATGACTAAAATATACAGTTATGTTACTAAATCAATTATAAATAATTTTATTAGTTTACTTATTTGATATTTAATACTCGATGTATAAAAACAGATCAGTTCTATTTTATTTCCCAATAAATCTTACAATATATTTTAATTTATTTAAGAATGTTATAATACATATTTTATTTTCTTAAAACGAATTGAAATTTAATTTCATTCGCAATATATGACCGAGTAAAAATGAAAGGAAAATTTACAAAATAGAATTTAGTAGAAAATCGATGAATTAATGATGTACAGTAATTATTATGCATATTCGCCGTAAATCGAAAGTTTGCATGGCAATAAAATAACGATATGACCGACAAAAAAAAACTTTTAAGATAATTATAAAGAAACTACCAGTAGATAAATTAAAACTACACTCATGTTAAAGAAGAGAAATCGCCAGTATAATGGTATATTTTATTAAGTTCTTTCAACAATTCAACCGAATTAAAATTTTATTAAACATATTAATGCGTTCACTGAATATTCAACACACACACACATAAATATATATGTATATGAGCATATTATTTCAATTTTGATGAAGTCTTATAAATATGTATTGTTCAATTTATCATATTTAAAACGTATTTAGCTTCAAATTATTCTAATATTTCGATAAGAACGGCATTGTATTGTGTATCAGAGAACACGAAAAAATAAATTATTTATTAAATTTATGTATAACGTTTTCAAAGTCACGCGATTGAAATGCAAAAACAATAAAGGCCGTAGATAGAAACATGTATGATCAATTGGTTTACTGTTATTTATTAAATTATCAACTATTGAGATATGACTTTTATTTAATCGTGTACTTATTCTCAAGATTTCATTATATAAAAATGTTTATACAATGAATCACAAAAATCACGAGACAGGTGTGTAATTTGGAAAAATCACAATAAAACATCTATTTCTTTAATATAATCAGACATGTATGTCTCGAAAATAAATGAAAAAAATAATTTCTTAACTTTGAATATTGTAATAAAAAATAAACATAAACAATTAAATATAACAAACCGAGCTCACAAAAATAATGGGATAATAAAGTACTATAATAATAGTAATATAAACACAATTACAGTCATATTTTTTTAAAAAAATAGTTTTAATATTTAATGAGGTTTTTCTTCAATCCCATAATCTTTTTGGCATTGATTTGACTAAATTAGCAGTTATTTGAAATCTAATTTAAAACTGTTGTTGTGTCTTATCGACGGAAGTAATAGGTTTCTATTAACGGAAGACAAAATATTACACAGAGTTCAAACTGAATGTCTTCAACATTTATATCTGTTCGTTCTGTGTAGAATAACAGTATCTATGTATAAACTGATTTTATCTTGATAATTTTATTTATATAATGTTTTAATAAAGTCAATTACCCAGCTACTGTATTCAGCTCAGTCTCACATAAAAATATAATTTCTTTAATTGGTTTATTTACTATTCATTGATCTCTTTTTTGATATCATCATATTTCATGGTTTCCAATCGATTTTATCTTATTCACTGATTATTTTCTCTTCTTTATATGTTTCGTTAGTTTCCACTTATTTCTCTTCACACTTACTGTTCTGTCTTTGTGTTTTTTCCAAATCTAATCTAATTTGTTCTTTTTTATATATTCTTGTAATTGTTTATATATATCTTTTTATATGTCTCAGAGTTTTCTGAAGTAAAAATGTGATATATATATATATATATATATATATATATATATATATAAATTTAAATTCAGTTCTGTTCTATGAGATATTGATATAAAAGAACAAATAAAAATCATTAAATGGACATATGTAGGATATATAGCGAGAAGAGAAGACAATAGATGGAGAAAAATTATTATAGAGTGGCGAACAAGAGACAAAAATAACCCCTATTAAAGATGAAGGGATGATTTTGTATTGTGCACGTGAGGGTTGGATGAGATTAGCTGTAGACAAGAAATAATGAAAGAATCAGGGGGAAACATTTAAGAATACTTAAGGGGTAATTTCGGTCTAGAACGGTATAAAGAAGGTTATTTTTAGAATTTGTTTTTTTAAAATAAATAATCAAAATAATAATCTGGTATTTTTGTATTTTATTATTTGTACTTTAAACAAAAAAAAAGTAACAGTAATGTAATATATGAATATGTTAAAAGAATTAGTGGTGCGCTTAGTATTAGCCCTTGAAAAAATATGTTGACAGTGAAATGTCTAGCTCTTCAGCTATTACTTTAAAATTAAAAACCCGAAAATATTGTTAAAATACATACAATTTCTCAGTCAGTGAACCTACGAAAGTTAAAAAAAATATTTTTTTATTTTTTCCAACATTTCAAAATCAAACAGTTTTTTTAAATGATTTTTTCACAATTCTACACTTCTTAAAAATTAGTAAATTCGAATAAACTCAATATATTAGAGATTCACTGCTTAGCAAAAAGTATAAGCTTTAATTTTTCTAAAAAGAAAATATTTAAATTGGTCAATTAGTTTTTAAGTGGGTATTCTAGTCTAGAATTTCGAAAAAATCGATTTTTTATTTGCATATTTTCAAAGTTTAGACCTTTAAGAATACGTCCTTAAGAGGATTTTTCGAAATTCGAATTATTTTCGGAGCTATAGCTATTTTTGTGACGCGCCAACCAATCCGGTCTGGCCGGAACGAATCAACTTTAAACGCGTTTTTCTCGAAACTACTTTTTTCGACACGGTTGACGTGATATCTCAAGTTCTAATGGACCGATTTACTTGAAATTTGGTACAGAGCTTCTCAATATAACAGTGATTGCCACCGTCTAGGATTTTTTGATAATTTTGTTTTTTACTATTTTTAAAAAATTCCGAAAGTTTGAAAAAATAGGGCAAAAAATGACTGTTTTTTCACACTGCCGTCATTTTGCGAAAAAAAAAATTTTTTTTAATTTCCCTAGGCAGGGATACTACTACAACCTTCTTTTTCAATAATTTCAAAAAAAAATTTGTTTCAAATGACCGGAAGGGTTGGAACCACGTCAACCAGGAGACACCTTTTTTTTCGAGGTCTCAATTTGCCAGCCTGTACCTTTTTCAATTTTGAATTTTTTGTTTTAAATAATACTTTTTTATACTCTTAAAATGTCAATAAATAACTGATAAAAAATGGATAGTAAAAATATTTGTTGGGTTTTTTATAGCGCCCGAAAAAACACCTAAAATTCGTGCGTCTAGACTAGAATACTCCCTTAAGGTATTTGTCCTACCATTTCGAAAAATGATGTTTCGAGAAAAACCCGTTTAAAATTTTACATGTGGTAGAGTCAGCTATAAAACCCATGCAGCGGGTGTCACCTTTAGAACCCTGTAACCTTGGTAATTTTAAAAATTTTAACTACACATTCTTCAAACATCAAAATAAAAAATGTAAAAAAAAATGATTTTTTGAAAGTTCTAGGCCGAATCCTCCCCTTAATGTCATTTAATCCAGAAGTGAGCTGGTATAAGATTTTATGATGATTATATAATATAAAAAAAAAGTATTTAAGAATTTCACAATTATGTCTGACAAATTGCATTAATTTTCTTCTTGTAATTTATTCTTTGATTTTATTAATTAATCGACATAAGATAAAAATATCTTAAATAAATAGTTGTTTTTGTACAATATTTTTTTTACATATATTTATTAATACAAAAGTATTTTAGTATGAAGAATAAAAAAATGTACGTTAGTATTTATTCACTGACTAATTTAATTATAGCTTACAGTATGAAAAAAGTTGAAAATATAGTTTTAAACTACATATATTTTTTTTAAAAAAAAAAAAATATATGTAAAAATAAATACTGGCAGGTGTTATTAATTAATGAAAACTTTTCAATTAAATACAGTTTTTATAGAAGTAATTTAATAAAATAATTGAGTTATTTGACCGAACCAATGTCACAGATTGAAATTAAAATCACCAGTTCAATATATTAATTGACGTACTATTTACCTTAAATACAAAGTAAATCTCGTTTCAAACTGGTTTTTGCAATAAGCGGTGTTGCAAAAAAAAACTCGACCTTCTTTATTCAGTTTGATATTGTACAAAGTAATAATTCATGTATAATATTCTTCCGCGTAAACTAAAATAAAGAGAACTCGTCATTGCCATATTTGGCATCTATTCTAAAAGAAACACGAGATCGATACAATAGATCGAATGTAAATACATTCCAATGATGATTCATTTACAATTTAGTCTATTAGTTACAGTTTATTAATTAGTATTTGTATATATTTGATTGCGTTTTTAATATAAAATTAATTATATTTTATATTTAGGTTCTTTTAAATTTGATGTAATAAATTAATATTTATTTCGAAAAGTGTTTGTTTTGATAACAAATAAATTAATAAATGATATTTGATTTGGACTATACTTTTTTATAAATGTATTACAGCTGTACATAAATTGTTTAACTGTACATATGCATACGACTAAAACTAATTCTATAAAAAATAACATGATGTATTCTCAAATTACTAATAATTAAAATATTTTTTTTTATTTTGTATTCAGTTATAAATTATTATTAACAACTGATAATCCGTTAATTTTATTTTACTGTTTATTATTAATATGGCAGTATTGTGATGTACAGTTACAACGTTAAAAAACAGTTTTAAAACTTGAAATTGATTTGTGTACGTAGCTCATACAGAATGTGAGAATGTAATCTGATTTCAGAATATTATAAAAATATTTTTTTATTTCCATCTTAAAAATCAGCATTCGTTGTAAATTAACATTTCTAACAAGAAGTGAAACTATATCAATTTTACTCTTGAAAGAAATCAAATAATTGGCAGTAGTAATTATAAATGCTGGTAATAAATCAATTAGTGAAATTGTATTTCTATGTGAGATTGAGCTGAATACAGTAGCTGGGTAATTAACTTTATTAAAACATTGTATAAATAAAATTATCAAGATAAAAATCAGTTTATACATAGATACTGTTATTCTGCATCGAACGAACAGATATAAATGTTGAAGAAATTTAATTTCACTCTGTGTAATATTTTGTCTTCCGTTAATACAAACCTATTACTTCCGCCGATAAGACAAGAGTTTTAAATTAGATTTCAGTGTTTTACTTACAGTATATATATATATATATATATATATATATATATATATATATATATATATATATATATATATATACATACATACATACAATATAACCTGAATTTTAATTCAAAATTGTGAATACAGAATCGAAAGTATTGTTTTTGACTATAAAAAACATATCAGTATTGTCCTCGAAATAATACATGAATTCTAAAAAAGTTCATTCTACAACTATATTATATATAGGGTCATATAAATGTGACGCCTGTATTTGTGTTTTATTAAAAAGAAACTATGTTTCCCTATACACCAGTCTATACACATGTTTCTTTTTAATAAAACACAAATCTAGGCGTCACATTTGGATGATCCTATATATAGGTGCTTTTTTTAAGTGTGATAGAATTTTAAATTTAATCTCTATAGAAAATCTTCTAACCTAAAAAAATCTTATATTTCTTTAGTATCTTACAACTATATTATATATTTTTTTTAGTATCTTGGCTATCAAACTTTGTATTTTTAATTATATGTTAAATCTTTTTTTCTTTTACACTATATATATATATATATATATATATATATATATATATATATATATATATATATATATATATATATATATATATATGTATGTATGTATGTATATGTATGTAAGTTTTATTTTAAATAATTGTATGTACAAATTATAAAACGATATTTTTATTTATCAATCAATCAGCTGCAACAGTGTTTAAAAAGATGTTCTTTAACCATCAATCAATCAGCAACAACAGTGACTTGAGGAGCTCTACATATTGCAATTTCTATTTTAGAAATTGATGTTGTTGTTGCAACGTCCAGTTTAGAACTGATTTTACAAAGTGTTTTAATGAACAAATAAACCTCTGGTTCTCATTATGAAGATATTTTGTTTACTTCGAAATTGGTTGTCGCGTTTTTTATAGTTCTATTTACTTCCTTGTACTCGCAAGGGAATTATTGTTCAACAATCAACACGTGGTGATAATATATGCTGTTCCCGTGTGAATAGCCTTGAGAACGTAATATGTGTTACATATAACTTATATATACATATATATATATATATATATATATATATATATATATATATATATATATATATATATAATCAGCTTCTCAATTAACTGCTGGATGGAGGTTCTTCCCAAAAATGTTCACTTCGATCGATCCAGTATACTTCTCTCTCAGTCCATTCCAACAAATTTCCTTATCTCTATCTATGGGTCTCATTTTGAATCTTTTCACATATCTAGATTCCCAATCAATAACTTCCCTTGTCCATCGATAATTCCCTCTTTTTACTATACGGCCAGTCTATTTCTTCTTCAAACTGTTCACTTTTGCAATAAAATCTATAACTTTTTTCATTCTAATCCGTTCATTTTTTTTTTATCTGTTCACATTATTCCCATCATGCATCTATCCATGCTTCTTTGTGTTATCCGGAGATACTAAATTCTAGTTTTTAACATCCATGTTTCATTACCATAAGTGAAAATAGATGTGATGTAGTGATTGAAAACTTTTTGAACATAGGGGAATATCTGACTTTATAATATGCAAATTTCTTTCAAACTGACACCATCCCATTTTTATTATTCTGTTTACTTCATCCATAAATGTTCCTTTAATGTTTATGAGTTATCCCAAATTATATATATATAGGTGTTTTTTAATTGTGATAGAATTTTAAACTGAATCCTTATAGAAAGTTCTATTTAACCTAAAAAAAACATTTCTTTATCATACTTTTATATATATACATATACACTCACATGTGTGTATATATATATATATATATATATATAGAGAGAGAGAGAGAGAGAGAGAGAGAGTTTTAGGTTAGATAGAACTTTCGACATGGATTCAACTTAAAGTTCTATCACACTTAAAACCACCTCTCTCTCTCTCTCTCTCTCTATATATATATATATATATATATAATTTTCAATTTTTAATTTTTTCTTTTTCCTTTTAGTTCGATTTTTTTTTTAATCTGAAATTTTATTGAACATTACTTTTGTTTTGTCTAGATTTATTACAAGATCTATCTTTTGAATTTTTATCAAATTCTTTTATTCCTTTTATGAATTTATTTGACCTTGCCAAGAAAATAATATATATATATATATATATATATATATATATATATATAAATTCATATGAAATTTTTATAAAGTCGAATATTTCCTCTTTATTTTTATTAAAAAAAAAAAAAAAAAAAAAAAAAACATTTAATCTTATCTGTTCTCACGTATAGCAGTGAAACACAAATCTTAAATTTTCGAATAATTTTGTGGTAGCAAATAACATAAAAAACATAGAAAGATGTTTGTTGGGAATGATATGTCGAGACAGAAAGAAAAGTGAGATGGTTAGAAAAAAAACCAAAGTTAAAAGTTAAAACAAAAGTAAAAATATAGAATGGAAAAACAACTGTCTTATACCAAGAAGAGAATATCGTCGATAGTCAAGGAAAATTATTGATTGAAAACTCAAAGATATAAAAAGGCTCAAGAAGAAATTCATGAGTAGATGGGAATATAGACGTAAGAAAATTAGTGGATGTGAAAGAGAAATGTATTGGATTGCTGGAAATGGAAAATTTTAAAATAAAACTTCATTCAGCAATGGATGGACAAAAACTGATATATATATATATATATATATATATATATATATATATATATATATATATATATATATATACATATATATATATATACATATATATATATATATATATATATATATATATATATATATATATATATATATATATATATATATATATATATAGGATCATCCAAATGTGACGCTTAGATTTGTGTTATATTAAAAAAAAACATGTCTATAGTTTCTTTTTAATAAAACACAAATTTAGGCGTCACATTTGGATGATCCTATATATGGGGTAGGGTGGCGGGATAATAACACACTTTTTCGAATTATTGTAAAAAAAAAAAATAAAGATACAATTTAATATTGAAATTGTTGCAAAAAAATTAACGGATAATTCCCTCAGTAAATCGTTTGTAAATTATCCACCGACACACATATTGTCTTTATTATACATTGTATGTTTATAATTATATCGAGCTTAGTGATTAATATAATAATTACATAATTGGCTTAGTTATAAGTGCATAAGTAACGTTTAATGACTTGCGCATATTGTATTACATACAGAATCAAATGCATATGTAAATTACGTATTTGAGTTTACAGCCAGCTATTGTTGGGTTTATGTTTATAAATTTCCATACAGATATTCTCTCGTGTCATATAAATAACTTAATGGATAGATGGTATTAAATAATGTATAAATTTGTTCATATGATAACATTGAAATGCGTTTGTGTTAAATGAAGATTAAATTATTTTTATATCAAATTAAACATTTGACAATGTATATTGCAATAATTTTGATAATATCATATATCTAAACATTATTTCTTGGAGATTTCATTAACACTAGATATATCAAGAATTGATATAAACCACCTATCTCAAAATCAAAATATTTTTTAAAAAAATCGTTTTCGAATATCGGATAAAGAAACTGTGAATGACAATGTACTAGAAAATCAGTCAGTAGTGTGTATAATTTAAGAGTAAAGACTGTAATACTGTTGGCATCTAAACTTGAAAATTTTATGTTGTCGTTTCATTTTCTTTTCAGTAAATGTTGTAGGTATATCGTCCTTTGTCGATCCCGAGAGTCTCGTTCATTTTAAACAGAATTCATTACTTAAAGATGAGATTGACAGTTTAGTATCAAAGACTAAAAGTGTAAGATGTGAAGTTGTTTGAAATTTATAAAAACATTTTTTTATGATTTCACTTTGTTTATAGAATCGGATTGTTGAGGAATGTAAATCGCACATAATTTTTATTGCACGTACAATATTATAAAAAAATGTTTAACTAATAACAGTTTTATCCTTTTTTGTGAAAAAAATATCGACATTCAATACACTCTGTTACAATATTTTGTATTTTACTACATTGCAGCATAGTTTAAAATAGAATTTTTCCTATACTCATCTTTATTCATCACACAGTTTTGCCTTTCCTACGGATATTGATCCATAACTTGAACGAAACGTTTTCAATTTGCTTTAATAATTATTTCGATTTTATTCATTTTTTTATCTATGGTATTTTGAAATAAATTATATCGTATTTCAATATAATTATAACTCACTGGTTAATATCCAAAAATATTTCGTTTTAGGTCTAAGCTGTTGGATATAATTTAACAATATGATTTTATAAAAAATGTTTATCATTATAAAATTTAAACTTTCATTTAAAAATAGTCTATTTAGCCGGATTTAGATGAAGAAATTCCCTAGACTATTCCATTTGTTACTGAATGTATAAGAAAGGTCTATGATTTTTAAAAATATTATACACCTTGATCGAAAGCACCTAAGATTTATTTCGAGGCCCTAATTTCAGTCTCTAGATAAATCCGGTATTGACTGTAATGTTTATTTTTTAAAAAAATCAATTTTATTAAAAAACAAATATCAACTAAACTATTTTAAATAATATCAGATATGTTCTCAGTTTTTTAGAAAAGAAAAAATACAAATTGTTATTTTTTAACAGTAAGACCAAATATATATATATATATATATATATATATATATATATATATATATATATATATATATATATTTGTAAAATGTATTATTTATCCGCTACTTGACATTATTACATCCACGTAACAGTAACTGTGTTATTGTACGAATTTGTTAAAATGATTAAAATGCATATCAAACGAATATGTTAAACGAATTTGAGTCGACCTTTTAGATAAAATAACCATTTCTTATTCACCGCTTTACTTAAGTCACTTTATCGTGACAATAAGATACAATATTGACTTTTCAAATGTACTGCAATGGGTACCGTTAGAGTGACGCATCACGTAGTTAGAAGACAATATAGACGTTGAAACTCGTTTTAATCAGGTTTTACCATTTTCAAACTGAATCAGTTATGTTAAAAATATGTTTACATACATACGTACGTACCTACGTGCATGTAAAAGTGTTATATATATATATATATATATATATATATATATATATATATATATATATATATATATATATATATATATATAGATACGAACTAAGTCAAGTAGTAAAAGAAGTCATTAGTCGATGCAATGAATACCAAATACCTTTCTGTCTCGGATTTGTAGATTATAAAAATACTTTCAACTCAGTCAGTATAACAATAATATTGAATAAATTGAGGAAATACATATTGAAATTTTAGGAAACATTCATCAAAAATCTTACATCCTTTATACAAGTATATGAAGAAACAGTCATGTTTAAAATTACAGAAATGAGACAAGACAATGTAATATCATCAAAACTATTTACAATTTATATACATATACGAGGGTCGTTTGATAAATATGGTAAATTTATTTATTGTTTAATTTAATTAATTAATTTAATTTAATTTTTCAATTTAGTTTTTCTTACTTTTTATCATACTTATCAAACAACCCTCGTATATATATATATATATATATATATATATATATATATATTAACCGTTATAACATTTACAATTCTACGTTATCTTTTCATTTTTTTAAAAAAATCCGTTAATATATTTAAAATCACTAAGATTTTCTAAACAGAAAATTAGCTAGTTAATAAAATGGTCAGAAATTTATTTTGAAAGTGGCCTAAGTTCATTTTTTTTTTTAAAAAAAACGTGTTAACCGTTATAACATTTACAATTGTACGTTATCTTTTCATTTTTTAAAAAAAATCCGTTAATAAATTTAAAATCACTAAGATTTTCTAAACAGAAAATTATCCAGTTAATAAAATGGTCAGAAATTTATTTTGAAAGTGGCCAAAGTCCATTTATTCATACATTGAGATATTATGTCCCGAAATGGACCCATCAGTTGACCTACAAGATCATGTGATCTAACTCCATTGGATTATTTTCTGTGAGGTTATGTGAAATCATTGGTTTATGCCGATAAACCACAAAGAACAGAATCATTAAAAATAAACATTGAACGTGTAATTCATGAAATTGGACCACAATTATGCGAAAGAGTGGCTAAAAATTGGATGAAACGAATGCACTTTTTCAAGTGAATTCATGATGGTCATGCGAGTGAAATTGTGTTCCATCATTAATGCCATAAAATATGATTAAAAATAAACAAAATTTGAAAAAATACAAATTTTACTAATTGAGAAAAGTTAAGTTGGTTAAAAATATGCTGGATGTGATTTTTAAGAACTGATATATTTTTTATTTATTTTAAAGATATTTTATTTGTTTCAATGGACTTAAGCTCTCTTACAAATTAAAAAAAAAATGATTTCATTAATTTTTAACGTGGCCTAAGTCCATTTATAGCCATAAAAACAAATATTTTCTTAAAAAATATTTTTCATACTAATTGGGTTAGTAAATTACATACCCTTAGAAACATAAAAACATCATAATACCATGTTATCAGTTACCAATATTTTTAAATTTATTAAAACACAAACCATTAAATATCTCGATTTAGAGCCACTTTCAAAATAAACGGCTCATATATTACAAATTAAGTAAATGATAAATTAAATACATAAAACAAGCAAATTTCATAAAAAGAAAATATATAATAGAATCGATAGTAAACTTGAAATATATGTTTGCATAATAATAAATTTAGTTAATAAATATTTAATTCCGTACATAATTGATTCGATTCCTGAATTCTTTATGGCTGAATAATGAATTGTAACTATAATTCGAACGTTTTCAATAGAATTCAAAAGGTATGACTTTCATTGATGGATACATTGATAAAAATATTCATTGTATCGTACATTGAAACTAATTAACTAATTTTATTTTCATTGGCGAACATTCATGGATTTTATTTTAACAATATTGATTATTCGTTACTGTCAAGTGATCTGTAAAGCAATTTATATCATGTCAGTGTATATACATATATATATATATATAAGGTATAAAATCAATAAAATAAAATACAGTATTTTATATAAAATAGAAATCAATATCTTTTTTTCACAATACTTGAACTCAGGCGCAGTAACACGTGTCCATAAATTCTGTTAGTTGTTTTCCATAATTTCCATTTATTCATTTCTTATCCTTTGAATTGCTAAGAAGTCACGATTACGAGCTTGGAACTGTCAGTATCAGTAACTTTTTTTGAAACCAGTGATAGCACTCGACACTTTTTCTTGTCGAAAAAAGTTACGGAATTATTTATCAACATCCAACGATGTTTAAACATTCAGTATTACTTTACCTTATGGTTTACTTTTTAACCACTTGCGCTGGCAATTAATTAACATGTGCGCGTGGCAAATCCGTCCAAAGCAATTCGCAGCGAGTTGGTATTTGAAATCATTTTTTTATAAAGTTTTAGACATATACACACATTATAGTAAAACTCTTAAATTGATTAACAAATTTATTAATAATTTTTGAAAAGGAGTATTTCTTGGGTTTTGGTACGATTGTTATTTTACCGAATAGAATATAGGTATTAAAAAATGCCATATCCATTAGATAAAAGAATATTTTTCTGTAACTTTTTATAAATTTTCTCATTAAAGAAAAGATGATAAGTAGCTATCTTGCAGGTCTACTCCACCCATACCATCATTGTAATCTAAAACTATATTAGGTTTTGTAATGTTTCCATTTTGGTCGGTATAATTTCTACATTTTTTCTTTTTTGTTGTAATCATTTCTGCTTTGGAATGTTTTGAAGAAAGCAAATATATATCTTTTTTGTCCTTCCATTTTACAGCTAAGATACCATTGCAAGATCTTGAAAGAACTTCAAATATTTTTAATTTTGCCGCCTTGAGATCTTTTGGCATATTCTTTCTATTAGATCTGACTGTTCCGATAGTATTAATTTTTTGGAAATGTAATTTCCAATACAGTTTTGGTAATGAATGCTAGTTATCTAAAAAGAGGATGTTTCCAAAATCAACTAAAATCTGCATAAATCCAGTACAAAATTTTCTAATGCGCTATTATCAAAATAAAATAGTTCTTGGATAAAATAGTTCTTTATAATAAAAAAAATTATTGTGTTTTGTAGTTACTTGATTATTATTCAATAAAAATATGTAAAATTAATGAAGTTCTACAAAAATTCACTTGTATGCCTTCAAAACAGAAGTGTGACACTTGCTAACTGAACTCCGATGTTGTTTTAATTTAGCAACCATCACACGACGAGCTATGCACGTCATTCCAGCTCAAGTGGTTAAACTGTGATGACATGAGCTCTAATTCGAAAAGAATTATTAATAATTTATGTTTTTTCTGTATTTATGTATCGTCATTAGTAGCAGTTCATTGTTGAATAAAAATCTCTTCTAAATATTTTCATTTCCAATTATCCAGTTTTGTTCTTTTCCTTTTTCTCACATTTTTGTCTCACCTATCAATAGGTTTTTCCCTAAACCTTTTTATATCTCTAGATTCACAAACAATAATTTTTCTTGACCATCGATGGTCTTCTCTTCTTAATAAATAACAAACACTTCAATTTTAAATTTCTCATTCTTGTTACAACATCCGTAATTTTTTTTCGAATCCATTCGTTTTTTTATGCCTCTACATATTATTCCTAATATACATATGTATGATATTTGGAATAGCTGAATTATTCTGATATTTAAGACTTATGTTTTACAGTCATAAGTGAGAACTGGTAAGATGCATTGATCAAAATCTTGTTTAAATAAGAATTTCAGAACTTTGACAGCTGGTGGCAGCTATGTTTGTTTTTTTAAAGCTCATTTTAACATTCCATCTCAGTATAGTTTTTGCAAATTATCATGGAACGTTTAACACTTCAACAACGCTTAGAAATTATAAACACTTCAATAGACTTATTGAAACAAAAGTTTAATGAGTCCATTATTTCATGAAATGGACCCATCGATTGACCATCAAGATCATGTGATCTAACCCCACTGGATATGTGAAATCATTAGTTTATGCTGATAAAACACAAACGACAGAATCATTGAACGTATAATTAATGAAATTGGATCACAGTTATGTGAAAGAGTGACTAAAAATTTGACTAAACGAATGGCACTATGTCAAGCAAAGTCGTGTGGTGGTGATATGAGTGAAATTATGTTCCATCATCAATGCCATAGAATATGCTTAAAAATAAAAAAAAAAACTAACTAATTAATTAAATATTTTTTTGTTTTATTTCCATTTAAACTTCTGAATCGCTTATTGGAAAACCCTATACATATACACACACCCATACATAATTGTATTTGTATGTGTTAACAAGTGTTCAATTA
>CP092090.1:52606067-52826067 GCA_029203775.1 Neoneuromus ignobilis
GAAATGTTATTCTTTTACTGACCTCGATTGTGCAATTAAGATCCTTTCATTCGTATACACAATGCTATATATTTATATATATATATATATATATATATATATATATATTTATATATATATATATATTTATTCATGCACACACATGTGTGTGTGTATAAAGTAGAAAAGGTGACAAAGATATAATAAAAAAATTAAACAGTTATTTTAACTTCTATTTATATTACAAATAGATAATACTTGATTTTTTAAGCTACTAACCTTAAAAATATAAATGTTATTTTTAACTTTTTAAAAAGTAATAGTGAAATGTATTTTTTAATAATAAAGTAGTACAGTTTTACTGTATACTAATAGATTTATAATTTTTTAAAAAAAATGGAAAATAACTGATGGAAAAGTCTATCATTTTTCTATAAGCTTTTAAAGAAGCCATAGATGTAGTGTTTTCATGAATTCGCAATTCAGTTAAAAATATCTATACTTCATATGAATTGATGCTTGCAACGCTATTTTGTATTTCGTGTGACCTGTTTCGGCCTTAAACCCATTCTATAAATTAAATCTGTATGTTGATGTATTGTATAAAGTTGAAATTTGAGTTTTAAACGTACAAAAAAACTTGCGTTGAAATTCGAGTTTCGACCTTATATAAAACACATGTTCTGTATTTATAAATGGAATTTATTTAATTTCTGTTATTGACATAAAACGGTTTTATGTTAATACCGTTCTAAACTTTGAATTTATTAAACAGTAACAACGTTCTATAACTCGAGTTTTTTCCAACTAGAACAAATTTTCTTAGCAGTTTATTGTTTGACTGAAAGAATTTTAATTACGTGTGTGTTTGTATGTGTGTGTGTGTGTGTGTGTGTGTGTGTGTATGTGTGTGTATATATATATTAAATTGTTTATACAACTTTTTACAAAACTCCACCTTCTTCATGTTTCAAACAAATAAAAAAAAAGTACGATTTTCTTTTCTGACGGTTTTTCGTGATTTTCTCGTCGGTATTGATTTTCAATTTCTGTTTGTATTCGTTTCATTTGTGACCTTTAAAGTTTATTTTCTATTCTCAATTAAATTGCCCTATTGAATATTTGTACGGATTTTTTTCACTTAATGATTAGTTTGGTATTGTTGTCGTTCTTCTTAGCAATAGGTCCATGTTTGAAATTATTATAAATCGGTTTCAAATAGGATTATGTTAATAATCGTTAAATTTATTTGTCTTTTTTTAACCTATTGTTTATCCAAACGTATATATCTAACTAAAAAAAGTATGTAATTTTTGATAAGTACAATAAATATTTTTATAAAGAATTATGTCTCATTTTAACATAAACGAATTATCAACCACCCACCCCCCTCAACACCATAATATACTATAAAGTGTTTAATAATCACCTATCGTTAACTTTTTTATAACAAAAAGGCTCTGATGATGGTGACATCGCCATTGAAATGCGCATTACCCATTGTTGTTATAAACAACAAAGTGATTAATAAGTAATGATTGAACACTTTATTACATTAGGAGTGATAATTCATTTGTATAAAAATGAATTTACCACATTTTCAAAACAAACAGTAAAATCTGTCTCATATTTTTTCCATATGGGTCATCCAAATGTGTCGCCTAGATTTGTGTTTTATTAAAAAGAAACGTGTGCATAGTGTGGTGTGTGGAGAAACAGTATAGTTTATTTTTAATAAAACACAAATCCAGGCGTTACGTTTCGATGATCCTATATAAAAATAACATTTGTTCGTTTTTGTATAAATTGATGTATTTGTTGAAAAAACAGTTTGTTCAAAATATATCACGAATTATGAAATGAGTGTAGAAAATTAAACTAAACCCCGTACAAATATTTTAACAATATTTTAAATACACATGTTTTAATAACTGTAAAGTAACTTCATTCTTACACACGTATCTACATTTTTTTTAAAAAAAAACAGAATTTGAATGACATATCTGTTCATTTTTAGAACGTTGAAATCTCGAAAAAATATTTACATTGTTATTTAACGATACTGTTCGTTTCGGTTCGTGATAATATTATTATAATTAAGTCGAATAATTGCCCACGATTTTCATATTAATTCACTGAATTTTATGCGTAACAACACTGCTTTTCATGTGAAGTGGTCACATGAATATCATTATTACTTCGTGTAGGGCTTGTTATATTTGCCACGTATCTATATATATATATATATATATATATATATATATATATATATATATATATGTGTGTGTGTGTGTGTGTGTGTGTGTGTGTGTGTATGTGTATGTGTGTGAGAGAGAGAGAGTTTATTTAAATGTATATGTACTTTAATTTACTAAACCTTTATTTAGATATGAATAAACGTCTTATGATTATTTCAAAATTAACTAGCTGTCATGTTATCAAGTATAAGATTAAAAAAAAAATAAACACTTAAGGAGAAAAATATTTTAGAATTTCAAAACGGTATCGTATGTGTTTATAGACTGTGACTCGGATTTATTGTTCGTTTTAAAATTCAAATAATGAATACAAATATGAACTAAATATGTTTCATTTATAATTCCAACATTTAAGTTTTTTCATGACGTGTGTTTTATATTTACTGCAGGTATTTATTATTGGAATGCATTAAAATGTAGTTCATACACGCAAGTATGTGCATATAAATATCCATATGTTATACACACACACACACACACACACATATATATATATATATATATATATATATACACACGTATGTATACACACACACTACTGTTCAAAATTTTGAAAGCAAGTATAAATTGTTGAATAAGTAATAAAAAAAAATTGTATATATTGTTTTATTGAAATCACAGCATTTAATACAAATAATAATGCATAATTCAATACAAAAACTACCCTATCTAAATTCAATTCTTGCCTCGTCAAAGTGACCACCTTTATTTTTCATTAATTCCAAACAAATTTGATGCATTCATTTATTAATTTCTTGAAATATTTTTCGTCTATTTGTTCCCATTCTATCTGAAGATATGGCCAGAGATTTTGAGAGCTATTTAGAGCACGACTTTTAATTCTCCTGTCCAGTTCATCCCAGATCAGCTCTATTAGAGAAAAATCAGGAGATTGAGACGGCCACTCCATGACTTCAATAACTCCTACTTCTTTTTTTCGATTAATAAATTATTTACACAAGTTAGAAGTGTGCTTGATGTCCTTATTTTTTAAAAAAATATGCCCAATGATATTTAAACAAATTAAAAAAATTATGCCCAATGATATTTGTGGAATAGCTGATTCTTGTAAAATTTTCAAATATCCTTCTTTATTTAACGTGTCTTCTATTTTTACTAATTTTCCCGATTTATTGTTACCGAAATACCCCCAAACCATTATGTTTTATCTGTCATGTTTAACAGTTGGCATAGTGAAAGCCTTCGAAACCCTTTCTTCCTTTGAACGACTCACAAACACACTTCTATTTCGACCAAAAATCTGAAACTTTGATTCATCTGCCCAAAGGACTTTATTTCACTATTCAATCGTCCAATCTTTATGTTTATAACCCAATCAAGTCTATTTCATTTGTGTTTATTGTTTTTTTAACCGCGACACATCCTGTGAGGCCTGCTGACAGAAGGTATATTTTAATAGTCGATGTGGAGACTGGCTTCTGGCACGATTCATTTAGATTGGTGTTGTTAAACGTTGATTTCGTTTTGATAATACCTTAATGTAATTATCTTCATGACGAAGTTTCTTTGGGTCTTCCAGATCTTTTTCTGTCCTGATTTTGCCCTGTTTCTCGATTTCAGGCAAGAGTGTAATGCACCTCTTTGCAAGATACACCAAGCTTTTCAGTGTAACCTTCCTTACGAAGAACACAAAAAGCACTTCGCTGCTCGACACTGATTTGCTTTCGTTTAGCCATTTTCTGTGACTGAATATTATAATGACATTTCAGCGGGTAATGTTCGTAGACAGTGGGTGTAAGAAGTAGAACCTTCGTCTATAGATGCTTAAGTGCAATTGATAAGAGTGTAACAAATATAAACACGCAATAGAAGAAATTTATTTACAGCATTGTTTGTTTTTCTATTCTGAATACAACATGGTTACCGAACACCGGCATAGTCATAAATCACTAACACAAAAAAATTCCAAGAAATGCTGTTAGAAAATAAAATGTTATTAATCCTCGTCCATTATTTAATAAATATTTATTATATAGTTTTTAAAAATAAAAATGTAAGGACATTTTTTTGGTTTAGTAAAAAATATACTTGCTTCCAAAAATACTTGTTTCTTCATTTATTTCTCTTTTTCTCATTTCATTTTAGACTGGTCTTATCTAACTTTTCCTTGATAATACTTTTCAGTAACTAAGTCTTTTTCTTTGTACCACCTTGTTCCAAGATTTTGGATTATTTTTTTATAACATTTTTTTTCTGAGTATAGAGGAGTTAATTCGATGTCTAAACCCCAAACCTAGACAACCAGTATCTCTCTTAGTCCAATCTCATCACATTTTGGTAGCTCTGACAGGAACTTAATCTCATACCGACATAGCTCTTAGAGCCCATCAGATAGATGTATCATATACAAGCTAAAGATATCAGTGAAATAAAAAAAAGTGTATGTATGTTTTGATTCAAAATGTATTTTATTTGTAATTTAAAAATATAAATATTCATTATTTGTTTTGGAGCTATGGCGGATTCACTTTAACACAAATGAATTTTTATCCCCAACACCACAATGGCTATAAAGTGTTCAATAATCAGTTATTGTTTATATTTTTAGTTCATATTGGTATTATCCAACATAGTTATAAACAATAAGTGATTATTGAATACTTTATAACCGTTGTGGTGCTGGGGATAAAAATTCATTTGTGTAAATAAATAAATATTCATACTTTGATTTTGAATTATTCTTATAAAGTTAGCGTGGTACAGCCAATATACAAAAAATAGGTCTTAAATTTTGATTTACCAAACTGAGGAAAATTATGTATTTAATGAATTTTATACTAATCTGAGACTACCAAAGATAAACAGACTAATGCTTTAATTATAATTATTATTGAATTAATTATAGCTTTCAATGAGGTCGGGCTACAAAGCAGTGCTTTTTAGCTCTCAATTTGAAGATGTATTTTTATGGTTAATTGAATTCTTTCACTATATATATATATATATATATATATATATATATATATATATATATATATATATATATATATATATATATATATGGCGAGGGGGATGGATAAGAACGATGAACGACAGAAGAGATTTAATTTCATATAATACGAGTTTCAAATTAGGATAAACGTACTGCTAACGTTTATTATTATCTTCTGTTCTTTCTACCTCGGTTTTCATACACCTTTTTATTTATGAAAGAACACAAACACGTGCAAACACACATACATATATCTATAGATGGATATTTGCATGTATATGTACGTGTAGCAAAAAGTAAATCGATGTAAATTTTCTCCCAGTTATTAATTTCATTAAACAAGTAATATCGTGTACATAAACAACAATCTCTATCATAGGATCTCATAAAAACATTATTATGACGATAGGACGTGTGAGGGTTGCAGATCATTAAATGTATGAAACTGACGTACGTGCGTCATAATAATAATATATATATAATAGCATGTCCGTTCCTGTGTGTGTGTGTGTGTGTGTATGTATTATATATATGTATATATATATATATATATATATATATATATATATATATATATATATATATATATATTAAAAGACCGTAATTGAAAGTGTATTTTTATTATTCAGTTTCATAAAGCTAAACTTTATTAATTTTGAAATATTCTCGGAGACTTAATATTTACTAATTTCATGTGTGCTTTTACACTTGTTGGCGTCGTTAAGTAAATTAAAATCGTTTTTCTATGAATTATCTTCCTGTGTATATATAAATTCAAATTAACGTTATTTGTTACGCTCAAATTTATAAATATTTCAGTTTTTATTGATTAATAATTATGATTGGTATACATATCTATTCTTTTATCAGCTTATACGTTTTTAAATATCTTTTTCTTTTTTATAATGTCATATATTTAAATTTGTCCTTATATATGGAAAAATATGATAGTTAAATATTCACCCAAAGATGATGTGTATAGCAATTCGAGTTTTTTTTTTCTTTTTTTGAAATAATATTGTATTTTTATGAGTGTGGTATTATTTCTTATATGTGTGTGTGTGTATATTATATATATATATATATATATATATATATATATATATATATATATATATATATATATTTTAATACGGTGTTTTTATAATATTAATTCCCATTTCTAACATCTGTTATCATTTTTTCCCCCATTTCATTGAACTTAAATGAATTGAGTAATAAAATAAAATCGCATTTTTCGTATGTGCATTATGATACTGTATTTATGATTCATTTTTCTATAATCTTAACTAATGTCTCTTGGATTAAACGTACGAAATCATTTTGTATTATGTAAATAGTTCATTACAGTTATATTAATGCATTCATAGAAAAGCATATCTTTTAATACTTTTCGTTGAAAATCCCTGAAAGAAAATCTTCATTTTAATTGATTTTGAATATATATTAAATACAATAGATGTCAGTTAAAGATTTCATATAAAAAAAATATATTCTTACATTACTATTTTTTGAATACATTTTATAACTGATCAGTTAACTTTTAATAAAATATATTTATTACGAAATACCAGTCGTTTCACTAATCAAATTATAATAAGTACAATTTTTAATTTTTGTATTTTTATTGAAATAAAATATTAGTTTTACAGTAGTAATGGGTTGATAATTTTTAATTTTGTTCATACATATGAATATTGAGTGTATCATCGTTTTTATTGAAATCTTAAATTAAAACTGTAACAATTTAAGAACTGTATATTTTTGTATAAAAAAATTTAAGTGTAGCAATGTTTGGACTTTTTTAAATTATTACTCTTGAGAATCACAGTATAATTAGGAATATTTTTAGAAATGTAGAACATATCAATATAGTATTAATTTTATTTTAAAATAAATTACTTATGCGAACGTTTACTTATAAGGTTATTTCTTTTTTTTTCAGATGGCAGACGTTGATCCTGAAACCTTGCTTGAATGGCTCAACATGGGTCAAGGTGATGAGCGTGACATGCAACTCATCGCCCTTGAACAGTTATGCATGCTCCTGTTGATGTCTGATAATGTGGATAGATGTTTTGAAAGGTAAATTAATAAATAATTTAATAACATGTTATTAAAATAATACAATGAATGAAAATTATATAAAAATATTTAAGTCTTTATTATATTATTATTTATTTTTTTTTTATCAAGCTGCCCTCCACGCAACTTCTTGCCAGCCTTGTGTCGTATCTTTCTGGACGAATGTGCACCGGACGCTGTACTAGAAGTCACTGCACGTGCTATTACCTACTACTTAGACGTATCGGCGGAATGTACCCGTCGGATAGTCGCGATGGACGGAGCCGTACGTGCGATCTGTGCTCGATTGGCCGTTGCGGATTCTGCATCGCGTACTGCTAGGGATCTAGCGGAACAGTGTGTTAAAGTCCTTGAATTAATATGTACCCGAGAAGCAGGTGCAGTGTTTGAAGCAGGTGGCCTGCATGCCATGTTGACTTTCATCAAAGACAATGGTAAAAAAAATCTGTAATATATTTCTATATGAGATATATTTATTAGAAGTAAACATTTTATGCTTTTATTTCTGTACATTTGTATTAATTAGAACACACAAAAAATACTTTTTATACAACACAGAATAATAACATTTAAAGACGAATTACATGTTTGTAACTGTTTATTCACAGGATCAAGAGTACATAAAGATACTTTGCACTCGGCGATGACCGTTGTCACGAGGCTATGCGGCAAATTAGAACCACAAGATGCACAGTTAACATCTTGCGTACGCAGCCTCAGTACTTTATTGCGTCACGAGGACAATTACGTAGCTGAAGGAGCTCTGCGATGTTTCGCTTCTGTGGCAGATAGATTTACACGACGCGGTGTAGATCCTGCTCCGCTTGCCCAACATGGTTAATATATCAGTTATAATATAAAATACCTTTTGTTGTAATTAAAATAAGAATTGTTTATTTGAAAGAATTTAATTCAATTTTTTTATGTACAATTGTAATTACTTTAACTGTTTTGATGTCTAGTATGTTAAAAATAAGACTTTTTTAAAAAAAATAAAGATAAACCAAAAAATCTAATCAGGACGAGAAATTAAAATTTTTATCTCAATGTATGTAGGTTTAGTTGATGAATTATTAGTACGGTTATCAAGTGCTGGAGGAGTTAACGCTTGTGCCGGAAGTAGTGGTGCCGGAGCACAAGGCACACCCGGAAAAACTGCACCGCCGGGAGCGACAGTACCTGCTGCTGCAGATAACAAAGCGACTGCAGCTTCTGTTTCAACGACTATTAGTTTACTTTCTACTCTATGTAGAGGATCTCCTTCAATTACACACGTTAGTTTATTTTTTATATTTGTCGATTGTTGTTACTGAACGTATTGCACTAGTTATATTTGATAATTCTTTTCTGTACTTGAATAATCATGAAGTCCTCTTATAAATATTGATTGTTTTTTCGTAATTTATAGGATTTACTTAGATCTGAACTTCCTGATGCCATTGAAAAAGCATTAAAAGGAGATGAACGTTGTGCACTCGATTCAATGAGGCTTGTAGATTTACTTCTCGTGCTGTTATTTGAAGGAAGAAAGGCTCTCGGTCGTCCTCATATGGGAACTTCGAATTCAATTCAATTATTACCCCGTCTTAGACGATTAGATTCAGCAGCTGAAAAAACACATAGACAATTAATCGATTGTATAAGATCTAAAGACACGGACGCTTTAATCGAAGCGATCGATACAGGCGGTATAGATGTAAATTTCATGGACGATGTCGGCCAGACTTTATTAAACTGGGCTTCGGCATTCGGAACACAAGAAATGGTTGAATTTCTTTGCGATAGAGGTAGGTGTTCTTAAATATCCTATTGCTGTAACTGGACTTTAGTCTTTTATTTATTTTTATATAAATATGAAAAAATATTCCACGATCGGTTTTTAAAAATGTTTTCTAGGAGCCGACGTCAATAAAGGACAACGCAGTTCATCGCTTCATTACGCCGCTTGTTTCGGACGACCGGGAATCGCTAGAGTCCTTTTACGGCACGGTGCAAATCCCGACTTACGCGACGAAGACGGCAAAACTCCGCTAGATAAGGCACGTGAACGTGTCGACGAAGGTCATCGTGAAGTCGCGACGATTTTGCAATCTCCCGGCGAGTGGATGGTGGCCGGAACGACGAGCAGAAGGTCGACAGAAACCGATTCTACGACAAACGAAGAAGGCGGTGCCGTCGAAGATACGGAACCTCGTGGAGATCCTGAAATGGCTCCGGTCTATTTACGTACGCTTCTGCCTGTGTTTTGCCACGCGTTCCAAGCTAGTATGTTAGGTTCGGTCAGAAGAGGAAGCTTAGGTCTTATTCGTAAAATGGTGCATTACATTCAACCGTCACAGTTGGTAGAGCTCTGTAGCCCGGAAGCATCTACTCATCACGTCGCCAGTTCCTTGGTCGAAGTGATCGCTACGGTTCTCGATAACGAGGTATTTTAAAATATTTGTGTATATCGATTAATTTTAGTTTATGTTCACAAATTCAATGTTGTCATTAATTTGCACTACCATATACATTGCATGATTCCATAGACAGGTCAATATTGTAATCATTTCTATGACACTTGTACATATATAACACAAAACTAATAGTATTGGATGTAGTCCTCACTACATTTTTGTTGTAGTTAATTTAAAATATTTAAATAACATAATTTAAAATTTATATAAAGTTAAAATGTCACCTACATAACCTTTTTCTATCAAATGGTTTTTTTTTTATAATTCTATTTCTGCCGTGCATGTATGTCTGCATGAATCTAATTATTCTTGTTGAAAAAATTTTTTATATGGAAATAATATCTTTTGTCAGTCGCCACTAATGTTAATGCTGTATTTAAAAAAAAATCAATAATCATATTATTGGAAGTAGTAGATCTTGTCAAATTCATAAACAAATAGTAATAATTATATTTCTGTATTATTTTAATAATCATCATTGAAAGTAAAATGTGCAAATAAGAATTAAAATGATTGTGTTTTATAACCATTTTAAAAAAACTTATTTTTGTGTTCATTTATTTCAATGTCTCATATTTTTGTACAATACTTTTTAAAATATGAAAATCATGTGACTGCAATAGTGGTTGTAAATTTATGCATGCACTCAAAACCTTAACATTTTATGTTGTAAGTCTGTTTTTAAAATAGACCGATGTTTCGTTCGCTTCAGCATGATCTATGTACAACCAAAATTGTACTGTATTTTTTTTTTATATTTTGTTGAATGGGTAGCGGGTTCTTTGGGCTTAATAGGTGCGCTATGTTTGCAGATGTCGTATAGTTGGCCGTGCGCTGTGGCCCCTGCGCCCGCCGCGGTGGCCCCCCTGGGCCCCGGGCTGGGCATGCTAGTGCGCTCGCTGCGCGTCCGCACCTTGCATGACAAGCTCATAGTTCACGGTGCCCCCATGGTAATAATCACGCCTCATTTATTTGCATCTTGTAATTTTATGTATTCTGTTTTATTAGCGTTAATGATAACACTTCATTATTAACAGTTGAAATAGCATTTGATTTGTTGTCTATCGACCATATTTTTATCATTTGTGAGTTTTTTTTTGAAAAATACAGAATGCTTTTTTTAAATATCAAGTGCTTTTTTTGTGCTATTATTTCATTTTTGTTAAATATTTACCTGAAAAAAATATTCTTCATTATATTTTTAATCAACTTGATAAAATTCACAAGAATATTAAATAAAAGTATTTAAACAAAAATTAATTTTTTTCGGGTAACACGTGTAATGATTACATATATGTATGTATGTATTAACAAGGATATGTGTACTTGTATGTTTGCAAGTGTGTGTATGTATATATTGCATATAGGTCATCCAAATGTAACGCCTAGATTTGTGTCTGATTAAAAAAAAATGAAAGAAACTATACACGTTTCCCAATATATATACCACCCTATACACATGTTTCTTTTTAATAAAACACAAATCTAGGCATCACATTTGGATGACCCCTTATATATATATGCATATGTATATGTGCAATCATATTGTTTTTCATTTGTGTACAAAGTTTAAAAACTCTTTATGAAAAACTCTGTTCTATAAACAGTCTAATAAATCTGTAAAACCCTTCAGTTAACATTTCTGAACAATTTACATTATTTAATAGTTATACCATATAACCGTTTTACAAATTATGCAAAATTCTTTCACAAATTATAAATAAATATTATTGTTATAAGTAGCAAGTGTCATTATATTATATTTGAAATGTTACATAACATTTGACCATACAACTTTTTAAATTTCAATTTATATATCAAATCAATTATCTATAATGAAAATATATATGGAAGATACTAACAGTCATTTATATTGAATCATCGTTAGTTCATCTTTATTCACTAATATTGAATCAATTTGATTTATAATTAACAATTATTCTTGTATCATGTTAATAAATTGTATAATTGTTTCTGTTTTAAACACTAGATAAAACCTAATGAAATCATTTTTTTTTCAAATACTTATCTTTTTTGAGTAAATTAGGTGTGAAAGACTACATATATATATATATATATATATATATATATATATATATATATATATATATATATATATATATATATATATACACACACACACACACACAAACAAATGTATTGCATATATATTTACTCGTACTTACATAAGCACCCACACAAAAGCATTTTACCATTAAGTTCTTTTCTTTTTCAATATGTATATCCACAATACACATTAAAAATATATCTTTAAAGTCATTTGAGATCATATTTTAATTGTTTTTATTTATTTATTGTAATAAGGTGATAGATGGACAACATTTCAAACAAAATAAACACGTTCTTATAAACTGTAATAAAATGATATTATTTTAAATACGAATATTGTAATAGCTGAACAAAACACAATATATTCAAATACTGTTTTTATATTCTTTCACTATGTATATATATCCGATTTTTCTTTTATGTAATAATGTATATATTTGTGTGTATACATTTTAAAATTGAAAAATAAATCAAAAATAAGCACGTGTATTTTACATGTTATGAATGTTGAATTTATATATGCCTGTATGTGTTAATATCGTGTGGTTTATATATATATATATATATATATATATATATATATATATATATATATATATATATATATATATATATATATGTTATGAATTCAGAAATATTTTTCCGTAATTAATTCTTGTTAACTTACATCTAATCAATATTTTATATTAATCAGTAGTTTATTAAATAGAAATGAAACTGAAATAACTGAAATAATGAATTATAGATTGAAATTATGTTCTAAAAAAATTTTTGCATTTATATTGTTTTATATTTAACAATTTTATTTCTGTTTGTTGTGTGTATATATGTACGTGGTGTGTGTGTTTGTACATATATATATATATATATATATATATATATATATATATATATATATATATATATATATATATATACATACATATACACACACATATATATACACATACATTCTTAGAATGAAAAATATTCTGCAGTTATTAAACTTATTTTTAATCATTTTAGGAAGATGAAGATGGACACCTAGTAGTACTATCAATAATATCAGATTTAATGGCAAAAGCACAAGACATCTTTCTGGATCATTTTGCTCGTTTAGGAGTGTTTTCAAAAGTTCAAGCACTAGCAGGACCTTTAGATTCACCAGAGATAAAAGAATCCGAAGAAATTACCAATGAAATGGGTTAGTGTCTTTTGATAATTAATTTTTATGCATTGCAGTTGTAATTTAATTTCACAATTTAAAACATATATATACATATATATATATATATATATATATATATATATATATATATATGTATATGTATATATATAAACTTAAAACAATTTAAAATTGGCAGCATTATTTTTTTTAAGTTTTGCTTAATATAAAATAATTCAGTTAAATTTGAACAATAAATAATTAATTTCATTGACAGTGATTGTTTCTATAGATCAGTGTTCGAACTCGGCATCTAGCGGAGGTGCGGCTGTAGTTCAAGAGGACGCACGTGAAATTTTACCGGGCCGAGCGTATCATTGGCGCGATTGGTCGGTGTGTCGGGGCCGCGACTGTTTATACATTTGGTCGGACGCGGCGGCTTTAGAACTCTCGAACGGTTCAAACGGTTGGTTTCGGTTCATATTAGATGGAAAACTCGCGACAATGTATTCGAGCGGTTCGCCCGAAGGCGGTACAGATAGTTCAGGTATTGTTTTACTGTGAAGACATTTTTTTTTTTTTTTAATACATCAGTGAAGCTAATGATACTATTGTATATAAAAAAGAACAATAGGCATGAAATTCTTCTGTGTCTCTGAGTAACTTCATGTATGTTTTCTCTTACATATTTTTCATTTTAGTTTTAAATAAATCATTGTATGTGAATTGTTGTTAAATACATCAGCAAATTAACTGTGCACATATAGTTACAATGTATCATGTAGCATTTCTGTTTTGTAGATAACATTTCACTTACCATTTATGATAACAGGATCATAATTTTTATTTGTTTATCTCTCACTAGGGAAAGGAAGAAATACCGATTCTCTTACCACTGAAGGTAAGAAGGAATTTTATTTTTTTTTTTTATCTATTTAAAATTTTGTAATTATATTTTACCATAGAGCAGTTTAAAATTCAACATTTGATTTGATTAAAAAGAGATGACTTTTGTCCACAAGATCAATTAGACTTTAGTAGAATAATCTTTCTATCGAGATAATTGTTTTAAAACGACTAATATATTTCGTTCTTGATTGTAGATTATCATAATATTCATATTATATACAGTAATCGATTTATTTTGAAGCTTCTCTTTATTCAGATAAATATTTTCATCATAATTATATATTTTTCATTGATAGTTGCATAGTAATTATATGAGTTTAAAAGCAAATATATTTCAATATAAAATTTCCAAAAAAAAAATGTATTTCACCTTATCCTTGTATTTTTTATATTTAGTTTCTCATTATCATCATTTTATTTATATAATAATTTCCATTACTGTGTTTGAATATTTTATATTTTCTTTATTATATGTATGCACATGTATGTGTACTTCTGTATGTACTTTTATTTATATATATATATATATATATATATATATATATATATATATATATATATATATAGGGTCATCCAAATGTAATGCCTAGATTTGTATTTTATTAAAAAGAAACATATGTATGGGGAGGGAAGCATGTGTATAGTTTCTTTTACTTCTTTTTAATAAAATATAAATCTAAGTGTCACATTTAGATGACCTTTATATATTTATATATATATATATATATATATATATATATATATATATATATATATATATATATATATATATATATATATATATATATATATATTCCCACCTTACACATTCCATGAAGTACACATATTTTTATATCTCAAAAATGTTGTTTAGCTTGATTTATAAATATTACTTAAATGTATATGCATGCTGTTTAAATTTCTGTACTGTTGTTTTTGAAGTAAATTTCAATTTAGTTTTAATTATTGATTTCACCAATATTTTTATTCATTATATACAGTCATTATTAAAATGCTTTAATTATGTTTTGATACTTAGAACAGTTCATTACTTTTATGATATTTGTAAAATAATAATTATTTTATATAATAAATTAGTTTTAGATAAATTATTATCCATCTTCTGTGACGTAATTCAGAAAGTTAATTTTTGGTATCTCCTTTTACTCAAATTTAATATATTTAAAGTTGATAGAATCACACTAAGTTACTTGAAATTTAATAATGTACAAATAAGTGGTTATAACTTGTGTATTATAGTTTACATTCTTTTTTCAATACAAATTGATATTATGTGTATGTATATATCTAAAGAGAAAGTAAAAGTATTTCTGCTTAGAAAATATTTAGAAATTGAAATATTAAAAAAAAACACAATATATATATTTATATATATATATATACACGAGGGTCGTTTGATAAATATGGTAAATTTATTTATTGTTTAATTTAATTAATTCATTAAAATATTTTTTTAAATTTAGTTTTCCTTACTTTTTTACCATACTTATCAAACGAACTCGTATATTTATTGTGTAGACACGCACACATAACACATGTATATGTGTTCACTTAATACACTTATATTTGTATGTGAAATAATTATCTGTATAAATATGTATATTTTATTATTTTTGAAATTAAAATCTCAGTTTAATTTGTAACTAAATTATAATTTCATAAATAGTTACTCATTTCAAAATAATAATATTTAAATTAGATTTGTTTTTATAAAAAATAAGTATTTATATAAAAAAGTTCTAAATACGAGGGTCGTTTGATAAGTATGGTAAATTTAGTTATTGTTTAATTTAATTCATTAAATTAAATATTTCTTACCATACTTATCAAATATATACTTATTAAATTTTTACCATACTTATCAAACGATCCTCTTACATTGCATTAACTTTCAATAGCAGGTGGTATTATATTCATTTAAAGTAAATATTTTTTTTTGTATAAGTAGTTTTTTCTTCTTTAAATAATATCTATAAATAAATTTACACATTTTGTAATACTTGTGTAGAAATGATTTTAAATATTTTAAAATAATAATGTATTTATTATTTGTTTGAAAAATTTATACAGATTTTTTTTATAAAAAAAAGTAGTTATAAAAAATTTAAAGTTGATTGGTACTTTTTTGTATATAAGTAATCGCTATTTTGTACAAATGGAATTATAATGTCTAAAGGATATTTTTTTAAAAAAAGAAAAATCATTCTCAAACACCAAGATTTTTTTAGGAACAAATATAATAATCATACATTATTGAGTTTTCGCTAATTGCATTTTAGTGATTATGCTCTCATCCTCAATGTGCAGTATTTTATAATATCTAAGTAAAATTTAGAATTTCATTTTACAATATTAGATACTTTAAAGTCTTTATGTGTGTGGCATGCATGTGTGTGTGTGCGTGTGAATGTACACACATATTTAAAATTATATTTATGTTGTGTATTCAAATTTAATTACTGAATACACTTTATCAATATGTAGAAAACCGTGGAGAATTTTTGGAAAAGTTGCAACGTGCGAGAGCAGCAGTGAAACCGAGCAGCGGAAGTCAACCGATATTGTCTCATGCCGGTCCGACCAGGTTAGTTGTAGGAAATTGGTCTCTTACGAGTCGTAAAGAAGCCGAATTACACATTCACAATTCAGACGGACAACAACAAGCAACAATTCTTCGGGAAGATTTGCCTGGTTTTATTTTCGAATCTAATCGTGGAACCAAACATTCATTTACAGCTGAAACGAGTTTAGGTAATACTTCGATTTGTTCATCGGTCATTTTAGATGTAAACTTTTTTGTATTTGTTTATAAATCTATGAATCAATACATATAAAAAATGTCTCAGTATGTATGCGTGTAAGTGTGTGTATGTGTGCAATAAATGTCTTTTATTTCTTTAAACTTTTATAGTCAAAATTATTTTCTTTATATGAAATTAGTTATTAAATGATTTTTTTTTTTGTATACAATAAATATATTGATTTATAGGACCAGAATTTTCCGGTGGATGGGCCAATAAGAAAGGCAAACGACTGAGGTCTAAAGCTGAAGCTTTAAAACAGAAAGTCCGAAGTGAAGCGCTCAGTATATACAATACGTATTTCAAAGTAGCACAATCACAGCCACGA
The DNA here is from genome assembly GCA_029203775.1 of Neoneuromus ignobilis. NCBI lineage: Eukaryota > Metazoa > Arthropoda > Insecta > Megaloptera > Corydalidae > Neoneuromus > Neoneuromus ignobilis. The sequence continues at coordinate 52,623,051 of CP092090.1, forward strand.
GGCGTAGTGGCTAAATTAGGAAATATCGTCGCACAGATAGAACGAGCTTGTCAACGGCAAAGTCAAGGAGGTAATGCCGCATGGCGCGAAAACTTGAGAACGGCTTTACAAGAATTGACTCAGTTACTTCACGAAGACGGTGTAGTCAGTGCGTACGAAATGTATAGTTCAGGTTTAGTCCAAGCTTTACTCGCTCTGCTTTCGACGAACTATTGGGACCACGGACTCCGATCACAACACAAATCAAACAAATATCAGAAACAACGCGTGCATGTTTTCAAAAATTGCTTTGCTGCCGAATCTGATTCTTCGTCTATTTTAGTTCATAAATTGATTTCTGTGCTCGAAAGTATAGAAAAATTACCAGTGTATTTGTACGATGCACCCGGTTCCGGATACGGCCTACAGATCTTAACTCGGAGGTTAAGATTCAAATTAGAAAAGTCGCAAGGGGAATGTACGTTGATCGATCGATCCGGTCGTAGTTTGAAAATGGAACCTTTAAGTACTATAGCTCAATTAGAGAGGTATTTATTAAAAATGGTAGCAAAACAATGGTACGACTTCGATCGGTCATCTTTCCAATTTCTTAAGAAGTTAAAGGACCCTAAATACCAACACTTCAGGCATCAGCACGATTTCGACGAAAACGGTATAATTTATTTTATCGGAACGAACGGGAAAACGAGTCCGGAATGGGTGAATCCAGCTCAGTACGGTCTGGTTTCTGTTACGAGTTCCGACGGGCGAAATCTTCCTTACGGACGATTAGAAGACGTTCTATCGAGAGATATATCCGCTTTGAATTGTCATACGAACGACGATAAGCGTGCTTGGTTTTCGATCGATTTAGGTTTATATGTAATTCCTACATGTTACACTTTAAGACATGCTCGAGGCTACGGGAGATCCGCTTTGAGAAATTGGCTGTTTCAAGTGTCGCGTGACGGTGTTGCGTGGACGACGTTGTACACTCATTCGGACGATACGACCCTAAATGAACCAGGGTCTACCGGTACTTGGCCGCTAGAATACTCGACCGACGAGTTGCAAGGATGGAGGCACGTTAAAATTCAACAGTGTGGAAAAAATGCTTCCGGCCAGACTCATTACTTGAGTTTGTCCGGTTTTGAAATATACGGTCAAGTCGTCAGCGTATGCGAGGATCTAGGAAAGGTCGCGAAAGAAGCGGAAGCTAATTTACGTAAACAAAGGCGACTGTTACGGACACAGATGCTGAAACACATGGGTCCCGGTTCGAAAGTCGTACGAGGGATGGATTGGAAATGGCGCGACCAAGACGGATCTCCGCCCGGCGAAGGCACCGTCACGAGCGAATTACATAACGGATGGATCGACGTGACGTGGGATCACGGTGGTTCGAATTCATATCGTATGGGTGCGGAAGGTAAATATGATCTCAAGTTGGCTCCTGGTTACGACGTTGATGAAACGACTTCATCGCCTAAAGCTAATACAATAAATCCTCTAGGTAAATCCGGAAAAGAAAATAAAGAAAAGCACTCGAGCGTATTAACGAGCCGTAAATCTAGCTCGACTCCGAGCTTACCGGACGCTACTGAAATGAAAACTTCCGTCGCTTCGACCGAACAAGCCGCCTCTGCTGATAATCTCGCCGCTAAACAAGCCGCCGAAGCGTTGGCCGAAAGTGTTCTGTCCGTTGCTCGAGCCGAAGCGGCCGAAGTTCAAGCCGGAAACGAATCAGCAGAATTATCGGTAGTCGTTCACGATCTATCCGCGATCAACAGTTCGATTTCTAGTGACCTCGCTACGATCGTTGAGAGTTTAACACTGTCGGATTCGAATTCACCGAATACGGTCGGTGTCGGTAACATGTTAAGAAGACAACAGAGTTGCTCCGACGATAGACCTCACACGTCTAACGATACGAAATACAGTTTTTCTGCCATATCGTCGTCGAACAAGTCGGCATACGGGATGAGAAAAGTAAGCGCCGGTTCCCAACCGACAGCGCACAGTCTCGCGGAAGCCGTAGAGGTCTTCGATAAAATCGATAAGATTCGTGAAGGAGGTTCGGATTTGCTTCGTAATAATACCAATAACTTTTTATCGGGAGAACTACTGCCGGCCGCTGTATTGAAAGCGCCGGCCGGTTCTATAGGAATCGTGTCTACGACGACTTCTCTTACTCCGTCTGTAAGAATTTCTATGGCAGGAAACGGTTCAGAAACAATAGAAGAGGATAAAGTGCATAGGAGAAGAAAGTTATATGTAAATTCAGACGTACGCACAAAAGACGAATGTACTGTAGATAAAGAAGAAGCCGAAGTCACTAACAGTAATAACGCGAGAAACAACAGCGCGTCCAATTGTCCGATAGTAGTAACGAATCCGATGAGTGTGAGCGTACCGAATCTCACGTCTACTGAAAGCACAAGTCATATAGAAACATCGACGACGGCCGGACTCCTAGAAACTTTTGCCGCTATGGCTCGACGACGTACGTTAGGCTCTGTCGGTTCGAACGCGACTTCGAACTCGAACGCTAACAATTCCAACGGTGGAATAATCAGCAACGCAGCTAACAATCAGACTTGTGGAAATTCTCTTTTCCCTCGTGGGCCGAGCTCTGTTTCGAGCCTCGTCCGACTCGCTCTCTCTAGTAATTTTCCTAGCGGTCTCTTGAGCGCAGCTCAGAGTTATCCGAGTCTTTCCAGCGGTAACGCCGGAGCGAGCGGCGGTACAGGAACCGGAGCGGGCGTAGTCGGTGCGAACGCCGGAACACAGGCCGTCGGAGGTTTAGGTCAAGCTCTGACGATGAGTTTGACGTCGACCAGCAGCGACAGCGAGCAAGTCTCTCTCGAAGATTTCTTAGAATCGTGCCGCGCTCCTACCCTTCTCGCGGAACTCGACGACGACGACGATATGGGCGACGATGACGATAACGACGACGACGAAAACGAAGACGACGCCGAGTACGAAGAAGTCATGGTCTCTCGTAATCTCTTATCGTTCATGGAAGAGGAGGGCGGATGTTACGAGACGCGTACCGGCAAACGACGCTCGTGGGACGACGAATTCGTTTTGAAACGACAATTCTCGGCCCTTATTCCGGCTTTTGATCCTCGTCCAGGGCGCACTAATGTCAATCAAACTACAGATTTAGATATACCGTCGCCGGGTTCAGAACAAGATCAGGACACTTCAGACGGTGAATTACTTCCACAACCTCGTTTGCAATTAGTATTACGAGGACCTAATTTACCTGGAGTTCCCGATGTAGAATTAGAATTATTGGATCCATCGTGGACCATATTCAGATCTGTGCAAGAACTAGTACAACTGGCTGATCTTGGATCAAAGCAAGACAAAGTAAGAAGAATATGGGAACCAACTTATGTGTAAGTAAAATTGAAAGTTTTTTTTTTTTTTTTTTAGTTGTGTTGATCATCATTACATATCTAATTTCTTTTTGTTTTTCATTGTACCTAGGAATATAAATCCTTTGACTGGTTGATTTCTTCTGCTGGGTTGTTTTACTTCATGGGTTTTTTTTCTCAGGAAAAATTTTAAAAAACCTGAGTACACTTTTCTGACACTAATGAACCCTCTTCTGCTCCAACAAAACATTCCCTCCCCCTCCCAAGATGACCAGTCACTTTCTTATCGGAGCTGTCTTAACACCTTAAGGATCGCTAGTAAATCTATGAGATATACGCTTAGGACCTCACGTTTTTGCGCAAAATTGCAGGTTTTCCCAAAATTTACTAAAATCATCATAACTTTTTTATTTATGAATCAATTTTTATGAAACTTTCAAAAATTGTAAAATAGGATGCATTTTAGGTATTATTGAAAAAAATCCTTTTTTTATGTTATTACATTTAGATATATAATTAAATAATTACGTATAAAATAATAATAAAAAAAATTGATTAAAAGTTTTATTGTCTGTTATAATACGAAATGGAATGAAATGAAATTTTGTTTTAGTACTTTTTTTGTATGATACACATCAAAAACACTTCCCTCTGTGTAATGGGACACCACAAAATTGACACATGAACAATGTATCTCCGCGTTTTTTGTTTGCTGTACACACTCTACATGCTGTTTGGGCAGATTTTTTAGTTTTATCTCTGATGATTTCGATTAATTTATAATCGCGAAGATTACCGGAAAATCTTCCTGGGCAATTGTGATGCGCGTGCGAGAAGGGTCAGGTTGGGAATTCGAGACTTGATCGTCACTGCTAATTCACGATTTGGCAACATTTAGCAAAAAACTCTCATATTTTTTTTTTGTGACATTTAGTTCGTTGAAAACAACAAAGGCATTTAACAATACACAATTACATAAATAAAGCTACTTTTTTAGTCCATTTTCTAGTTTTTCGCAAAATGGTGTAAAATTCCAAATATTGATCAGCACGATCAACTCGTTTCAAATTTCAAAGTCATAAAATCTTAGAAATGGAATCCTGATGTTGGAATCGACCTTTAGCATTAAAACAAACTTTTCGCAATTGGATCAAATTTCCGCGCGGGACCTTAAGGTGTTAAGTTATGCATTCAGTGTGGATGCTTACTTTTGCATGAAATTCTAATATGTATTGTTATAATTTATTATTAATTGATCAATTATAAACGAATGTTAACTCCTAACGGTCCGGAAGAATCTTAGGTTTGCTTACCGTTAGGTCCAAGCTATTGTTAATACAAAGAAAAATTGCCACAATATACACGACATTCGACCCGATAAGCAAAAATACTATGCCGTGTATATGGCGGCATTGAACCGTTTAGGGTTAATTCAATATTTTTTTCAGTATAATTTATCGGGAACAGAAAGACGATACCGGACTTGAATCAGAAGAAGGTCGAACGACTCCGGTTGTGACGTTACCACGTAGTGGTAGCGGTAGTGTAGCCGGCACGACTTTATCACCAGGTACACCGGTACCCGGAACTCCATCCATGTCGAGTTGTACGGTAGAAGATGTGTTACAACTTCTTCGTCATTTGTTCGTTATTACTACGTCCGCCGATCCCAACGAACAACAAAACGAGTGTACGCTGTCTCCTGATTTATTCATGAGCAAGAAGATAACAAACAAGTTATTACAACAGATTCAAGATCCGCTCGTTCTGTCGAGTTCAAGTCTACCGACGTGGTGTGAAGAATTGAATCAGTCGTGTCCGTTTTTATTCCCGTTCGAAACGAGACAGCTGTATTTCAATTGCACCGCTTTCGGTGCTTCTCGTAGTATTGTCTGGCTACAGACGCAAAGAGACGTGACCCTCGAAAGACAGCGGACGCCGGGTCTTTCGCCTCGTAGGGATGACCCGCACGAATTTCGTGTCGGGCGACTCAAGCACGAACGTGTTAAAGTTCCTCGTGGCGATGATTTGTTAGATTGGGCGATGCAGGTGATGAAAGTACACGCCGATCGAAAATCTATCCTCGAAGTAGAGTTTTGCGGCGAAGAAGGTACCGGGCTCGGTCCGACTTTAGAATTTTACGCCCTCGTCGCCGCGGAATTACAACGGAGAGATCTTGCGATGTGGTTGTGCGACGATGAAGAAGATCTCATGCACGAATCGATAGATTTAGGCGAGGGTAATAAACCTCCCGGTTACTATGTACGGCGTCCTACCGGCTTGTTCCCGGCGTCGCTTCCTCAAGATTCCGACGCTTCTGATAAAGTCATAAAATATTTTTGGTTCCTCGGCGTGTTCTTAGCGAAAGTGCTTCAAGACAATCGTCTCGTCGATCTTCCGTTATCGCAAGCTTTTCTGAAACTGATGTGTCACGGTGAAATACGAAACAACGTGGACGAACGTATCGGTCTAGTCGGATTGAGGCGAGGAGTAGAAGACGATGTGATGACGTCGAGTTTGATATCCGAAGAAAGCGAAAAAGAATTAGAACTAGATCCGCCAAAGTCGATCGAGGACCGAACTCCGTGGTATCAAGGTATACTAGGTCAAGAAGACTTATTGGAAATCGATCCTATCCGTGCGACTTTCTTGAAGCAGATCCATGACATAGCACAACGTAAATTAAAAATCATGCAAGACAATTCTCTCTCGTCCGAAACAAAACTCCACCAAATACAGAATTTATCTTTGAACTCGTCGTCCGGACCCGTATTACTAGAAGATTTAGCTCTCACGTTCACGTACTCTCCGAGTTCAAGAGTGTTCGGTTTTTCAGTAGCGGAATTAGTAGAGAACGGTGGAGAAATCGAAGTCAGTATGGATAATGTTGAAGAATATGCAGATCTCACTACACAGTTCTGTCTCGATAGAGGTATAGCGAGGCAACTCGACGCATTCTATAAAGGTTTTTCGACCGTATTCCCGATGGAAAAATTAGCCGCTTTCAGTCCGGAAGAAATGAGAGTAATGTTGTGCGGAGACCAAAATCCACAGTGGTCCCGTGACGATTTATTGAATTACACTGAACCGAAATTGGGCTACACTCGTGATAGGTAAGATAAACGTACGCTTTTCATGTATTAACCCTTTGCACTCGAGTGGCGACTCTCACTCGCCAGTCAATGTATCGATACAGCTCGACTGGCGACTGTGTGTCGCCATGAAGAATTACTTGGATTCTTTTTTATTTGTTAACATAAAGTCCGCCGACAGTGGGTACTTAAATTGAGGAAAAACTCATAAAACAATATCAGAGTGTAATTCTAGAAAGTAAAGGTGGGGAAAACCGCATCGTTTCCAAAAAAATGTTCAAAAAACTTTTTAAAGAAATTTTCCATCAAGTTTCCAAAAAAAAATTCATACCAATTTTGAATTTTTTTTTATATTGACCGTTCGCGGACAGTAAAAAATTCAGTGAGCTGTAAAAATAGTAAGGCGATTTTTTTCAAATTATTTGTGATATCCGAAATTCGATTAGACACATTTTGTGAGAGTAGTCAGAATATTACATTTTAATAGTTATATACAATTAATTGAAAAATTAAAAAAAGAAAGTTATATAAAATTAAATGAGTAATAATTGGCTTTAAAATTTGAATGCTGTAGCATTACGTCCACAAACGTGTTAATAATTTTTAAATATCTCAATGTATGAATAAATGGAGTTGTTCCACTTTCTAATTTAACGTTTTTGCGATAAAAATTGTACAGAAAATTTCATTTGATTAATTTATGGGTATATTGTACACTCTTGACTGTGTTATAATAAATATAAAAAGAAGACATCTACGTGTACCTAAAACTGTCTTAACTCATTTTTTTCCAAAAATGGAAAATTTATAAAATTTATTTATAAAATGTTTATATAATATATTTAAATATTTAAAAATATGTTTGCTATAAAAAAAAATCGTCGAGTTGCATACTAAAAAGGCCTCGAGTGCAAAGGGTTAAATCCGATCTGTTTTGAAGTTTTTCATTCGTTACTTATGAAAACGTTATGCTTCTAGTCCCGGTTTCCAACGCTTCATAAACGTGCTAGTGAGTATGTCGGCAGAAGAGCGAAAGGCATTCCTGCAATTCACAACAGGTTGCAGTTCCTTGCCGCCGGGAGGTTTAGCTAATCTATACCCACGACTGACTGTTGTTCGTAAAGTGGATGCCGGCGAAGGTTCGTATCCTTCCGTCAATACCTGCGTGCACTACCTCAAGTTACCAGATTATCCTACGGAAGATCTCCTCAAAGAACGTTTAGTGGCGGCGACCCGGGAAAAAGGGTTTCATTTAAATTAGAAATTTAAACTGTACATTTAATTGCCACGTATTCATCTTTGTAATAAATTATACAGTCCGATCTATATTAAACATGAAAAAATATTCTGGTTGATTTGTATAATATTTAAATAATTAATAATATATTGATTTTAGATAATATATTTTTTTTGTTTTCGATCAAATTCGTGATGGATATGTAAATCCTGAAGTAAAAATTGCAATATGCGTGCTCTATTAAAAGTCAAATTTTTAATTATCGTTACTCGTAAGTGTTTTTTATGTGATCATCATTTCTGTAGTTCGGTCATCGTAAAGTTTCTCCGTTTTGATTTTACGATCGACGTCTCGAATTTGTGACCGGTACGAATAGAAACAAATATTTAGAATAATTGAAATTCGTGCTATCTTTATCGTGACCGAACTACAGATTTTAGACAGTTATACAAGTGTTACTTGAAATTGCCTATGATAAATAATTTATTATCAAAAAAAAATTATATATTGGTTTAATTTTCTTATTAAGTGTAAATGTAGAAAAAATATAGTTATACAAGCATTGTGATGTATAAACTGGTTGCAGCTTGTGAACATTGAAATGTCTTGGCACTGACAATATTCATTCTTGTACTATATGATAATACTTGCTGTAATCATGAAATATAAATTTATGAATTTATGCTAAATATTAGAAAATAAATGCCACTGGAATTCCTTGTCATTTGTCTCGTTTATGATTTCTATTCATCGGTCAACCTGTAACGAGTGTATAGAATGAACAGATCTATTACTATATGTGAAATGTACGCTCGCACCAAAAACAACAATAAATACAACAAAAGAAAAAGGGAAAAACAATTATATACGGTATTATATTTATTAAATATATATATATATATATATATATATATACATACATAAATACATGTACAATACTTTATTCATACCTAATTTATCTATGGCTGAAAAAAATTGATATATTTAATATTAAATCTATTATCAAGTTTAATAAAGCTTAAAAGGAAATTAAAACATACAAAATAAAATTTTATTATTTATTTAAATTTTTCACAAATTTTTTTTACAACTAAATGCATTATGATTGAAACAGAGATAGTGTTATAACAATAAGTGTATTTTTATAATTATAATCATTTTTATGATGTGCATTTATAAAGAAAATTCAATTTTATCTTTTAATTTCATTGGAATGAAAATTTATCATAAAAAGACAACTTTTAATGTGCATCAGTTTTTAACCTTGAATTATTTATATTTCATTTTTAATTTTTTTTACTACCTGTACTCAAGTAATATTTGTTTATTAAAGAATATGACAGTTGTGACATTGTGTTTCAAGACTTTTTAATTGATTCGGTGATTTTTGTATTGTATTGTCTTTGTATAACAATTAAGCTTTACGGTTAATACATATATAATTTAGCAGGTAACATTTTAATGAACAAGATAAAAAAAATAACATTTGACATGAAAACTTCAGCTGATGTAGACAATTCCTATCAATCACATGTAATGTTTTCATGTGTGATTTTTAAGATGTAAATTGTTTAAAATTTCTGATTTTATTCAGAATTTTGCTTTTAATTTTAAGCATGGCAAGTGTCGGAGGATAATAAAAACAATTTTTAAAAGTATTTTAATAGTAATTTCTAATTATAATTTTCATAATGAAATAACTGTCCAAAAATGTATCTTGGATATCTAATAATCATTTTCAACTATATATATATATATATATATATATACATACATATATATATATATATATATATATATATATATACATATACATACATATATATAGATATGTATATACAAGCGGTGCCAGATTTACCAATAGGCTTAGCAAGTTAAAGCCTAGAGCCTCAAAATCTAATGGACCTCCAGTCTAAGTGTATAATATTTTTGACACTGTCAGAACTTTCTTACACGTACAGTATCAGGAGCCTCTCTTCATTTAAATCTGGCATATTATATATATATATATATATATATATATTAAAATATCTATAAATGATACTGCAAGTTTTAACTGTTTGAATTTTATATCACTGAATAACTGATGTTATAAATTAATGAGATTTAATCATTGATGTTATAACAATCATTTATATTTAACAATCATCATTTTATATCACTATTTCTTAATCATGACTCAATTCAAACAACTTTAAAATAAACAAACCTACTGTTTGAATAAAATCTGTCCAATTTAAAACATTTCCATGTTAAAGATAATCTTGTAATCGTAGGAAAACATTTTCAATCTATGAATTCAATCTGAATTATTAGTTTCATTTATAGCTATGACTATATAGTTTTAATGAAAGTATGAGTGTGTACAATTTTAAAATTGATAATTTTATTTATTAAAATTGAACATTTTAATATAAAAAAAGTCTATTATAAATTTAATAATATTTAAATATCAATTTCAATGGTGAAACATTTCAAAATCAAGTATAAATTACAATGTTGTAATTTTTAACTAATGTAATAGATCCTACTGAAGTTGTTTTTATAGAACAAGTATATTTATTTTGGCAGTACTTTCAAATTTTTTAGAGCACTGTATGAAAATAAATAGTACTTTCCATATTTGCAAAGAATCATATTATTAAAAAAAAATCACAGAAACAGGTCGTTCTTTCAAAATATATTTGCAAAACATCGCTTTCGATTTTATATATATTTTTATTTTAGAAAAAGCATGAAATGAAAAACGGTACCAATCTGGAAATGAATTTATCGATAGATTTTAAAAACAATAATATATTCTATAACCAGTGATATACATAATAACGTTATACACTTCTATGTACAAATGTATAGTTCATGTATACGTATATATTAATTTTCCATCGGTGCACCTCTAAAAATTCAACGATTATACTTTTCATAGTTTATGGACCATTTCTAGTCACTGTTGACAAACGGCCACCGCTTCTTCTCTCTCTTCTAATAATTCTTTTCCCGTGATTTCGAGTTTCGATTTAGAGAAATCGTCGATGTTCAAATCGGGCACGATTTTCCATTTATGATTCTCGATCGTGACCGGAAAAGAGAACATGATGTCTTTCGGGGCTCCGTAGCTGCCGTCGCTCATGACCGCCATCGACACGATTCTTCCCGGTTCCGTTCCGTGCCAGATATCGTGCATGTGATCGGCCGCCGCTTTCGCGGCCGACATGGCCGAAGACATCTTGCGCGCGGAAATGACCGCGGCGCCGCGTTTCTGAATCGTTTCGACGAACTCTTTTCGTAACCAACAGTCGTCGTTGACGGCTTCGTACACCGGGATCGCTTTGCCGTCGTGCAAGAACGAAGCGTGCATCGCGTCCGGAAACTGCGTCGACGAGTGGTTTCCCCAGATTATGACGTTCTGGACGTTACGGACGCCGGTCTGAAGCCGGGCGGCGATCTGCGCTTGCGCGCGGTTCTGATCGAGCCTGGTCATCGCCGAAAAGTTTTCCGGCGGGATAGACGGCGCGTAACGAGAACATATCAACGCGTTCGTGTTGGCCGGGTTACCGACGACGAGGACTTTGACGGACTTCTTCGCGTATTTATCCAACGCCTCTCCCTGAACTTTGAAAATCTTTACGTTCGCCGAAAGGAGATCTTTCCTTTCCATCCCTTGTTTGCGTGGCATAGCTCCTACCAGGAAAACGGCGGATACGTCATTAAACGCGACAGCAGGATCGTCGGTGGGTACTACTCCAGCTACTAGAGGAAGGGCACAATCCATGATTTCCATCACTACGCCTTCCAACACGCTCATCATCGGAGGTATATCGAGTAAATGTAAAATAACAGGCTGCTTTTCTCCGAATACATCTCCTTTACCTATCTGATACAACAATGAATATGCAATTTGTCCAGCTGCGCCGGTAACGACAACTCGTATCGGTTCGAACTGTAACAAATTGATTCAATTAAGACAACATTCATGGAAGTTAAATTGAGGTCATTCCAATGACAAAAAAACTATTAAGAAAAACACATCGAATGTTCTAATTATACACAAATGGACCGTCAAAGGAACGTATCCGATTTTCATACCATTTTTCACACTCGTCTCGTTTTTGTGGATCCACACTCTCGCCGATAACCAACCAAACCGAACTACTTTCTCAAATGACGTGACTGGACCCGACTGACGTGACGCTGACCCCTACCTTAGAACAACCTAAACAACACCAGTGCCAAGTATAAAGTCATGTGATAAATGTCTGAAAATAGTTTATCGATGATTTTTATTCGTTTTTTAAGATAACTGGTAAAATTATGTAATTTCTATAAAATTGGCATTTATCCATTTTCATACAATATTCATATTTTTATTGATTTTTTTATAGCAAATTTTATGACGTCGAATCGATTTTGCGAAAGGCAATGGTGTAGTTGTACGTAATTTTTTCAAATTATTTGTGTTTATTTATGTATATGTCTATAAAATATCAATTATTCACTGTGTATAAACTTATTAATGTTATTTTTATACGTCACCTAACGAGATATAAATACAAACGAAAATTATTTTTATGTACTTTCACGAAATTTTCTTGAAAGTAAGGGATATTTATTTGTCCTGAATATACTCTAAATGACTGTTTATCAAAAATATTTTTAAATATGTAAATAGTAATTTTAAAACAAAACAAATATATATATATATATATATATATATATATATATATATATATATATATATATACACGTAATCGAAAATGTCTGCATACACTTATCAATACGGATATGTTTCTCAATAAAAGAAACTTATTAATGTAAATTTGAAAACAAACATATTTTTTATTAATTCTATAAACTACTAACTATTTATATATGGCAAATCAAAACATTTTAAATTTATAACAAATAAAATAAAAACTAAAACACAAAAATTCACGCAAATTGAACAGAAAATGTCTGTGTACACATTTTATTAAATGGTAAAACATCGATTTTTTTGCAATATTTGCACTTATTGCTGTTTTAAAATTATCACAGATTTATGTCCCAGTTCTTATGTTGCAATTAAAACACTAAAATATCATTTTTGATAACTAAAAGTAAAGTTCTTTGCAAAAAAATAAATAAGATGGAATTCAAAAAAAAGGAAATTTCTGTTAGTGAATGTAAAATTATTTTAAAGTTAGGAAAAAGTGTCCGTGAAATAGAAAAGGGTGTTGGAAGACAACATTCTTTCATTAAAAGAGTAGTAATCAATTTTAAATCCACTTCGAAATCACTTTCTGTTCGATCTTCGAACTTAACATTTAGATAAAGACGTAATATTGTAGCTTCAGTGAAAGAAAATCCCCGAATAACTGCACCCCAAATTACAAAAGATATTAAAATACTATTTAAAAAACAAATCTGTGCTGATACTGTGCGAAAAATAATAAAAAAGTGTGTGTATCATGAACGTGTTGCGCGTAAGAAATCATTTATTTCACGTATCAATAGATAAAAACGGATTGCATATGCAAATGAACACATTAAAAAACTAATCCAGTTTTGGAAAAACATGATTTTCTCAGCCGAGAGCAAATATTGCATATTTGAAATAAAAGGACTCAAAATTTGTTTGTACATCACTGAATAAAAACAATCTTGTTCCTACTGTGAAACTCGGTGGTGGTAGAGTAATGGTATAGGGGTGTATAACAAGTAAGGGTGTAGGACAAATGGAGTTTTTCGAATCCACAATGGATAAATATGCTTACTTAAATATTTTAAAACGAAATATAAAGCAAAATGTTGAAAAATTAAGTCTAGGTCCCGATTATAATTTTTTGCATGACAATGATCCGAAGCACACGGCAGAAGTTGTTAAGCTATAGATATTATATAACGTTCCAAAACAGTTACATACACCTCTCCAATCTCTAGACCTAAATCCTATACAGCATATTTGAGATTTTTTTTAACGTAGAATTCACCAACATGACATAACTACAAAGGAAATGTTAAAAAAGTTATAGAAAAAGAGTGGAATAAGATTAGTGCTAAAGAAACCACAAAAAGTGGACCATTCCATGCAAAAACGATTATAGGAGGTTCTTAAAAAAAGAGGCTATCCAACCAGTTACTAATTCACTTCAAAATTTTATTTCACTTTATATTATTTTCGATTTTCATTTTTTGTACGCAGACATTTTTTGTTCAATTTGTATGAATTTTTGTGTGTTTTATTTTTTAGTTTATTATAAATTTAAAATGTTTTGAATTGTCATATATAAATAATTAATAGTTTATAGAGTTAATAAAAAATATATTTGTTTTTAAATTTACATTAATAAATTTCTTTTATTGAGAAATTTATCCGTATTGATAAGTGTGTGCAGATATTTTCGAGCAAATATATATATATATATATATATATATATATATATATATATATATATATATATATATATATATATATCATTAAAGTCCCTCAATCTATTACTGGATGAAGACTTCCCCCCAAAATTGTTCACTTCGATATACATATGTATATACATAAATTTCTAAATAAATAAATAAATTTGAAATTGTTATCAATGTTCCTTAGACAGATTCTCTTAAACTGAATATATGAGTATTCATATATGGATTTAACACCTCTGTTTTAGATGATTACATTTTTTATAAAATTTAATAATTACTTATTAAAATAAATATATTTCAATTACAAAATCAATTATATATATCAGCAGCAATAGTTTCTTTCTATTTATTACTGAATGAAGACTTCTTTTAAAACTTTCCAACTTTGGCCGATCCAATACCTTTCTCTTCCAATCTGTTCTTCTATCCATGAATCTCTTCGTCTAATTTTTAAATAAGTTTCTAATCAATAGTTTCTCTCATTCATCGATGGTGCATATAATGTGTGTGGTGTGTGTATCTTATCTTCTTGCTATATAACCGACCCAATTATATTTTAAACTCTTCACTTTTGTTCTAACTTATTTTTTTCTGATTCACTCGGTTCTTTTTCTATCTCTTCATATTATTTCCAATACGCTTCTTTATGTTATCCACAATCACTGAATTATTTTAGTACTTAAAACACATGTTTCACTGTTATAAGTGAGAACAAGTAGGATGCATCATTCAAAAACTTTTTTTCAGACATAGATGAACATCCGGCTTCATATAAGAATTTTTTTCGATTTGACACTCTCATTTTCATTCTCTTATTTATTTCATCTATAAATGTTTATTTAATGTTAACAAACGTCATCTACTTCTATTATTCTTTTTCAAGTTCATTTGGATTTAGTGAAAAAAATAATGTCGTTAACAAATCTTAAGTGATTAAGAATCTCGCCATTTATTTTTAAACCTTGATTATTTTTTATGTGATATATATATATATATATATATATATATATATATATATATATATATATATAAAGAGAGAGAGAGAGGATAAACATTATTCTTTGAAATAATTAACTAAAGTAAACTTTTGCATGCAAGTTCTGAACAATTATTTCTCTAATACAGTTAATCGAGAATAAAAACTTCACGGTCAGAACGATTAAAATAGTGTTTTTATTTTGCAACTACAAATAAGAGGTATTTGGGACAAATATTCGATATATTTGGTCGCAGTTGATTTTGTTATAATTCTTGTGTCCATTAATCACTCGATTACATAATTATGAAATGTAATAATCCGCGTTATATATTTTATTTGAATAAATCATTGACAAATTTTTATTGAAACAAATTAATAACATTAAACTTGAATAAATATCATATAAATGTAATGTGTGTTTATTTACCTAAGAATCGATATTCTTATCTACAATTCAAAGATCAATGTGTTATAAAAATTGAATTAATTTCGATTTACGTAATGGTATAAAGTCTGATCGATAAGTTTATTGATTTGGTCTGTACAATAATTGATAACAGAACCGATTTGATTCGTGAATGAGGCGTTCTGTCCGGCACGAAATTGCAGTAAAAATAATACTTTAAATTGTTTGTTTTGAAATTGTGGCAAAGTCACCTTTTATGCCCATTGTTGTTACAAACAACTAAGTAAATAATAAGTGATTATTGAACACTTTATAACATATTATGGTGTCGGAGGTGATAATTCATTTATGTTAATAATTTAATGGTCTGTTTTGATCCCTGAACTACATAATTAATAGTTGCAGTAATAGTATTTTTTACAATAAACTTTCTGTTTTATTTCATTTTTTTGGAACTATACGAGGGTAGTCCCATAAGTACCCGGCCTGACCTAGGATGGCGGTAGTTGTTTGAAAAGTATCACTGTATTAGAAAGTACACACTCTATAAAGCATATGTTTCAAGTTTGAGGACGCCACTTTGTTTAGTATTTGTTTGGCAGCCATCAATAGTGAACGTTTTCAGTGAATTTGTGAAAATGGAGAAAATTGGTCATCGTTACGTGATACAATACTTTTATTTGAAAGACCTCAGCCCAACCAATATAAAAGCTGAACTGGATTCTACTTTGGTTGAGTCTGCTCCTTCGTTTACAACAGTGAAATATTGGGTAGCAGAGTTTAAACGAAGCCGTACGAACTGCCAAGACGATGGATGATCGTCGACTGAAAGTGCGCGAGCTAGCAGACATAGTAGGCATTTCAAAAAGTGCGGTACATCGCATATTATCTGAAAATTTGGACATGAGAAAGCTGTGTGCAAGATGGGTGCCGCGTTTGCTCACACTCGAGCAAAAACAGTGTCGTGAAGATATTTCAATTGAGTGTTTAGCGAAGTTTCACAGCAACAAAGCAGAATTTTTCCGCCGTTTCATAACCATGAATGAAACATGGGTTCATCACTTCACACCCGAGACAAAAGAACAATCAAAACAATGGACTGAAAAGGGAGAACCGGCTCCAAAAAAGGCGAAGACCGTTTCATCTGCAGGCAAGGTCATGGCGTCGGTTTTTTGGGATGCGCGTGGGATAATTTTCATTGACTATCTTGAAAAAGGAAAAACTATCAACGGCGAGTATTATGCGAAGTTATTGCAACGTTTGAGCGAAGAAATCAAGCAAAAACGGCCGCATTTGGCTAAGAAGAAAGTGTTGTTTCATCAAGACAATGCACCAGCTCACAAATCCGTTATTGCAATGGCCAAAATTAATGAATTAAAGTTTGAATTGCTACCTCATGCAACCTATTCGCCAGATTTAGCCCTCGGATTATTTTCTGTTCCCAAATTTGAAAAAATGGCTCAGTGGTCAAAGATTTCCCAACGATGAAGAAGTGATGTCGGCAGTTAATGGGTATTTTGAGGAGCAAGACAGTTCTTATTATAAAAAGGGTATCGAACTTATTGAACATCGCTGGGAAAAGTGTATAAAGCTGAAAGGAGATTATGTGGAAAAATAAATATATTTTTTCCAAAATTTTTGTGTTTTCTTTGTTGGGTCGGGTACTTCTGGGACCACCCTCGTAACATGCTTACTTTCACATAAATGAATTATCATCTTCAACATTGGAAGATATTATAAAAGTGTTTAGTAATTATTTATGGTTCACTTTATTTGTTTAAAAGCCGATGTGCATTGGTGTGGAGTTTAAAATAGAAATGGACCGGTCATATAGCAAGAAGAGAAGATAATCGATGGACAAGATTTGCAATACAGAGATTTAAAAAAAGGTTTATAAAGAGACCTATATTTAGATGACCCAAGAAGAGATGTGATAGAAATATGAGAAAATTTGTCGATTTACAATGAAAAAAAAAGTATTGAATTGCTGGAAATGAAATATTTTGGGAGAAGCATTCATCAGCAGTAAGGAAAAAGAGACTGATAGGGGTAGTTTTTAAAAAATATGGGTGGTTTTTGAATAATAGAGTTGGTTTTTGTAAATAGGGGTAGTTTTTGAAAAATAGGAGTGTTTTTTTAAAATGTCGAAAAAATACAAATGTTGAAACAATAAAAAATCAAAATTTTGATTAAAAATAAAAAAATCGAAATTTTGAAAAACTCAAAATTAACCCTTTGCGGACGGGATGATTTGAACACATATTCGCCTTGTCAATTTTAAAGTTTTTGCTGTTTGATTGGAATATTTTGAGATAAAATGCCTCTCTGATATTCGAAATGGAAAAGTGTCAGTATCTTTAGTTATAACTGTCTGATTTATCGTATCTTGTGGGTGTTTTCGTAGCACTTCTTTTGCACATAGAAGATGAAATTTACTATTTTTTTCTTTTTTACCAGTGATTTGTTTATAAATGATGTGAGCGTTATACGAGGGTCGTTTGATAAGTATGGTAAAAAAGTAAGAAAAATTAAATTAAAAAAATTAATTTCACTAATTAAATTAAACAATAAATAAATTTACTATACTTATAAACTTATCAAACGACCTTCATATATATATGTATATATATATATATATATATATATATATATATATATATATATATATATATATATATATATATATATATATATATATATATATAATGAACAAGTAGAGTAAAAATATTAAGACTTTTATTGTAAATTAGAAAGATACCGTTTATTTAATAATGGCTTGGCAAAGATTGAAAATGACATACAGTGAGTCAAAGTGAAACTCATACAGTATTATGTTTAATAATTTTTTGTATATAAATTTTTAAATAAAAAAATTCCTTTTATATTCGACTTAAATTGTTTATTAAGGATATTTTTATCATATAAAAAGAAATAAATCATAAAATAATACTTAAAGACCAAAAAAAAGTACGAATTCTGAAAAATCATTCAAAAACACATCAAAATGAAACTCATACAACTAACAAATTATTTATTAAATTAAAATTCACAATGGATTGAATTATTTAAGTACTTAATAGAGTAGCCTTTATTAATTTTTATAGTCTTTAAACGATTCGGGATGGATTTAACTAATTTTTCACAATAAGCTACATCATTTTTTCCCATTTTCTAATAACACTTTTTTAAATCATTTTTATTACTAATAGTGTGTGTTCTAATGGCAACTTCTAAGTGATTCCATAGATTTTCAATCACATTTATATCAGGTGATTATGGTGGTGTTTCCAGTACTTTGGGGTAGTTATATAACAACCAACTACGTGTTTTATAAGCTTTGTGCTTGGGGTCGTTGTCCTGATAAAAATTAAATGTTTGTAAAATCACAAGTTTTTGAACACTGGCTTTCAATTTTTTTCTTAATAGATCAATATAAACATTTTGATTCATAATGCCATCTATAAAATTAAATTTCCAACCCCTCTCGCAGACATACACCCCCATACCATAACATGACCGCTCTCGTGTTTGACTGTAGGACATAAGTGTTTTAAAGACATTTTTGTATTTGGTTTCTTTATACATTAATTCTCCCATTGGATCCAAATAAATTATATTTGCTTTCGTCCATAAACAAGACATCTTTTCATTAATCAAAACTCTTATTAACATGTTCTCGAACGAAGCTTAACCTTTTGTTGCGATTAGCTAGATTTATGAAAGTTTTCTTCCTGGCAATACAAGCATGAAACCCATTTTTATTTAATATATTGCGAATTGTTTTGGGGCTTGCTTTTTTATTTAGTTACTTTTTAACTTCTAAAGTTAATTTGGACGTGCTAATTTTCGAATTTTCTTTAATTTTTCGTAGAATCCAACGCTCGTCATGGCCATTAAAAATCTTGCGAAGATTTTTTCTCACTTTATTGTCAACGCTTTGGCCGTTTTTAAATCTTTTTATTACAGATTGCACTGTAGCGTAGCTTCTATTAACTATTTTTCCAATTTCCCGTAGAATTTTTCCATTTTTGTAATGAAAAATCATTAACTTTCGCTCGTCCGTCGATGATTGTCTCCTTTGTCTACTCAAAGTGAAAATCCAACTTAATTTTTTTACAAAATGATTACAAATGAACAATAGGTTTTTTTTTATAACCAAAGTGATCAAATACATATTTGAAGAGTATACTTTCTTAACACAGCAGTTGTCAAGCGAGAGTAATTCGTTGTATGAGTTTCATTTTGATGTTTTTTTTATTTTTTTTTCAGAAATGGTTACTTTTTCTGGAGTAGAAGTATTAATTTACGATTAAAATGTTCAAATATAATAAAAATAACTCTAATAAAGAACTTAAGCAAAAGAAATAAAGAAAATTGTTATTATATTAAAATATATGTGTAAAATTATCGGAAACATAACTCTATGAGTTTCACTTTGACTCACTATATATATATCTATCTATATATTCTTCGTATGTTTAAATTTCAATAAATTTTCATTTTTGATTCGATAAATATAACAATTACTTACAATACTCATTATTTGTTATAAATATATTGAAAGACGATTGTTGTTATTTATCAAAAATTGTTACTATACAGAGAATCAGTATAAGGAAAGATACCCTTCATGAGCAAATACTGTAATCAATAATGTTCGTTAACAACATCTTTATGTTTACCACAAATTACTACAGACGACAGACATTGATTTTTCTGTTCTGAAGTTATTTATAGATTATATGTTTTTGGAGTAAATAAAAGTCATTGCAGAATTTTATCCGTAACAAAAACATGTTTGTCAATTTTACTCTTTTTATTTTTATCGTTTTCGAATGAAAGGAATGGAACATTTGTTTCTATTTATTTGAAATAATATGAAATGAATTCGGGTTGTTCTTATTGGAAATAATATTAAATAATTTGATTCGTTTGCTTATTAATTAATTTATAATCAAACACAATGTTCCGTTTATTTAATTTTTCAACAGACAAATAAATGTTTTGTGAAATATTTTATTGTTCCCTTGAATCTTTTAAGTCGTATTTTTTGATAGGCTTCATGTAATTCTTCAATTAAATTTTATTATCTCCTCTGGAGATGTATAAAAATAGCATCTTTTTCCAATCAGAATCGATTAAGCCTTTTATATTTCAGTTACACTCGTTTCTTCCTCTGGTCAAATGACGTACACTTCTATTAAAAAAACTATTAAGCATTTTTTCTTATCTTATAATTTTACCAATATCAACTTTTCGCTTCCTCAGAAAAACGTGTAAATCGAAATCGTGGATTTTTATGCGCAAAACCGTGTAAATCGAAAACAAACTAAATTGTGCATAATTCACTCATTTATTTCAACGTAAAATAAAAGTAAGATACCTTAAAAACATAAAAATAACAGTCCATTCATAAAATGACAAATATATAAAGATATAAGTATGTAATTCATTTTATGGAAACAAGAAATATAAGATCTTTAAAAAATTTAACCAAAAGTTTAATTACTGTCATCACTTTCATAGACTATTAATCTTTTCTACGATACTTTGTAATGAAATCCTTAATTAACAATTGTGTTTGGTTTTTGGTTAAATCTTTATAGACCTCCTCATACTGAGTTAAGTATTTATTAACATCTCACTGGAATCAGAAAGCTCGTTCAACATTCGGCGGGTCATTTTATAGAAAATGATTACCCAATTTTCGCCCTAATTCAAATATGTGCGCCAGTATTACCAAGCGAACGGAATTAAACAATGACTGTAGAAATATGTATGCAGCCAAAATGTTCATTTTTATTAGTTTTTTTAAAAATCCGTTATTTTGAAAACCGTGTAAAAGCGAAATCGTGTAAAAAAGTACCGTGTAAATCGAGGGATAGGTGTATATATTGATTTTTGATATGCAATAACATGATATGTTTGTAAAATCGAATGCCTTTTCGTAGTTTGATACCATCATCATAATCATAGCCTATATCAGCCCACTACCGAGCAAAAGCCCAATAAATATTATCATTTATTGGTCATACTCACCGTGCTAACCAGGCAAGTTGATAACGATTTTTTTTATCGAAGGTTTACTCCTTTAGACAATTTGTCTTCATCACGACTAAAGAGTTCCACCTGCCCTATTTTTCCAATCAAGGATTGAACTCACTCTCTTGCATAAGTATACATAACACACACACACACTCATATATATATATATATATATATATATATATATATATACATACATATGTATATAAAACTGGCGATATTAATTTCCAAAATTCACTTGTTCAATCAAGTTTATCGATAGATTGTATAAGTAATTAGAACTTTGAACTGCAGTGTGTCTATAAATAAATTTATGTATATGAAAATTAGTATATGTATTTCATTTACGCATATCTTTACAAGGTAAATCGTTTTATTAATTCAGTAAATAAGCCAGGAGGACATTTTTATTATAATATTTATACATATAATAAAACATATGTATTTTTATATACATACATACATACATATATATATATATATATATATATATATATATATATATATATATATATATATAATTTGTGGTTTAAATTATTTAAATTCATATTAAGTAATATATACCGTCTTTAGTTGTTTCATTCTTTCTCTATTTTTAAAAAAATATATGTTTTAGATATATAAATTTCAATACATTTAATATTATTAGAATTGTAAATAAAAAAATGTTTTATTTTAATATACATAAAATCAGATTTATATTTACAAAAAAACGAAACCGATTCATTAGAGCAGTTTAATTATAAAAAATACACAAATTCAGTGCCAGATTTACTTATAGATTTGGTAGGTTATAGCCTAAGGTCTCGAAATCAACGTGTGTAATATTTTTGGCACTACTATAGATATTTTTTACATATGCAGTGTCGAAGGCCTCACAAGTGGAATAGACTAGGGTACATATGGACAAACCCCCTGACTTCTACTTCTTTTAATCCGGCCCTTGGTTCATGAACTACATGGACATGTCAAAGCTTTTTGTAATAAATTAAGATTGTTGGAAAGTCAGATAAGAGCTAAAAAATGTTTTTATTTTCCTACTCTAGCAACTCATAAAAATATCTCATATAATTGTTATGGAGATGAACTGAAGGCACTAATAGAGCAATTTGATGTAAGGTTTGTCGACTTCCAGAACAAAGATTCCACATTCGCTATTTTTACTCGTCCGATGGATGCTGATGTAAATAATGTGCCAGAAAACTTACAAATGGAACTTATTGAGTTTCAGGCGAATTTAGTGCTATAATCACAATTTAACAACATTGCTTTGACGGATTTTTATAAATTTTATTTGGAGCAAGAAAAATATACAAATTTACTCACCTTTTCAAGAAACATCATTTGTATTTTCTGCAGCATATATATGTGTGAACAGTTTTTTCCGAGGATGAAATACAATAAATTAAAAATTCGGACAAGGATAATGGACGAAAATCTCGAAAATTCTATGCGATTATCCTTAAGTATTACCAACGTCAATATTGATAGTCTCGTACTTCAAGTACAAGGCCAATCTTCATACTAAATTATTATGTCGTTCATTATATTATAAAATTTATGTAAAGCTTTATACCAAAGCATTATTTTATAAATAAATGAAATATGAAGTAGCAACTTGTTTTAATTCAATTAATATTAATTTATTTTATTTAATAATCTGGTCCGGCCCTTGACTCGGAGACAGAATGATAATTTGGCCCCCAAACCTATGTCTGGTCTAGGATATCTCTTCATCTAAATCAGACTCTGCACAAATTATTTGTAATATTCTTTAAAGAATCCACTTCGATTGTAAACATCGTTAAATTTAGTGTTTCCACTGATATTTTTTTTTCAAAAGTTTCATTTTTGTTCCTTTCGAAAACTTCTCCAGTATTTTATTCACCTTAAAGGGATATTCTAGTCTAGACGCACGAATTTTAGGTGTTTTTCGGGCGCTATAAAAAAAACCAACAAATATTTTTACTATCCATTTTTATCAGTTATTTATTGACATTTTAAGAGTATAAAAAAGTATTATTAAAAACAAAAAAATCAAAATTGAAAAAGGTACAGGCTGGCAAAGTGGGGGCTCGAAAAAAAAGATGTCTGCTGGTTGAGGTGGTTCCAACCTTTCCGGTCATCCGAAACAAAATTTTTTTTGAAATTATTGAAAAAGAAGGTTGTAGTAGTATCCCCGTCTAGGGAAATTAAAAAAAAAAAATTTCGCAAAATGGCGGCAGGTGAAAAACAGTCATTTTTTTGCCCTATTTTTTTTAACTTTCGGAATTTTTAAAAATAGTAAAAAACAAAATTTTCAAAAAATCTTTGGCGGAGGCAACCACTGTTATATTGAGAAGCTCTGTACTAAATTTCAAGTAAATCGGTCTATTAGAACTTGAGATATCACGTCAACCGTGTCGAAAAAAATAATTTCGAGAAAAACGCGTTTAAAGTTTGGATTCGAATTTAGACCGGATTGGTTGACGCGTCACAAAAATAGCTATAACTCCAAAAATAATTAGAATTTCGAAAAATCCTCTTAAGGACATATTCTTAAAAGTCTAAACTTTGAAAATATGCAAAAAATCGATTTTTTCGAAATTCTAAACTAGAATACTCCCTTAACATTCTATTAATAATTTTTATATTTAACAACTTTTTGAAAGTGTTGAAAAAGGAAACCGATTTTGTTCATTTACTTCTTGAAATTATTTCTGATTTTACATATTTTTTATGACCAGTTAATTAATATTTGAATACTTTTGTATTGTACATAAACTTAAAAACATTTTTTTACATAGATTTAAAAATATTTTCACTTCGGTTGAAGAACATAGTTTTTTCATATTAGTATTTGTTCTAATTTTTAAATATATATAATATTTTAAAGTACTAATGTACTTTAATACCTTCATTAATATGGAAGATAATTAATTTTTTCATTAATATAAATCAATAATAATATAATCAATTTTATTCATTAGTAAGAACGATAATGATTTTTTTATTTTCTGTAAACTTGTGAAATAGTATTTCAAAGTAGCAAGATATTTTTTAATCAATTATATATATATATATATATATATATATATATATATATATATATATATATATATATATATATAAATTTATTTATGTATGTATGTATGCATATGTGTACATAAACATATCTAATTCAGAAAAATAAAAATATGAATTCTATTCTTATACTAGTTTACAATTTCATTAATGAAATGAATAGAAATAAAATCAACTGTATTTAAAATATTTTGAAATGAAAATATATTTTCTTCGTTATGATACTCATAATAATTACATCACTGGTCATATTTTAAATATAAACATAGTAAATATTTGGCATCATTATAAGTGCAGAAGTGTTTACTTTCGAACAAAATATCTTTTCAAAATGTTGCATACAGATACGTTAGAAATATAAAAATCATTTCAGTTTATAATGAATTAACTTAAGTAATTTGTTATATTATAGATAATGTTTTAATTATTTTTTACATATTTGTTCTATTTTCTTTCTTCTAAATTTATCATAGTTGGAAATTTAAAAAAAAACTTATCGAAAATGATGACTTATAGACTAATTAAAATAAATAAAATAACGAAGCGCATTGTTAATTATTTGTTGAAACTTTTTTACAGTGATAGTAGGTTATCTACAGTATGTATAGTAGAATGTTATCTTTTTCTTCATTTTATATTCCTATTATAATACTATATATAGGTAAAATATTAGTAATCTTACATTATACTTAGATATAATATTTATTGAAAATTAAACAATGTTACCTAATAATTTGCATAATAATTCATTAAAAATATTAAAACGTATACATCCATACATACATCCAAACATGCACACATACATACATATATATATATATATATATATATATATATATATATATATATATATATATATATATATATATATATATATATATATATATATATATATATATATGCACGTATTTATGTAAAAATGATAAGTGACTTTAGAGTCGATAAATGCAAACCCTTCTTTGATTCTCGCACTTGTGTTTATCTATATCTATATATAAATGTGTGTGTATTTACAACCAAAACAACTCTGTTTTGATTATGTGGGTTTTAAGATATTTGTATTTTTTCTAACTATTAATATAAAGTAAATTAAGTGAACCATTAGTAAATGTCATATTGTATATTAGATGTATGAAAGGATTAGTAAACTTTGTAATTCATATTAATTCAATGTCATTTGTACATTTGTTGATTTCCAAGGAAACTTGATTGTTAAGTGTCAAACATTTGACAGAATTCCTCTTTAAAACGAAACGAAAAGACTGCCCAACAGGATATATCAGTTTTGTGATAATTAGTTATATCACAGTAAAATTATATGGAATACAGAATGATATTAATTGAATTTCAATAATTTTCTATTACTCGTTAAAAATGTTTAATAAAACAGAATCCACGAAAGGCACTTTCTTAGAGCAGACGAAGGCCGCTCGTGAAGAACGTGCTCAGGAAAAACGTAAAGAATTAGCCGTAACATGTATACAAGCGAACGTCCGAGGATGGCTGACCAGACTGAAATTCTTTCAGAAAATACTGTGAGTTTTTCGTGACGGATTTGAATTCGATCGTAGAATCTTTGTTATTTTGTAGTCGCTTTCACGAGTGTGTCACGTTATTATTCTTTTCAGAGAAGAGTTCGATAACACTATTCCGGATTGCAATTTTAAAGAACTGAAACCGTCTTTAGAAATATATCACACGGCGTGTCGTTTTTTATTGATTTGGAGGAAGGATCGAGATAAAGACAGATTTGTGTTGTTGTGCAGATATCTTGTTTTGACGTTGGATTCAGAATCACCGAAGTTGAGCTACGTCGGAGTAGCGTTAAATAAAGAACTAGCTATTCATTGGATATCACACATGAAAAATATTTTATGGAAATGTTGCATTTATTTAGAAGAATTAAAACCGGAATTCCCGTCGGATATGAAAATTATCGTACAGTTGTTGCACATGTTGGTATCGTTTACAGCAGCTAATACGTGGGCCGTTTTAAAAGTTAAAAATATGGAAATATTAAAGCCTGGAATGACACAATTATGTGCAAATCTAATGGGTGACTTGTTTCATAAAGGATTTTATTTAACTCTTAAGGTAAACACATTAATACACACACATATATATACATATTATTAATTGAAAAAAATCTCATATATTATTTTATAGTCACTTTTAATTCGAGGATTAGGTAGAGCAAAAGTAGCTTTAAAACATGTATCGTTGTCGGCGGTCGTTACATTATCATTGCGACCGATGATTTCAGCGAATTTTTCTGAAAAACTCATGACTATGTTTTTGATACATATTTTATCGGTTCCTGCGCTTATATACCATCTTCAAATGTTAGCGACTGAAGTAAGTTTATTAATTTATTTTTTGTTCTCGATATGATGTTAATATATGTTTATTTATAATTCTTATTAATGTACATAATTATTTGTTTTATTATTTTATAGTGTGTGACAGTAATTATGAACCATGGATTACTGATCAAAAGTTTAGAACTGTTATCTGGTGATCAGAGCATGAGAATTGTATTCAACACATTGGAAGGTAATTATGCCTTATGTCTTTTAGCAAATCTTGTTCAGCTTGCGTTTATGGAGAGCGAGGGTGCTTTAAAAAGTGAACATCTATCTACATTTGTCGTAAGTGTTTCTTTAATAGTAAATAATAATTATGAGACTTCCGTACAGATGTATACTTTTTTTTTAGTTTGTATGTACTCGTTTACTTGAAAGTTGTGGTCGTTATGTCACTAGTAAACAATCTAGTTTAACACATTGGCATCCTGTACTCGGATGGTTTGCGCAACCGCCGGATTCTGGATTGCAAGCCGCTACACCTCATCTAAAACAGCAACTTAGAATGTTATGGCATTCAAATATGGTGAATGCATTATTAGGTATTTGTTTTCATAATAAAAATTTGTTCGTTAACATAAAATAGATTTTTTTTCTAATATTACATGAAAATAAAAAGTAAACTAAATTCTAGTTCTTTTTAGTATAAATCACCCAAAGTGAATAAACTCATAATAGCTATGATTTTTGGTTTTGATTTTTATAGGAAATACTCTATCTGAATTAGTCAAAGTTGAAGCACAAAATTTATCAATCATTATGGAACCACAACTGAGCGGTCCGAGCGGACTGATTAGACGAGCATTAGAATCACGGACAAATCGAAATAATACACAGAAAATACTTTATAGAATCGGTGGTCCTGAATGTACGAAAATTGCACTCGTGTGCTCCTTATATCAAACTGCTCTCGACACACTAACTCAGTTGAGATTAAATATTTTGACAGGTTTGATATTTTATTTTTTATTCATTACACAATAACAGGTTTGATATTTTATTGTCTACTTATATGTGAATTTATAATTAATGTTGAACATCAATGCAGCATTTATATTTGAAGTTGTTCAATTTTGTCATATGTAATTGATATTTTAATTTATATCTACTTATATATAAAGATCTACAAAGGAATTATCATTAGATGAGAGAATAATTTAATGTAGAAACGAATTTTTTTAGAACATATGATCTTAAATATATTAATTGTGTTTCTTCCTTAATTAAATAAAAAAATGTCAATTTTAGGTTTATGTTACCAAGAACGAGTATTGTATGATCTATGGCTGTTTTTGAGTATGCTAGGTCCGAATTGTGGATTAAAATTTTTCCTTGATTTACTAGCTATTAATACAAAATGTTCTGCACCAGAATTTCAAATGTTACAACTTTTCTGTGATTGTACCACTCACTGTGTTACGTAAGTACATTAATATTTTTCATATTCTATGTCAAAATGTACATTAGTATAATTTTAAACAATTAAAAATAATTATTTTATGTTCTTTAACAGAGAAATTTTAAGTTTTTATTTTTAAAACTATATTTATTTAATTATATTTGTTAATACATTGAACTTCTATGTTTATTTTTTAATATAAATTTATATTTGGTTGTTACAAGATATTGTTTGAATGTATTTTTAATAAATTGGTTATTAAAAAAAATAATTGAGATCGTTTCAATTGTAGTATTCTTGATGATTTGGAAATGTATGAGCAACAAGTACCTTTTAGATTGGCAGATTTTGTGAGGATGTCTAGTTTTTTAAATATATTTTTATACAAGGCTATCATGAGTAATTTATTTGGTAAGTATATAAAAATGATTATGGCTGGATATTTTTTTTAAGTATTAACAGTTTTTCTGATTTCAAATGGTTACATTGTATTAAAGTCTTTTCAATAAGTGACATTTGTAAAAAAATTCTTTAGAAATTTGGTAACTTTCAACTGATTATTGTATAAATGTGGTGAATATTAATTAATTATACAACTATTTTTAAATATTTTAAAAGTATTACATTTTAGCTGTTTACAAATATTATAATGTTACAAGTAGTGCATGTAGATAAGCTTTTATTGTTAGGAAATAGATAATTTACTACATTAAATTAATAAACACGTATTTATTAAAATAATGTATTTACCATATTGCTTGTTGAATTTTATAATTACAATTTATACAATTTAAATATGAAATAAAATGATTCAGTGTGTTCTGCAATACACATGAATAATTAAAAGTGTAATTATTTATGTAAAAACTAGATATATTTTATATTTTAGATTTAAAGAATGTGCAAGCAAACCCTCTATTTCAATCTTTACATACGCTTTTAATGGTGCTATACCGAAGAGATTGTCGTAGAAGTTACACTCCACAAGGTCATTGGTTAATAAAAGATATTAAAGTTGTATCTTTCATGTCGGATCTTGAAAGAGGAAAAAAAGCACCACAACTATTACTTCAACGTATGCCTCATGTTATTCCTCATGAAGAGAGAGTGCGATTGTTTAGAAAACATGTTGTAAATGAAAAGACTGTTTTAGGATTAACTGAATCAGCTTGTGCTTCTCCTCAGTCCACACTTATTACTATTCATAGGTTTGTTTTCTTTTTTTTTTGAAAAAGAAAAATTCATAGTTTTATATGTTTATGGTGAAATATATATGTTCTAAATTAAAAAAAATCCTTCAGAAATCGCATTGTAGAAGATGGATATCGTCAACTAGCACTTCTTCCACCACAAGCCTTGAAAGGAGTAATCAGAGTGCGTTTTATTAATGAACAAGGATTAGATGAAGCCGGTATTGATCAAGATGGTGTTTTTAAGGAATTTCTTGAAGAAACTATAAAACGCGTTTTTGATCCTTCTTTAAATTTATTTAGAGTCACCAGTGAAGAAAGATTATATCCGTCTCCGACTTCATATATGCAGGAAAACCATTTACAGTTGTTTGAATTTATAGGAAGAATGTTAGGAAAAGCTGTATATGAAGTGTGTATTAATATTTTCAGAAAACAATTTCATAAATTAATTTTTTTATTAACTTTTAGGGAATTGTTGTCGATGTACCGTTTGCATCATTCTTTTTAAGTCAGGTACTAGGTCACACACATAAAGCATTATATAGTGCTTTAGATGAACTACCATCGTTAGATCGAGATTTATATAGAAGTTTAACATTTATAAAACATCATCAAGGTGATATTTCTGATTTAGACTTAATGTTCAGTATTGATGAAGATTGTATGGGACAGATATTGACACATGAGTTAATACCAGGAGGAAAAGCTGTACCTGTCACTAATGAGAATAAGTAATTACATACATTGTTTATTTGTTTATATTAAATGTAAAAGTTAAAATTGTGTATTTTATTTATTTAACATTAATATTATTTGTTTTTATATTTAAATATTGTTAAATTCTATATTATTCTCCAGTCATGAAATCATTAATTTATTTTTATAGAATTAATTATATTCATCTAATGGCCCATTTTCGAATGCATACACAAATCAAAGATCAGACTTCTGCATTTATACGAGGTTTTCGATCTATAATCAATTCAGAATGGTTATCATTGTTTTCTACACCTGAGGTACGAGTTACTTTTAATTTTTCTATTAATAGTTCATAAGTATTTGTTAAAAATTCATTATAAATTTTGTTTAAATGTAGTTTATATTTTTTCAAATAGTCAAGTTTATTTTGTACTTTATTAAGAAAACTAAATGATAATGGTAATAACAGCCTTGAATATTATATTAAAAAATTAAAGTTTGTTTACAATTTTAGTTACAAAGATTAATATCTGGTGACAACGTTCCTTTGGATTTAAGAGATTTAAGGAGACATACTCAATATTATGGCGGATTTCATGATTCACATCGAGTTGTTAGTTGGCTGTGGGATATTTTAGATAGAGATTTTACTGAAGAAGAGCGTGCATTATTTTTAAAGGTATACATTTATAACTCCTTTTTTGTGTTATAGATTTATTGTCGATAGTTTTTAACAGAAAAAATATAAATAATATACATATTATATACTGTAGTGTTTATTTTTTTTTTTAAAAAAAAACTTTAGTTTTTTGGTTAGACTTACTTTTATAAATGAATAATTATTTAAAATATTGTCAAGTTTGTATAATTTATATGTGTATAGTTAAAAATAATGTTTTAGTTATAAAAATGAATATATTTTGTTACAATCTACATTATTATGTATAAACGTTTTATTTTCAGTTTGTAACTAGCTGTTCAAAACCACCATTGTTAGGATTTGCACATTTGGAACCTCCATTTTCTATTCGATGTGTTGAAGTCGGAGATGATGAAGATACTGGGGATACAATCGGTAAGAATTACAATAACTTATATAATTGTTAGATATGATTTTCTTTTTTAATATTTATATATGTAAACTACTTTTGAAAAGACAATTTTAATGTGCTAGGAGTATGCATAACAAATAGAAAAAACAGTAGTTCTTGATAAGATTGTTTCAGATTTTTTTTTTTAAATATATATATTTGTATATAAAATATTATAAATAATTACCAGTTAAATTTTTTATAAAGTTCTTTTGTTCTTCACGTAAAAGTCGGTCAATTTTGTTATGCATTAGTGTATTGTATAATTAAAGAAATATAAATTAAAACATAATATGAATCAAAAATAATCTTTAGTATTATTCTACAATATTTTCTTTGTTATTTAAATAAAGGAAGTGTCATAAGAGGATTTTTTACAATCAGAAAAAAAGATCCACTGAACAGGCTACCGACATCATCCACCTGTTTTAATCTACTAAAATTGCCAAATTATCAGAAAAAAAGTACTTTACGGGAAAAATTACGATATGCTGTATCGTGCAATACAGGTTTTGAACTTTCATAAAAATACCATTTTAGTATATATAGTTCCTTCTGTTCCCAAAATAACATATTGATCTTCTTAATTTAAAAATGTAATATCGATAATATTTTTACTACTTCTGAAATTCTATATTTTAGTACTTTTATTAAATTTTATACCGTACTAATACATTTCACACATTAATTGTTGCACACATCTAGTGAAAAATGTTTTGGGCAATTGTTATTAATTGGATTATCAAAAAAGAGTATGTTTTTAGAAATGATTTGTAATACAATATTTTAATACAATACATTCATTGGTGCAGTTTTTTGAAAATGGAAAATAATCATTCATTATTATATTTTAGTAGGAAAAAAAAACTAACTAACAATCAGTAATATTAAATCAGTGATATTTATTATAAAAAGTTGTATATAATCTACATATTTGAGAGTAAAATGTAAAAATATTTATTTATGTTGTTTTTTCAGAGTTTATTTATATACAAATTTATTCTCAGCAAATTAATTTTAATCATCACATATTCTATATATATATATATATATATATATATATATATATATATATATATATATATATATATATATATTTATGTGTAAGCTTTATATTAACAGAAGACGGCATGTTTATATTCATTAAATAATTATATTTTGTTTACATCATTTATACTATATTAATA
Organism: Neoneuromus ignobilis; assembly: GCA_029203775.1. Classification (NCBI taxonomy): domain Eukaryota; kingdom Metazoa; phylum Arthropoda; class Insecta; order Megaloptera; family Corydalidae; genus Neoneuromus; species Neoneuromus ignobilis. Next base: position 52,655,566 of record CP092090.1, read on the forward strand.
TTTTCAAATATAGTGAATCTTTGTATGTGTATATGTAGACATTTGTATGAATACAGATAATTTTTTAATACATTTGTACATTATACATGTATCTTGACATGTTTATATAAATTTTCATTTTAGTTACAAATCATATTAATAACTGCCATACTGAAAAAAGCGTATAAATCATTAAATATCAACAACTACTAAAAAGCTCATTTTTAAAAATTTCACTAGAAATATTTTCACATGTACTGCCATTTATTAATATCGGTACAGTTTTTATATATAAAAAAAAAATGGTCATCAAATATCATCAGTACAATTGATTTTTTTTTAAAAAAAATAAATTTCTTTAATGTTTTCGTTATTTCATTTGTATGATTACATAATAACTTCATTTACATAATAACTAGTTAAAATATTATATTTGTCATCAAATTGGTCATATAATCTTTTTTTATAATTGATTTTCATTATAATGCATGATATTTATTATTTAATTACATTTATGAAATATGTTATAATATTTATTTTTATTAAATTTAAACGTTTTATTTACAAATAATGATTGATTTAAATTTATCATTGAATAAAGTAGTAAATTCCCTTTAATATGTTTTATTTCGAAGCATATTTCATGTTACTTCTTTGTAATTATTTCATTTTTGCTATAATTTTCTCTTTATTGTGCTTCTATTCTACATTTTTTATAAGATCAACTCAGAATATTTTTATTGTTTTAGAAAATTAATATGTTATTTCTATTCTAGTTCTTAAATATTATCATATATATAAATATATTCATATAATTCATTGTGATGTTATAAATGTTTAATATTATCAATTATTATTTATTAGTAATATGTTACGTTTTTATTTTCTTTCTCATATTTTTGTAGTACATTACGTTGTTGATATTAAATACTTATGTGTCTATATGTAATTGATTTACATGGAAAATTATGATAAAAAAAATATACCCACTTGTGAAATTAGATTTAGATTACAAAATAACTGAATCATATCATCAATCATTAAAATAAATCATGTGATGAAAATTACAATTATTCATTTGAAGAGGTTTAATAATGTTTTTTAAATTGTATATAGTTTTATTAAATAATCAATTACTTTAAAAACAAATCAAATTGATATTATATTTAATATACAAATGACTTCATACATTGGCAATATTTATGTATATTTAAATGTTATGATTTTACAATGTAGTACTGTTTATTGTAATGCATGTGTTTTCATTCATTAGGCTAGAGTTATAGATAATCTTGTTCATGTTATAGCATACATTTAATGTTTCTTACACGGTCTATACATTTTATAAATTATATTAAATTAATCAACAAAAATCCATGTATTAACCATAGTTGAAATTTTCAGTATAGTAATTTTTATTTATTTTTTATATTAGTAACGTCAAAAACATATTAAATTTTCCAAATACCAGTTAAGTACTTGTATTGTCTTAAAATTGGTATTATTATTATTTTATAATTGTTGAAATTAACTGATATAGAATAATATTTTTTTTACTATTGCATTTTTTTCATTCTCTTATATTTATATTACTTTTTGATTATATAAATCTATGAGATTATTAATCGAATTAATATTATGTTTCATTTACAATTATGATTTTGGAATTGTGACTGAATTTACATTTACAATTGAATGAATACGCTAAATTTAACCAAAATTTACCTTGTCAAAATATTTAGTTACTACATTTTATTTACTTTTTATATATATATATATATATATATATATATATATATATATATATATATATATATATATATATACAGTTAATAAATATCTGCATACATATCTCATATTTCTGCTCAATATCTAATTTAGTAATGATATAATTAATTATTTTACGATTTTTTTGAATGTGTAGAAAAATATTTACAGTCCAGGGCTTGTGTGATAGACGCAAAACAATTAAATCCAAGTGGACAGCATTTCTCAACATAGTGTTTATTCAGCATTGCAATAAATTAAATTAGAAAAATGTACATATATCTGTAATTGAATTATTTTTCGGTTATAACTCTTAGTGATTGTAGAGAAAGGCAATTGTTAGACAAATTATAGCTGGTTTAACTATCATATTTTAATTAAACGTACATTGAAAAATTGACTAAAATCGTCGTATTAATGAAGACAGTGGTCGATTCATGGGAAATTCTAAGCAAAAATAAAATGAATTTTTAACTTTTATTTTTTTTTTCATCAATTTTTTTGTTGATACAGATATGTGCATACCTTTTTGACTGACTACATATTTTTAAAGGCAGATAAAATCTCTGTTAAAATGTATATAAACAAATCAAAAGTAAATAATAATCAGCTGAACAATTTGACAAAAAAAAACTTTATGATCTTCCAAGTAATAGTTCACTTGCAGAAGTATGTTACCTGTTCTTTTATGGCAAAAATAGAATATTTCTCGTACTACATTGTAAAGCATAAAAATACACCTTGAAAACCCAAACTGAAATTGCATTTCTTTATTGCACATTATAAATTGAAATGTGTGGTGTGAAGTTATTTCTTAATTAACACGTGTTTGTAATACAAACGTACATATTGTTATATATGTTTGACAAATTGTTAAAAAAGTTTTCTGGTAATATTACTTTCACCGCATTTGTTGTTTAGAATCTATCTTAGACACGTTTTCAATTTACCTGTGTGTGTATAACATTACGAATAAGTTAGTTTTAGAACCAAAGATAATTATATTTTATTTGTTATTACTTTAAATGTTTAATATCGAAGCTCTATTTCATTATCGGTCTTTCTTATCATATATCTGCGTATATAGATAAGTGATTAAAATTAATGTGTGTTATATAAGACTTATGTCATTCTAGCTAGAAATATGTGTAATATATAGATGATGTCTCCTCTCGTTTCTGAAAAAAACAGCATAATATACATTCATTTTAAATCACTTACAATTACATGTAACAAATGTGTTAAATAAAAGAGAGAAATAGAAACTTAAATGTAAAGTATGTGAAGTGTAGAATATGAATTATACATAGATGTATTACAAAACCAAATATTTGAAATATATTTTTAAATATATACGATACGTTGTATTTATTACAAGGAGAACGATCTGAAATCAATTATCAAGGAAAAGAAATAAAATTAACTACTTTGAATTTTAGAAGGTGGAAATAAATCAATATTGAAAAATATTTTTTTAAATTTATGTCGAGTGAGAACCATTTTTGCTGTTTTGATTTTAAAATGTTTATAATCATTTTTTTAAAGGATCGATATAAATTGATACTAAAAAATGAATTCCTGAAAAATACAAATATTTTTTAAATAAAATATAAAAACCAATTTACTAATTGAAGAATCTGTTTCGATAAAAATCGGTTTTACTGCTTGATTTAAAAGTACATATAATCGTTTTTTTAAAAACAAGAAGTCACGTAAATTAATGATAACAAAATTGGTGAAAAATAGAATTTTTTTAAAAAACACAAATCACTAGTTGAAAAAAATGTTTTGATAAAAATATTTTTGCTGCTTGATTTAAAATTATTTATAATCATTTTTTTTAACAAAGAACTAATATAAATGAATGATCCAAATCAATTTATGACAAATGGAAATATTCTTTTTAAAAAAATATAAAAACAAGTCATTAAATGAAACATATGTTTCAATGAAAATCATTTTTGCAGTTTTGATTTAAAAATACTTATAATAATTTTTTTAATTGATTAATATAAATGAATGTTAAAAATACATCTGAAAATTAGAAATATTCTTTTAAAGAAAATATAACAAACAAATCACTAATTGAAAGACATGTTTGGATAAAAATAATTTTTACTATTTGATTAAAGGTATTTACTCATTTTTTTTAAAAAAGTACTAATATAAATTTATTCTAAAAATAAATCTATGAAAAATAGAAACATTCTTTTAAAGCAAATATAAAAGAAATCGTCAATTGAAAAATATGTTTCCATAAAAATCATTTTTGCTACTCCAAAAGTATTTATATTTTTTAAAAATATTTTGTTGAAAAAAATATTTTTAAAAAATTATATAAATAATATATAATCATATTTATTTTTTTTTAAAATATTTTTTTAAGAAATCAATTGAAAAAATGTTTTGAATATATATATATATATATATATATATATATATATATATATATATATATATTGGGTGGCCCAAATGAGATTGAATGATGTAAATACGGAACTGAAGGTTACATCATTCAGTCTTATTTGGGCCCATCTCTCTCTCTCTCTCTCTCTCTATATATATATATATATATGTATATATATATATATATATATATATATATATATATATGTATATATAATAAATTGACGAATATACAAATGGGACTTTTGAAAGTTAAAAAAGGAAAATCAAATTTTAATTTGTTATGTTTTTACAAATGAGTATTATTTTAAACAATTAAATGATATTTTTGACAGTTTTTCCGCATATAATATAAATTTATACTTAAATAGCATAAAAAAATTAATCAAAAAGTGCAGTATAACGAAAGTGTTTTTTCAGTTATGATATAAATTTATACTGGATTAATATAACAAAATAAACTAAAATTTAAAAAGTGGAACATAATAAAGTGTTAGTTTAGTTACTGATCAATAAATTTAATATTTTTGAACGTACGAAATAAATTGAAATCGATTTAATAAATAATTATTATAAAAGGTGTGCGTAATGTGAAATTTATAAAAGTATATATAAAAAATAATAATTTGTTGTGACATTGTTCCAATTGTAGAACTAAGTCAGGTCAACAATTATTCTATTTATAAGACGATTTGTCCTCATTCTGTCAAACCTGATCTATAAGCATTCCTGTTCAATAACTTCGATTTGGGTATGAATTAATTTTATGTTTTCTTTATCAATGTTAATACATTATCAGGAAAATTTTCGAATATTTTTTCGAAATATGCAAGATCTCACTCTGTCTCTCTCTTTCTTCTTTTCTTTCTCTCTGTTTCTCTCTCTCTTACACTATATATGTGTATATATATATATATATATATATATATATATATATATATACCATATATAAAGGTCTTTTTTTAAGTTAGATAGAAATTTCGAAAGGGATTCAATTTAAAATTCTATCACGTATGCATGTAGATATATATATATTAGGGACAGAAAGATAACTGTGTGGATGAAAAAGAAAACAAGAGTATAATCCTTATAGAAAAAGTGAGAATTTTAAAATATGAATGGGACGAAATTATTGATTTGGATCTAGTTATATAAAAATATCCATTAAAAGATTCATGGATGGATGAGACAGATATATAAAAAAAATATCCGAATGGACTGGAAGAGAAAAATATTTGATCGGTCGAAATGAAAAGTTTTGGAAAGGGCTTTCATCCAGCAATGTATAAAAAGAAGTTGATGATAATAATGCTGATTATATAGGATCATCCAAATGTGACGCTTAGATTTATGTTTTATTAACACTAGAAAGACTGAAACTTAGTATATATATATACCTATATTGTCCAAAAGCAGTCAAAATGACTGCATTGTGAAAGAATAACTAATGTGTAAAGAAATTTGTTTAAAATTAATTTTTAATATTTTTTATATTATTTACAGTTATATAACAAGTTATTAGTAAATATTAACAATAAAAAAAATTTACTTCACTTGGAAAAAAATAATTTATGCATTATTATTGAAAAATATTTGGAGGGGCCATCTACGAGAACTAGCTTTTACTGTATATTTTCTGGCCATTTGATCCCCCATATCAACTCCAAATTTTGTGCTGTTATAAAATTGAATAGATTCCGGTAACATTTTTTTATTACTTTTATCAATTTTCACAAATTTATGCTTAGAACTTAAAACAGCTACTCTTTTATTTGGTTTGCTTTTATACATTGTAAGAACACAATTCTCTGATTTATATAGCAAAGTGGAAAAACGAGGCATGTTATCCTTCGTTTGTTTGGCTGCTTTGGGTAGTTCTCTTTTGTTTCCTCTAATAGTTCCAACTAGAGTTGTTTTTTGGCCAATAATTTTGTCGCGAGTGACATGCTAGTGAAAAAGTTATCGGTCGTGATATTTCTTCCACAGCTTGTATATGGCTCGACAAGTTTCAGAACAACGTGTTCACTGAGAAGCATTGACGATGGTCGTTGTTCATCTTTCCCCAAATAAGGAAAACCATTCAAAACATATTTGCTACTAACATCTGATGCAAGACAGAATTTGATGCCAAATTTGTTGGGTTTATTAGGCATATACTGTGTAAACCTGCACCTGGCTTTTGACGGAAATAATTACTCGTCAACTGTTATATTTTGTCCTGGTTGATAGCAAGCTTGACTATTTTCAATGAACTTGTCCCATATTTCCGAAACCAAGGCAAATTTATTTGTTTGTAGGCGCCTACTTCTTTCGGTTCTTTTGTCAAAACGAATAAATCGTAGGATTTGCTTGAACTTTTCTCTGGCCATAGTTTTTCTAAAAAATCGGGACCCCACTTTGCTGACCATAAAAAACTCAGTTTTAAATTTTTTGCCTCGTAGGCTTCACGAGCATAGTTCAGAATTTGTTGCATCTGATTCTATATCGGAGCACTCTTCACTTATGTTCGTTAGCTTTTCCAATAACTCACTTCTATTCGACATTTCTTTCATGAATTTAGAGCGCAAAAGAAATAAAATAAACAACTTGTTAGAACAAGTATCACTGCATAAAGATTCGAATAACAAGTACTACTTTAGCTTATTGAACAACTGCAACTTATCAAGTATACGCCCAAATCGACAATTTATCATGTACTTGTATGTTATCATGTAACGGTAATCGAAAAAAAATGAAAACTCTTATTTCAATACAGAGCCGAACTGGTCATATAAGAAATTTACTCAATTCAATAATAAGAGTCATTTGATTATTTAAAATTTCCCAAGCAGTCAAAATGACTGCTTTTGGGCAATATAGGTATAACACATAAATATATACCGGAAATAAAGGAGGGGGGAGGTAACTACAATTATTAATAAACGCATTTATATGTTGTACAAAAAGTCACAAAATTTTAAGAAATTGTGTCATTATATACATAATTGTTTTTTTAATTGAAATTAAAAAGCAGTCAAAATGACTTCCTTGGGCAATCTAGTGTTAAAGAGTAACATGTGTATTGTTTCTTTTTAATAAAACACAAATCTAGGCGTCACATTTGGATGACCTATATTTGTATGTATGTGTAATAGCATGATACTAATTACAAAAAGTGATCTAAAGATCTTAACCAAAACATTTATGAACAAATATAAAAATTAACATTCAATCTTTACACATGAAAAAACTTGATCGTTTGTTGTGAATTTGATATTATTTTCTGAATCTTTTCCCTCTGTATTATTTTGATATGTGTTTATGTTCATTTCATTTCATTTAGAAATAAAACCAATGTGTTGTGTTGCATAATTAGAAATGAATTCAATTATAAGGTTTTCAAATAAGAATGTCAGAATGTTAACAGCTGGTAGCAGCCATGTTTGAATTTTTTTTAAGCTCATTTTGATATTTCAACTCAGTATAGTTGGCAAATTATCATGGAATGTTTAACTTAGAAATTGTAAACACTTCAATAGACTTATTGAAACAAGAGTTTAATGAGTCCATGATTTCACGAATAGATCCATCGATTGGTCACTAAGATCATGTGACCTAACTCCATTGGATTACTTTCTGCGAAGTTATGTGAAATCATTGGTTTATGCCGGCAAACCACAAACAACAGGAGAAATAAAAATAAACATTGAATGTGTAATTCATGAAATTGGACCACAATTATCCGAAAGAGTGACTAAAAATTGGAGTAAACGAATTCACTATGTAAAGTGAAGTGTCGTAGTGGTCAAATGAATGAAATTTTATTCCATCATTAATGCCATAGAACAGTGGTGCGTAACCTGAAAAAATTGCTGGTGGTCGTGAAAATTTTGAGAAGTTCTCATGTTGAAATGCTCGAACCAAACGTTCAGAAAATATGATGGTAACAACAAATAATGGGCTGCGTAAAATTTCAGTCGGAGTATGGGGGTCGTGAGTGTAAAAAGGTTCTATGACATAGAGATATACGCAAAAATAAAAAATAAATAACTAATTAATTAAATACTTTTTGTTTTATTTCCATTGAAACTGCCGAAGTGCTTATTGGAAAACCTTATGTATATACAGTGAGTCAAAGTGAAACTCATACAGTATTATGTTCAATAAATGTTTGTATATAAATTTTTAAATAAAAAAAATCCCTAAATTGTTGAGATCAAAAAAAAGTACGAATTCTGAAAAATCATTCAAAAACAGATCAAAATGAAACTCATACAACTAACAAATTATTTATTAAATTAAAATTTGCAATGGATTGAATTGTTTTAGTACTTAGTAGAGTAGTCTTTATTAATTTTTATAGCCTTTAAATGATTCGGGATGGATTTAACTAATTTTTCACAATAAGCTAGATCAATTTTTTCCATTCTTTTAATACCCCTTTTTTAAATCATTTTTATTTCTAATAGTGTGTGTTCTAATGGCAACTTCTAAGTGATTCCATAGATTTTCAATCGCATTTATATCAGGTGATTATGGTGGTGATTCCAGTCCTTTGGGGCAGTTATATAACAACCAACTAGGTGTTTTATAAGCTTTGTGCTTGGGGTCGTTGTCCTGATAAAAATTAAATGTTTGTAAAATCCCAAGTTTTTGAGCACTGGCTTTTAATTTTTTTCTTAATAGATCAATATAAACAATTTGATTCATAATGCCATCTATAAAATTAAATTTCCAACCCCTCTCGTAGACATACAGCCCCATACCATAACATGACCGTCCCATGTTTGATTGTAGGATGTAAGTGTTTTAAAGACATTTCTGTATTTGGTTTCTGCAATACATTAATTCTCCCACTGGATCCAAATAAATTATATTTGCTTTCGTCCGTAAATAAAACATCTTTCCAGTAATCAAAACTCTTATTAACATGTTCCTGAACGAAGATTAACCTTTTGTTGCGATTATAGATTTATGAAAGATTTCTTCCTGGCAATACGAGCATGAAACCCATTTTTATTTAGTATATTGCGAATTGTTTGGAGAGTTGCTTTTTTATTTAGATACTTTTTAACTTCTAAAGTGAATTTGGGTGCGCTAATTTTCGAATTTTCTTTAATTTTTCGTAGAATCCAACGCTCATTGTGGTCATTAAAAATCTTGCGAAGACTCTTTTTGACTTTATTGTCAACACTTTGACCGTTTTTAAATCTTTTTATTACAGATTGCACTGTAGCGTGGCTTCTATTAACTATTTTTCCAATTTCCCGTAGAATTTTTCCATTTTTGTAATGAAAAATAATTAGCTTTCGCTCGTCCGTCGATGACTATCCCCTTTTTCTACTCAAAGTGAAAATCCAACTTATATTTTTTACAAAATGACTACAAACGACTTAACAACTGTTTTTTTTTTTTTTGTAACCAGTGACCAAAGCTTTTTTTCCAGTTTTAGTGTATTTGTCTTCTTGTAATGTTGATTCTTCGTATGTTTAACGCACCTAGGGATGTATAGCGTGCTCCCGTAGCTCGTTATGTGTCTTCTTATCTTGATGTATCTTCTTATGTTCTTCTGTCTTTTGTATTTGTAGTCATCAGGGAAAAATTTCACAAAAAATCCTGATGTCTGTTCTAGATTTGCTACTGTAGACTAGCAACCTACCCACCCCCTTCCCGGTCGTGGTTATTTCCTCGACCAATATAATGTTTATTGCTATTATTATTTGCGTATACGTTTTCGTTTATCTTTTTCGTACTTTTTGGTTTATTCCTCTTTGGTTCGTAGTCCTCCGTGAAGATGTATGGTTGCATGGTGACATTTCTTCTTTTAAGTTTTCCAACCCGGCTACATTTGGGTACAATCTTCGGCCTTCCTAGGCTATTTATTAGTGGGTTGTCATGCTCTTTCTTTCTTGTATAGAACTTCCATCCTGTTGTGTTGATGAAGTTCGCAACCGTGTCTATCTGCGCTTCTTTATGGAGGATTGAAGTTTTGTACCATCGTCGTTTGTCAAGTGCAATCTTCAGTATTTTATTCTGGGTTATTTGCAGCGAGTTGTATGAGTTTCTCCAGATCGGTGCTGCATACGTCATCACTGGTCTTATCACTGATTTGTATAGCGCGAGCTTGTTTTCTTTATTCATGCTGCTCTCTCTAGCCATCAGGCTGTAAATTTGTTTCAGTGCGCCATGTGTTTTCTTCCGTGCTTGCTGGATATGCTCCTTATACGTGAGCTTCTTATCCAGGTGCACTCCCAGATATTTGACGGTTTCTTTCCATTCTACTTGGACACCGTTCATTTCTACCGTTCCTGAGGATACGGTTTTGCTATTTGTGAATAGAATTCCTTCGGTTTTAGCATTGTTGATTTTGATTTTCCATTTGCTGAAGTAGTCTGCGAGCAGGTCGAGCTGCAGTTGTAGTTCGCTTCTGATCTTCTCCAGGTTCCAATTTCGGATGAATATAGCCGTGTCGTCGGCGTAGAGTGCTAGCTGCACTTTATCCTTCCTGGGCATGTCGTTTATGTAATAGTTGAACAGGATGGGCCCCAGTAGCGATCCTTGGGGGACTCCTGCTCTGATCGACTTCTTGTTGGAGATTCTTCCATTTATATCGACATTGAAAGATCGTCTTCTTATGTATCCATCTATGGTCTTCACTAGTGTGTCAAACGCTTTCTCGATGTCTAACTGTATCATGCCCATATTTCTCATCTTGCCTAGCCTTTCTGTTGCATGCTCGATTATTCGTGCTAGCTGGTGGACTGTAGAGTGCTTCCTTCTGAAGCCGAATTGTTCATTCCTGATAATCTTCGCGTTTTCTTCGAATGATTGTATTCTGTTTAGGATGACCTTTTCGAGGACTTTGCTCACGATCGGTAGCAGCTTGATCGGCCTATAGCTGGCGACTTCTTCGCTTCTTTTTCCTGGTTTCCTTATCACCATGATCTTGGCATTTTTTCACTGCTCGGGGAAGTGTTTCAGTCGGAGTACCGCGTTGCATATGTCGGTCAATGCGGCTAATGCCTTCTTTGGAAGCTTTCGGAGTACCATGTTCTGTATGTCGTCGTTATCCGAAATGACCAAACACATATTTGAAGAGTATACTTTCTTAACACAGTAGTTTTCAAGCGAGAATAATTCGTTGTATGAGTTTCATTTCGATGTATTTTTTGTTCATTTTTCAGTAATGGTTACTTTTTCTGGAGTAGAAGTATTGATTTACGATTGAAATTTTCAAATATAATAAAAATAACCTTAATAGAGAACTTAACCAAGAGAAATAAAGAAAATTGTTATTATATTGAAATATATGTGTAAAATTATTGGAAACATAACTCTGTATGAGTTTCACTTTGACTCATTGTATACGTATGCTTGTGTGTGTGTATAAACATAGAATCGAAATGTTTAATAAATACGTTCGATGGTTCTTTCTGTGTCGAAGAAATGATATAAGGGTGCGCACTGCACATTATTACATACAAACACAATAGTCAGTAATTAGTTACGTGTTTGTTGAGCAGCAATCTAACAGATAGCACTGCTTTCTCGCTCGCTCGCCTGCGTGCGTGCGTCGTTCTTCGCCAGTGGCGTGCTTAATGCATTCTGCATTACTTGTCTCCCCACCAATGTCTGCATGGAGCAGCTCCGTCGCGCTGGTCGGTCTCTTGCCGCACGTAACGGACGAGAATGCCAGTCGCTTGAGATTGATGATCGGTGAACGTTCGTCGTGTACAATGAACGCTAGTAGATTTATTATTATTCTTTATTTTTAATTAAGTTTACGTTTAAATTAAGTGGACGGTTTAGTTTTTTAATCGCAAGACGACGAACCAGTCTCGACGTCGAATCGAATCATGTGCAAGAAGAGTTTACTTAACGCGAAAACACACTGATTACATGAGCTGAAATGAAAATACTATTATACTACATATTGTGTGTGTGAATTGTATCGAATGTAACCATAATAAGAATAATTAACTGTGTAACAGTAATATTTTTAATCATCAATTATTTTTAACGTGTTTTTTTTTGTACATTTGAGTTCGTGTTTGGTTTTTCTTTTATGATTATTATTATAATTATTTCGATATAAACGTGTGAAAACAGTGTCTGTTTTATTTGATGAACGAATCTCGTCTTGTTCTCCGAGCACGGATTTTAATCGTCCCGATTTCTGAAATTGATTCACAAAGAACACGTATCGATTGTGTTTATACGAGGGCCGTCGATGCGTGCCGCCGTTCCTCTTTCATTCGAACCGACATATCGTCGATGAAAATAATTTTCCCTGTGCAAAGAACAGGAAGAACAAAGGGCATTGTCTCGAAGAAGATCGGGCCTTGAACGCTCTCATCCTTTGTGACGAACGTTACATACTAAAAATAACCCGAGAGGTGAATAGCATCCGTGAGTACGGGACTGTAGTTGTGTATGTACACATGCGTTGAGGAAGAAAAAAAGTATATACTTTTCGGACTGGCGCGTGTGTGTGTTGTTTCTGTATGTATGTGCGGACGGAATCGCAAATTGACGAGAGAATTTTTATTGTAAATAATTTCGATATGTGCGTATGCTCACGATGTCGATGACCTAAAATCGAACAGTCGAATTGAAAAAAAAACATTGATCCCGTCTTCTGTAGAAAACAGTCATGCGGTCGATGTTTCGTGTTTACGTTTTGTAACCGGAGCTTGTTTGCGAGGAATTTCGCAAGGTAAACAGAAATAATTAAATCGATGTATGGCGATTCGCCGTTGCTAAATCTGTCGCAGAAACCGATGTATAAATAGAATATTGCCTCGATTAATAACACAGATCCAATCGATATTATTGTCATAAATTACTAAATAAACACATAACAGTAACATTCTCTAGAGAAAAATCGTTCTAAATAATAGGAATAATTATAATTAAACCCAATTGAAAAAGTAGTAATGATTGAATGTAGATTAAAGTTATTCTAGTTCGTTCGAAGATAATTAATAGACGTGTAGTGTGCAGTAGTCTTTTAACTTTATAGTATTTGTATTATTATACTGGAACAACGAACAAACAAGAACAACAGCAACAATCGTGCAATTGTGAACACATATCCAAATTTAGAGAAATACGACGACAATCGTCGTTTTGCTTTTGAACTGCTAATCGAGAAGAGCACACGTCCGAGATAGAAGAACCGTCTCGACGAGACTCGAACAAAGCCAGAACCGAAGACGCTTCCATCTCTGCCGAGCAATTCGTCCGATTCGGAGAAACGACCGAGAAAGAGTGCCCGACACGAAAGAGGAACCTGTTTGCGTGAAGATCTTCAGTTCGTAGACAACAACGAGGCAATCATTGTTCAGCAACAGAAGAACGGGGGTGGCGGAGGGTCCGACGACAGTCACGCACAAAAGCGACTCATGGCTGTTGTGGGTCCTAGCCGACACTCGCGAGTGTCAATGTCAGTGGCGATGTCTTCGGCGGGCGCCGCGGCTGTCGCTGCGGGTGGTGCCGCGGGCGCTGCACCGGGTGCAGGCGGCGGCAGTGCAGCACAACAGGCTATTTTAGCAGCGCAGCAACCATATTTCCATCATCCGGCCAGCGGTGGCGGGCCACAACATGCAGGCGGTGGACAAGCGACTGCGGCACCGCAAGCGGCTCCGCCTTCACAACCAGCTGGTGATCTTGTGCAGCCGGATCGACCGATTGGCTACGGCGCGTTCGGAGTTGTATGGTGAGTTTTCGTACTTTGTTCTTATGTAAATCGAGATATTTTTATTAGACTCGAATTATTATTATTATCCGTTCGGCGTTTCGTGAACAATGCGAAACGAAGATGGAACAATGCGACTGATCGTCGGTATCGGCATCTACCACGAGCCGAAGAAAGAAAAAGAACCGAGGTTTATAAAATGTTTCATTTTGAGTTTGCTCTACTGCCGAAATCAATTTATATGCAGATTTTTCAAAAACCGAGAAACGAATGTACACTCACATAATTTTGCCATTCATATAACTTTTTTTAAAAAAACACAAATTCTTAGATGATTCATAAATATATTTTTTTATATCAGTTTTTAAAATTAAGAACAAGTATTTAATCATACAAATCATTTATTTGTATTTTTTAGTACAATTTTTCTTGTATAGGTGTTTTTTTAAGCGCGATAGAACTTTAAATTGAATCCCTATCGAAAATTCTATCTAATCTTTAAAAAAACATTTTTATCATCTATATATACACACATTTATATACGAGAGTCGTTTGATAAGTATGGTAAATTTATTTATTGTTTAATTTAATTTTTCAATTTAGTTTTTCTTACTTTTTTACCATACTTTTCAAACGATCCTCATATATAAAGAAAATCCCTATATTAAAAAAAATCCCTATATTTGCTACAAATACTAAAGATTATTTATATACTGCACAACAAATAGAATTGAAATTAGCCGATAGAATTACGTCAGGCTCGTGAAATCATTTAATTCTTTGAGGCACGAAATTTTAGAAAATAAAAAGACCCATGTGTTGCACAGAAATTTTATTTTTATAAAATTTAACAAAGTAAAATGACAAAAAAAAATTAAACGTTATTTAAGTTTTTAATTATAGGGCGGGGGAACGTAAACAGTTCCTCTGTGCCATATGGGGCTATATGTAATCCTCTGTTCTACAAGCTATTGTAATTTTTTGAGGTGGTATAAAAAATATCCCACCATACATATTTAGGTATTAAAAAGGTGTGACACTTTTAACTCTGCGATGCTCTAAAGAGTTAAGCGAAAGGGCCAATCACACGTTTTGTGAAATCTTAGCGGGCCACACTATTTAACACTAGATTTACGGAGCGAGTCAATTTGACTCATTTAAGATTTTGTTGCTATATATATAGAAAACTTAAATATTATTTTTTAAAAACATATGTTTGTTTTTAATTACATAATGACATATATGCAAATATGTAATATTTTTTTTTGCATGTGTCATAGTGTTAAGGGATATGATGTTCTCTAGATGTTGTGGGTTCAGAAATAATTTGAATAATTAAAATGCAAATGCGTTAATCTTGAGATTTGTTACTTTATTATAGAAAAAGTTAACAAAAAACACTTTTTTTGAAGAAACATTGCACAAAAACGTAATTATTAAACATTTTTGTACATTTGTATATATATTGCTAATAAACTATATTTTATGTATAGTTTGTTGAGAGAGACGTTTACTTTTTTTAACAGAAATAAATTCGAAGCAAATTATCTCAATTTACTTTACTGTTATTTTTTTCAAATATTCAATTCTGTGCTACGAGCCAGCCGCACATAAATGTCAAAGGGGACGGCAGGATACACCGGCCTGAATTACATAAACAACATTTGTACAAATTATTTTATGGAGTGAAGTATTTAAACAGTAAAATTCTTACACAGTTCAGCCTTCTGACCTTTTATATTCCATCAGTTTCGGATAGAAACATTCTTATATAATTCATTCTTTTGACTTTTATAATCGATCAGTTTTGAACAGAAATGTTCGTTATGTTTTATAGTATTAAATCTGTGTAAGAAATATGTTTACAAGTATAGCTGTATTTTTTCAAAATAGAATCTATATACTTATTTATTCTATTTAATCGAATTCGTTTCGAGTATTGAGTTTTGTTTTGTAGTACAGTAAACTGCAAAGAAACTTTTTTCTCCTCACGATCTCAATTTGTATTTATCCGTGCCGTTATTTTTCATTATATATAAATCTAACTGAATGAAATAAACTCGTTTTTGACGTGTTTTTATGATTTTTTGATAGTATTTTTCTTTTTTAAAAAATGAGTTTTCAATCAGCTATTTTTTGACATTCTAGTTTCCAATATAAAAAGAAATGCTTGTAACTAATTAGTTTAGTTATAAATGCTATATTATTATTAGTAATAATTTATTATTGTTGTTTGTATTTTTTTTAATAATTCTGCATGCTTAATTTAGTATAATTTAAATATTGTTTTTTTATGTTTAATCATGATTTAAATAATTGTTTTAGTGGTAATGCAGTATTAAATGCATTGTAAAATTTAAAAATGTTTTCAGTTTACATGCATATATATATCAGCCTCTTTATCTTCTGCTGCTGAACAATGACTTTTGCTAAAAACTTTTCATTTTGATTGATCCAATACTTTTTTTAACGAATTTTTTTGTCTTTGTCCTTGTAGGGTTCTTCTTGGGCGTTTTTCCTTTATATTCCCAATTAATATTTTCTTTTGTCCATCAACAGTCTTCTCTTTTGCTATATCATCGACCATTTTTCATTTTAAACTTGCTGTATTATCCATAATTTTGTTTTCTTTCTAATCCATTCGTTTCTCTTTCTGTTTCTTAATGTTATTCTTAATAAACATTTTTCTGTGATACTTTGTGTTATCTGGAGCCGTTGTTTCATTATTCTAAATGACTATGCAAATTGTAAGACCCGTGTTTCACTGTCACAAGTGAAAGCAGGTAGAATGCATTGATAAAAAAAAAATATTTTAGGCATAGAGAAATATCCAATATCATAGTATGTGATTTTTTTTTACAAATTGATATAATGTCATTTTTATTCTCCTGCTCATTTCATTTACGAATGTTCGTTTAGTGATAATGAATTGTTTAGTTATCCCAGTTGTACATAATTTCAACTTCTATTTCTCTTCTTTTCAATTCGATTCATCTTTGGACTGAAAATTAATTGAACGTTACTTTTGTCACGTTTAGGTTTATTATAGTATCAATTTTTTTTTAATCCGAACTTTCTATTTTTTTCAAATTTATCTGAGTTTATTAAGAAAAGAATAACTTCTATTATTTTCTTCTATTTCTTTTTATATAGTGTGTAAGAGAAGTTTCTTTCGTTTTTTTATATAATTTTTTTTTTATTTTCATATTTTTCTACAAAATTAATTTTTAACATTACCCCTCCCTCCATTGGTCTTATGATCTGGTAGCTTGTTAATTCTATAAACGTAGAAGGGTGTGTTTTTATAACTGAACAGTTTGTTTACTACCATTTTTATATTCGCAGAATTAACAAATTCCTTATTAAAAAAAATCTGAGGATCTTGACAAATACAAATCTGATGCTGCAAACTCTCGAAGATATGGTGATTGAGATGAACTTTTTCATTCTAATTTAATAATTTTTATTTACAATCATTTTTATCATCATTATGGAAAAATACTTTTTTATTGATTCAATTTAGTCTCTATTGTGATTTCCAATTTGTAAACAATATCGATCATCATTCACAATTTTACCCCAAAACAAATTAGTAATGTGTAGGGCTGTTTGAGATTCCTACATTATCACTAACAACATAATCTTTTTTGCATTCGACTTCAGTGAATCAGTCTTTCGGTTTTAAAACCAGGTAGGTAAGTTTTGAAGTCGAAGATGCTAGAATATAATCCTTGTTTCTCATACACATACTTTTAGTCTCTTTAAAAATTGCCTTTTTTGCTGAACTTGGTTTAAAGTGTATACAGATATTCGACCTGTCTAAGTTTTTTTTATATATATATATATAAATTCAAGTGACACCCAAACAAATAACATCGACACGAAACAAAGTAGTTTCATGTGCTTTAATGTATTTGTTTGATTAATATAAAATTTAAAGCTTATCTCTGTATATGTTATCAGGAGTGGGGTGGGGTGGATGAGGGTAGTCACCGTTTGTTTGCAATTGTAACGAATTCTCTTTCACACGAATGAATGGTCACTGTGATAGTTCATTTGTGAGGTGTTGGGGTGATATTATCACTCCAACACCACAAGATATTGAAAAAATGTTCAATAATTGTTTATTGTTCATTTTGTTTATAGACTGATGCGTATTTTTTTATTCAATACCATCATCATTAGATTGATATGAAATCTCTAATAGTTGTTTTTTTTTAATATGTCGTCATCCATTTTTAATGGGTTTTCACATTTAGGTCTATCTTCCAAACTAAAATTACTAGTAAGAAAAATTTTAAACCAGCTATGGCATCTGCATTCACTTATAGCGTTTTTGTAGAATTTTAGCCACGATAATTGTTTTATTTCTTATCTGAAATTCGTTGTTATTTATTAATTAATGTATTAGCTGTACTGTATTGATAATTGAAGAATAAATAGATTTTCTTTTTGGGAATACGAATGTTTAGAAATGCTTATGACTGCTTTTATTATTGTAAAATAATGATATCTCAGTACCTACAATAAAAAAATGCATTCTACTATTATCGTTATCAGTTTCGATTAGAACCTGCATATTTTTTTTTGCAAACACGTGAGTTATTATTGAATATTAAAATTAGCATTGGTGATAATTAACGTTTGAAATACGTACGTTTGTTTTAAATATATTTCAAGATTTTTTCATACACACAACTGTTCTTTGATTTATTGTCAAGTTTTAATAAAGCAATTGTGATTAAATAATATTGCGTTACTCATGTACAATACAAAAACAAACACCAATGTGTGTATTGTATAAAACAATGTTCGACTCGTATCGAACTTGATATTATTTTTTTTCATATTATAACAAAGGTGATATTTTATCGTAACCGATTGTAAAGTTTCGGCGATACGTGCTACATGCTATGACCTCCATGCGAACGCGTTTTTTTTTTTGCATAAACTAATTTTATTTTATAAACACGTGTTGTTGTGTAGATAAGTATGTTTTATTTGCGTGTCTCTGCTGTCAGTTAATTTTGAAAAGGGATGTAGCTGTTTATGAAATAATGGGCTGTTTGTTTGTAAGTTTCAAATATATAATTATTATTTTTGAAAAGGCAAACGCCAATAGATTAGATTGCCGGTATTGTATGAAATATTTGTGTAGGTAAATAAATGCAATTCTTAGTCGCTTTTGCGAATGTCATATCAAGTATTTGATTATGAGTGAGGTTATTGTCAAAGTAATTTATTTCGATTTTTATATATGCATATTTACAAGAAAATAGCAGTATTTGACGATGTCTTTTTGTTCATTAATGCAAGGTTATCTAACTATTTCAACAACTATGAATTTAATCACTTGTTATGCACTTTAACCACTTGTGCTGGAATGACGTGCTGTGCACGTCAACTGCTATCTGTACCAAATGCCGATATGACGTACATAGCACGTCGTGTGAGTTAAAATAACATCGGAATTCAGTTAGTAAATGTCGCACCTCTGTTTTGAAGGCATACAAGTGCGTTTTTGTAGAACTTCATTAATTTTACATATTTTCATTGAATAATAATCAAGTAACTACAAAATACGATACTTTTTTTATTAGTATAAAAAAACTATTTATTTAAGAACTATTTTATTCTGATAATAGCGCACCAGAAAATGTTGTACTGGATTTATGTATACTTTTAGTTGATTTTGGACGCACCATCTTTTTAGATAACGTATTCGTCACCAAAACTGTATCGGAAATTACATTTCCAAAAAATTAATACTATCGGAACAGTCAGATATAATAGAAGGAATATGCTAAAGATCTCGCAGTGACAAAATTAAAAAGATTTTAAGTTCTTTCAAGATCTTGCAATGGTATATTAGCTGCAAAATGGAAGGACAAAAAAGATATATATTTACTATCTTCAAAATATTCCAAAGCAGAAACGATTACAACAAAAAAAAAATGTAAAAATTGTACCGAACAAAATGGAAACTTTACAAAACCTAATATAGTTTCAGATTACAATGATGGTATGGATGGAGTAGACCTGCAAGATAGCTACTTATCATCTTTTCCTATAATGAGAAAATTTGCAAAAGGTTACAGAAAAATAATTTTTCATCTAATGAATATGGCTTTTTTTAATATCTATATTCTATTGGGTAAAATAACAAACGTACAAAAACCCAAAAAATACTCCTTTTCAAAAGTTATTAATATTATTGATAAATTTATTAATCAATTTAAGAGTTTTACTATAATGTTAATGTATGTGTGTGTTTTTTGAAACTTTATAAAAAAATGATTTCAAATACTAACTCGCTGAGAATTGCTTTGGACGGGTTTGTCACACGCGCAAGTCAATTAATTGCCAGTGTAAGTGGTTAAGATAATAAAGTTTATGTACTCCTTTATACATTTTTCAAAAAATATTAATCGTGCAAAAATAGCGAATTAAAAAAAATAATTTAAAGTCTTAGAACCTAATACTTAGTCCAATATCTTTTATTAACCAATACTATGTTATTTGTTCAGTCTTGTCACCTCGCACGTGACATACGACTGATAGAGCAAAGTTGTAATGTCACGTCAGAAGTGACATACGACCGATAAGGGTTAATTACGTATTTTGGGTCGTATCGTTTATTTGGACTCTTCTTACAAACTGTCTCCGACCTTTGGAATCAAAAAGTACAATTTTTGTTCCATCTGATGACAAAATATTTCGCCACTTTTCTTAAAAATTCATTTTTTTGCAAAAAAACACTGCTATTTTTGCATATAATCTTGTGTGTATATATATATATATATATATATATATATATATATATATATATATATATTTAGGGGGGGGGTGGAAAGGGAGGGATGGATGTTCTTTAAGCGTGATAGAACTTTAAATTGTATCCATATCAAAAGTCTAACTTAAAAAAACACTCACATATGCATATATATATGTATATATATATATATATATATATATATATATATATATATATATATATATATATGGGTGTTTTATATATATATATATATATATATATATATATATATATATATATATATGGGTGTTTATATATATATATATATATATATATATATATATATATATATATATATGCATATATATATGTATATATAAAGATATGATAATAATACCCTACACATACAACAGACAACCCCTGTATAACAAGATTGTAAACTTCCTAAACTTTGCGTTATTTTAAGAGACTTAAGAACTAGTAAAAAAAATAGTTAGTTTCCAGCAAGAAAAAACACTATTTTGCCTACATATCAATCAGAAATATGTTTAGTAAAAATATCAGTAAGATCAAATATATTGTGTATTAATATGTATAATGTTGAACGTATCTACTATTTTTTTCCTTCTTCATTCCTCCTAAAAGTATTAAATGAAAACTTTTTCTCTGTTGAAAAATATTTTCGTTTTCTGAACTTTCTTCTGCAGTATTTAGATTTCTATGGTTTCCTTTTGTCAAAAAATATTGTAGATTATTTTTCTTTGTTTGTTTTTGATGGTAGATTTTTTTAATTGTCAAGTATAAAGCTAAACATTCGTGCAGTGTTGTTTTCAATTTTTCACTTCTTTTGGTGGAAAGATCTGTAACCAGAAAATAGAATTTTAATTATTCAACTAAATCTGTGTGTTATACCTTTCTGTGTGCTTTTTAGTGTAAAATTTTGAACTTCAGAACTTTCGTCTGTTCTATCATCCTCTGAACTGATTTGGTATCAATTCATTATCATTTCAACCAATTTCTTTTTATCAGTAATATGAATATGTTCAGAAAAATATCGAGAGTTTCAACGTTTGTAATATTTTTATTAAATATTAACTGTTGACCCACATTTAATTAACAGATTAAATAAAAACTACAGATTTTAGTCACGAACAACCTTGCAATGATTTTAAAAGTCACGAACAACACTTCTTTTGAATTCATAAATTTTGTAGCCTGCAATAGAAACTTATATAGAGCCATTCAAATGTAACGTCTAGATTTGTGTTTTATTAAAAATAAACATGTGTATAGTCTCTTTTATTAATTTTTAATAAAACACAAGTCTAGGCGTCACATTTGAATGACTCTATATATCAAATCCAGTTACTAGAACGAAATATATTAATTTATTCAATCATTGAGGTTGTATTACACTTGAAAATCTTTTATCATTTTTCGTTTAGTACGGAAGTTTTCTCCATTCGTGAGAACAGGTAGAATGGATTGACCAGATTTTTTTTTAAAAAAAATAACTAACACAAATGAATTTTCATCCCCCAACATCACAAAATGTTATAAAGTGTTCAATAATTATTTTTTATTCTAAAAGAATATAACAAAAAGGCTTTGACGATGATGGCATGGCCATCGAAATGCGTATTCGCCCATTGTTATAAACAACAAAATTGACAATAAGTGATTATTAAACATTGTAGTGTTAAGGGTGAAAATTCATTTGTGTTAAAGTAACTTTGCCACAATTTCAAAACAAATATGGATTTCGACTTTATGAGAATTTCTTCTAAATTGTCACTATCCTATTTTTATTTTCCTGTTCATTTCATATATAAAGGTTTCTTTAGTGTCCTTTAGTTATCTCAGAGATATATTTTCAACTTCTATATAAAGTCATCCAAAAGTGACGCCTATATTTGTGTTTTATTAAAAAGAAACTTGTATAGAGTGGTGTATAAGGAAACATGTGTATAGTTTCTTTTGAATAAAACATAATTCTAGGCGTCACATTTGGATGACTATATACATTCCTCTTAGTTCGATTGATGTAAAATTTCTCTGAGCATTATTTTTGGTTTGCTATTAATATATATATATATATATATATATATATATATATATATATATATATATATATATATATATGTACATGTACATACATACACACACATATACATATTTTAATATGATACAAGGTTGACGTTCTTTTACCGGACGTTTTCATGATGAAGGTTGTCTCTAAGGTAGTGACATCAATTTCGGTATTTACTTCTAGCTGATCAACTAGTACGGCGTCTTATTAACCAAATATAACCTTCAGTTTTTTGGGTTACGGATGAAAAGCATAGCGTGTTATCTCCAATGAACTTATATCTTTGATGGGAAATGTCTAGGTCAGCATTTATTCTATTATTTAGTTGTTGTATCTACACTATCGCTGAACATTTTATAAATTTGTTCATTTCTTATTGACTTTTACAATTTTTATTCATTTATAATTTTGAATATTATTTTACAACAACTTGTTATTAATGTAATACATGTTTAAGTATATAATAATATTAATAATTTTGTATAACATATTAAATGCATTCAATTCTTATTTAGGCTTCTTTTATCAACTTTCATTGTAATTTTTTACACATCATTTTTAATTATTCAAATATAAAATATGAATATAAATTTATTTCATGCTTTATATTTAATTTATTCAATATATTATTTAGCTATTAGTTAGTATGTGTTTAAAATGAAGTAATTAGCCTTTTTTGTACATATTTTATATTCTAAAAGCTTTTTTTAATTCGTATACATTACTCTAGTAATTTAGAAAGTGTTTGTTAGCTTTTATAATAACTCAATTTTTATGTGGAATGGTTAATATAACAACAAAAATAACTCTTTAAAAATAATACACAAGTGTGTGTATGTGTATGTATATTTTATATATATATATATATATATATATATATATATAATCATCCTCTTTTATTCCACTGCTGGATGAAGACCTTTCTCAAAACCCTCCACTTCGATCAATCCAATGTTTTTTTCTTGTCCATTCCGATGAATTTCTTTATTTTTCTGTTCCATTTATCCGTAGGTCTGCTTGAGCCTTTTTATATATCTCGATAATTTTCTTTGCCCAACGGTGATCCTCTCTTCTTGCTACATGACTGACCCATTTCTATTTCAAATTTCTCCCTTTTATTATAACAACCCTAATTTTCGTTTTATTTCTGATCCATTAATTTATTTTCTTATCTTTTCGTGTAATTCCCAACATACATTTTTCCATACTTCTCTATGTTCTAAGCCATTGAACCATTTTGATATTGAAGACCCATATTTCACTGCTATAGGTGAGAACAGGTACGATGTATTGATTGAAAATTTTTCTTTTTAAACTTACAGAAATAACAGATTTCTTAATATGTGAATCTATCAAACTGACACCATTCCATTTTTACTCTTCTGTTCACTTCATCTGTAAATGTTCCAATAGAGTTAATGAGTTGTCGTATGTGTATACATCGTTTTTAACTTTTCTATTTCTCTTTCTTTTAGTTCGATTCTTTTTTGATTTGAAAATTCAATATATATATATATAATCATTTTATTTTATAAATCTGTTTTAATAAACAAGTTCGATTGATTCCAATTAAAACTGTTCTCTAATAGAACATGCATTTCCTTTTTTCTACCAGTAAATATATTACTCAAATATCAAACTTTATTAAATATTTGAAATTTTTCAAAGTTGAAAAATACCTTGTAACTGATCATATTCTTTAATCGACATCGTAGAATATTATTGAAATATTGAACATGAAGAAGATAGAATTACAAAAAAAAATAGTGAAGTTTATAAAAAAAGTTATAAAGAAATTAATAATGAAAAAGATAACGTCAAAGTTTGTAAAATTAATGAAAAAATATAGATATTATAAAATGTTTTTAGGTTATATAGAAATTTCGATAGTGATTAAATTTAAAGTTCTATCACATTATAGTATTTAAATTAGGATATGTGGTATAACCGTATATTATTTTCAATAATTGGAATTAAATACCTAACTTAGATTTAAAAAATATATGTAATAGATCATAAACTATAATCGGTGTATAAACAAATATATAAAAAGGTTGTATCATACTCTTATTCATAAAACCAGAATTCATTAAATTTTCTATCAGATGTTTATAAAACACTTTTAACAAAATAATCAAATACCTATCGTCTAAAATACTCTTTGATTGAATTATGAGTCTTTTATGTTTACTGAAAAAAAATCTGTAACAATGAAAAGATCAGTTTGACGTTTTCTCTGATTAATATATTTACAAATTCTAGTAAACAATGAACAAGACTGTTTACATTTGGAAAAGCACGTACGTATTTAGTAAAATCGTCTATATTTAGTATCCGTAGCTAAATTTTATTCCTCGTGGTCAATAAAGAAATACAAACGTGCGTTGTGCTAGCGACCTTGCGAATTTTGGCAATGTCTTCAAAAACAAAAAATATCAGTTCACAGAATTAATAATTTTGTAGGAAAATGTAACTGGCATTGAAAGTATTTGGAAGTGAGCCTGAGAGTTCATTAATCGCATATTTTGATAATTTATATATATATATATATATATATATATATATATATATATATATATATATATATATATATATATATATAGACATACACACACACCTCTATATAATGTATAAGTTATAAACATAGTTAAGATTGACATTTAATAACTTTGAACAACTATTTCTTAATGAACAATGACAATTCACTTTTTTATAACTCTTAGACATTAATCATAAAAGGGAACGCGTAGAGATGACTAAACTAACTTGCTAACAAAATAAGCAAAGCGTTGCTAAAGTTTTATCTTAATCTAATATAACTCAAGATAATAGTATCTTGTAATTTATATATCGTTTATTTATATTAAGATGTATTATGTGAAATGTCAAATTGTCTCTCAAAAAATAAAACGATATATGAGGCTGATTCATACGAGGTTGTTTGATAAGTCCGTGTAAAAATAAAAACTGCTTTATTTTTTTGAATAAATCGTTTTTATTTTTTAACATAGTCTCCTTTTAGGCTTATACACTTCAACCAACGCTGCTCTAGTTTGTTGATCCCTTCCGAATAATAGGATTTGTTCAAGTCTGTAAAATAGTCATTCGTTCCTGCAATCACCTCCTCGTTCGAATAAAATCTTTTTCCCGCGAGCCATTTCTTCATATTAGGGAACAAATAATAGTCCGATGGAGCCAAGTCTGGAGAATAGGGGGGATGTGAAACGATTTGGAACCCTATTTCCATTAGTTTTGCGGCCACAACTGCTGAGGTGTGAGCTGGTGCTTTGTCGTGATGAAAGAGGACTTTTTTGTGGGCTAATCGGGGACGTTTTTCTTGCAACTCGGTTTTCAAACGATCCAATAACAATGAATAATATGCACCTGTAATGGTTTTACCCTTTTCCAAATAGTCGATAAAGATTATTCCTTGCGAATCCCAAAAGACAGTCGCCATAACCTTCCCGGCCGAAGGAATTGTCTTAGCCTTTTTCGGAGCAGATTCCCCCTTGATAATCCATTGTTTAGACTGCTCTTTGGTCTCAGGAGTGTAGTGATGTATCCATGTTTCATATACAGTGATGAAACGACGCTTAAAGTCCTGCGGATTTCGCTGAAACAGCTGCAAACCGTTCTTGCAACACTTCACACGACCTCGTTTTTGGTCGATCGCGGCACCCACCTGGCGGATAGCTTTTTCATGTCCAAATGTTGGTGCAAAATATTATGTACCCGTTCACACGAGATGCCTACAGCACTAGTAATCTCACGCACTTTCACTCTTCTGTCATCCATCACCATATCATGGATTTTATCAATGATTTCTGGAGTGGTGACCTCAACAGGGCGTCCAGAACGTTCAGCGTCTCTTGTGCTCATATGGCCACTCCGAAAATTTTGAAACCACTTATAAACCGCACTAATCGAAGGTGCAGAGTCACCATAATGTTTATCAAGCTTCTGTTTAGTCTCCTGAGGCGTTTTGCCTTTAATGAAGTAGTGTTTAATCAACACGCGAAATTCTTTTTCGTCCATTATTTGACAATCACTCGATTTCCTTGATTCCAACGATTGTCAAACACAAAGGAATAGACCGATATGGCTGAAACTTGATGTGTGTTCTTCCAAGAGGTGCTACTAATTAAAAATAACCTCGATATGCACCAGTGGTGCCATCTTTCGGAATTTACACGGACTTATCAAACGATCTTCGTATAAATATAAACGAGTATTTGTTTCTATAAATTTTATTTATAACCAAATCGAAATATTTCACAAGTATTATTTAATATCTTCATTGTTCCATCGTTGTGAACACATAAAACAGCTTCAATAAAGAAACAACCCTTCGAGGAAGGTCTGATAAGTGGGAGTAGAGGAGGGATACTCAGGTTTGTTTTTTTTTGAGATTTTTCTTGAGAATAAAAAAACTATGAAGTAAACAATCCAGCAGAAATCAAAACTATGGGAAGAAAATAGCCAGTCTAAGGGTTTACAAAATGAAAGATAAAGCAATAAGATCTTTTAATTGAGATTACCACAATATTCAAAATTTCTAAATAAATAAATAAAACTATCGTTGTGGAAACTTCTTGATTATTATTCCAAAGAAATTCGTTAGTTGTTTGTCAAATCATTTGATTGTCATTGCTAAAGATTTTTTTATCTTCTAAAAATTCCTACCATAGCCCAAACAATTTGTAATCGAAAGGAGTTGAGTCAGACTTGTATAGTGGATGAAATAGATCTCACTTTGACAAGGATTGCCATTGATATGAGGACGAGTATTAATCTGAATGAATTGCACTTTTTTTAGTTTAGAGAGAATTACTGATTTTATTTTTTCATTCAGTAACACTACTCATTAATATGTTCTCTTCAATTTTAGAAATATTACCAGAGTTAACAGAAATTTTTCATTGCTGAACATGAGATTCATTTTCTACACAGTGTTTGCCTTTTAGAAATTGTTTTGTCTAAATGTTCTCTCTCAATTTCAATTTACATCGATATTAGAAATATTTAAGGCACTCAGTAAAAAGTTTGATGGAATAAAAGTAAAGGATGAGGTACTTAAGCATCTCTTATTTTCTAACGACATTATTATTTCCTGAACAAGTGCAGGATGAATTTGAGGAAAGAATTAACACTAGATATTCTAAGAATTGATATAAACCTATCTCTATCATTCGGTTGGTATTTAACTGAAAAATATTGTAATTTTTAATCAATTAAAAAACAAGATCTTCAAATAATAAGAAATTCTATTTTTCACATAAATATTGAATTTACATGATATGATAAATGGTAGTAATAGTAGTCCTCTTGCTTTATTTTTCATTTTCCTTGGTGCAATTTTGAAACCAGTCATTTTGAACGGTTGGTATATCTAGTATTAAAAAATTAGACAAAGTATAATCCGAAAACTAGTATTGTGATTAATTATACTGAGACATTGCAAAATTATTTGTTGTTTTGGAACTGTGGTTGAATCACTTTACACAAATTAATTTTAACCCCAACACCACAATAGTTTAATTAATGTACAATGGAATGTAGATGTTTGTAGGAAATGAAATTAAGAATAATAAAAATAGAAGTTAGAAGTCCTGTCTTAGAATAGTTCTTTAATATACATTATGAACATTTATAGATGAAGAAATGAACTGTAGAATAAAAACGGATGTTTTCATTTGTGAAGAATGGAATAAATAGAATTTACTTTTATTAAGCACGGTGGTGAAAGTGTTATGGTCTAGGGGAGTATGGGATTGCAGGGGTTAACACATTGTAGTCATCGAGTCTACAATGAATAAATTTGATTATGTAAATTCTGTTCAAATGTGAACTCTATATTTTGAGAAAAAAGTTTTTGAATATTACATTCTATTTGTTCTCAGTTAAGACAGTGGAATATGGATCTTTAATTTTAGAATGATTTATTAATTCTACACAACACAGAGAAACATGTCTGATTTTTTTCAATGTTTGGAGAATTTTTCTTTTTAAATTTTATCTTGTCTTTTCTGTTATGACAGTGAAATGTGACTCTTTAAATTCCAAATAATCCAGTAATGCCAGACAACACAGAAGCATAGAAAGATGCATATTGGTCATAACATGGAGAGACAGGAAGAGAAACGAGTGAATTAAAAAAAAAACTAAATACAGATGTTATAATAAAAGTGAAATCTAAAAATGGAATTAGGTTGATCTTTATTCTCTTACAATATTTTTTTTATTATCTTTTTAAGATATTGATATTTTTAAGACAAAGGTTGTGGTTTAGTGTTGGTTTATTTTATTCTTTAATAGCGAATAAATTCGTGGAATTACAAAAAGTATATTATGGTGATTTAACATTTTTTTTATTTCATACGTGACTTTTCTTTTGCAATTTTTTTTTGTATAAATTTTAACTGATTTTTAAAATATGTGTTTTGCCAATAGGAGAAAATGTTTAATATAAACTCATTGTTTAATCAAACGTTATGTTTAGTTTAGCAATGATAATGTTTAAAGATTTTTTTTTCATAAAAAAAATGTAAGAAGAAGAACATACATTTGAAAAATCATTTATTTTTGAAAATACTGAAATAGGGTGATTATTTTGTAATAGTTTAACAATATATTTCGTATAATTTTACGTATAGAGTTTGAATTTCCAATTTTTCTATACATTTTTTTTTTTTTTTGTTCGAAATATAAGTTTATATGAGATTCGTGCATTCGTACGAAAACGAAAATATACTAGATTAATAAAAATTTTCAAACGCACTTTAGCATAAAAATGTAGTTGAAATTAAATACAAGCGCACACATTTCCGTAATTATTGTAGGCTGATGAACGAGGGAATTAAAATGAACTGTGTGACTGAAGAATAGGTCGTTTGACTGTCTTAATTATTTCAATTCGCGACACGAAAAAAATTGCGGCGTTCAGTAAATGTGAAGTACGTTAATGTATAATGTCTACATGCGCTGGCCATATTCTTTTTTTGTGGTAAGCAGACTACGCCGGAAATTCTAATCGCAATACGTGACGCATGGTCAACGCCACTGTGGCAGGTGTGTGTGTTTTGCCAGCACGAAAAACCAAGGCTGATAAAATGATTCTGTCAGATTTCGTGCTATATCTATATTCGATGAGTTCGTGTTGTGCTATTGAAGATTCTTGTATAGATATCGGTGTGGCTTCGGGGTGCATTCGAAGTATGTTTTTAGATTGTCTGTTTAAATCCCTCCGAGTGGAGTGTTCGTAGATGAGTAGAAATACAGTCAGTTAAAAAAGTCTTCGGACATGTAACTTATTTATACTCGATACCCAACATAGTTATTGTATAATTCATTATTTTACTTTTTCTTGAAATTCGTAGAAAAAATTTAATACCTTACAATTTGTGTGGTAGATAAAGTAATTAAATCTAAATACACAACAGAGTATTGTTTCAACATTGCAACAAAGTCTAATCATAAAAATTTGCATTAGAATTATTTTTTGATTATAATTCTGGATGTTTGTAAAGAAAAAGATAATTAGCAGACAAATTGTAGCCAGTTTAACTATTCTGTTTTAACCGTTTGAGTGTTAAACAATTTTCTCCGATTTATGCCAAAAATGCGAAATAAAAAGCTCTTCAGTTTTATATAAAATTGGGGACGAAAGCAAGTTTTGTATTTTTTTTTTCAAAAAAATAGTGTGAAGAAAATTAAAGAGGATTTATTTATTTTAAGTACGAGAAAGTATGGAAATTGCATTCATTGAATCTACAATGCTAAGCACATGTAGACAAATTTAAAAATTTCTGGAATGAAGTTATCTTGAGAGACGAAAACAAGTTTATGTATACACTGACGCACATAAGTCATGGCACGCATGGTTAACCTAAGCAATTTATTGATATAATTCAATGAAGTCGTTGAATTAAAAAAATATATTTAATTGAAAATAAATATAATGAATAAATTTAATGAATATTATATTTATTTTCAATTAAATATATTTTTTTAATTTAAGAGGGTAGTCTAGACGCACGAATTTTAGGTGTTTTTCGGGTGCTATAAAAAAAACAACAAATATTTTTACTATCCATTTTTTATCAGTTATTTATTGACATTTTAAGAGTATAATAAAGTATTATTAAAAACAAAAAAATCAAAATTGAAAAAGGTACAGGCTGGCAAAGTGGGGGCTCGAAAAATAGGTGTCTCCTGGTTGACGTGGTTCCAACTCTTCCGAGCAACTGAAACAAAAATTTTTTTGAAATTATTGAAAAAGAAGGTTATAGTAGTATCCCCGCTTAGGGAAATTTAAAAACAAGAGAAGTTCCACTTCAAAAAATTTTTTCGCAAAATGGCAGTAGTGTGGAAAACAGTCATTTTTGCCCTATTTTTTTCAACTTTCGGAATTTTTTAAAAATAGTAAAAAACAAAATTTTCAAAAAATCGTAGGCGGGGGCAATCACTGTTATATTGAGAAGCTCTGTACCAAATTTCAAGAAAATCGGTCCATTAGAACTTGAGTCAACCGTGTCGAAAAAAGTAGTTTCGAGAAAAACGCGTTTAAAGTTGATTAGTTCCGACCAGACCGGATTGGTTGGCGCGTCACAAAAATAGCTATAACTCCGAAAATAATTCGAATTTCGAAAAATCCTCTTAAGGACATATTCTTAAAGGTCTAAACTTTGAAAATATGCAAAAAATCGATCCTTTTCGAAATTCTAGACTAGAATACCCCCTTAACGACTTCATTGAATTATA
This sequence comes from Neoneuromus ignobilis, assembly GCA_029203775.1. NCBI lineage: Eukaryota > Metazoa > Arthropoda > Insecta > Megaloptera > Corydalidae > Neoneuromus > Neoneuromus ignobilis. Next base: position 52,686,997 of record CP092090.1, read on the forward strand.
TTAATAAATTGCTTAGGTTAATGACTTATGTGCGTCAGTGTATATGAAAATATTGTGGGTGAAGAATGGAATAAAGATAATTTACTTTTATTAAGCACGGTGGTGAAAGTGTTATAATTTGGGGTAGTATTGGATTGTAAAGATTAAAACATTGTAGTCATTGAGTAAATGTGATTTCAATGAATAAATGTGATTATATAAATATTTTGAAAAGCAATTTACTTGACAGTGCCAACAAATTAGATCCGGAAAATGATTATATTTTCCAGCAAAATAACAACCCTTAACATTGTACAGATTAATATAAAGTTGTGACTACTGTACAGTGCTCTAAACAACTCTGGAATTTTTTTCAACCATTAGACCTTAATTGTATAGAACACTTATGGGAATTGTTTGAATGGAAAATTGAGGAACGTAGAATTATATCCAAAAATATATTTAAAAGAAAATATTTGAAATTATCCCTAATTATATATTGAAATTTATAAGATCGATACAAAATCGTTTAAAGGATGTTATATAATTGACAAAATATTAATTTCATATTTTTTTGAAATTTTACAATTGTAGCAAATTTTTTGTGCTGTAATTAAATTATCGTTTCTTCCAAAATTATTGAAATATAAAAACAGTTTCATTTTTGGATCTAAGAAAAATTAAACATTTTTGAATATTGTATAATCGGAACCAAATACGAATTTTTAATTATTTTTTTTTTGTTATTCATTTGACATGTATGTATGTAGATTTATTTTCGGCTACAATTTTAATTTTTTGAGAAATATAAGTACCAGCTTTTTGGAAAATTATTTTCATGGAAGTTTAATTCCATTTGCTGCTTTTACACAAATGAATCATTCCCTAACACGTTTTTTTTAAAAAAAAGTTCAATATTTTTTTTTGTTAATTCACATTTTGATGTTCGTGCAATCATTGATAATGAAAGTGAATAAGCTACAGCACCGAATCGATTCTACAATATTATTTAGTTGTCACTTTATTAGAAAATCAATAAGGTTTAATAAAGAATTTTTGAGTAGAATAAATTTCTACACGCACATACACTGACGTGCATAAGTCATTGCTATATGGATAACATAAGCAATTTATTGATATAATTCAATGAAGTCGTTAAATTAAAAAAAAATTAATTGATAATAAATATAATATTCGTTATATTTATTTTAAATTAAATATATTTTTTTTAAATTTAACGACTTTATTGAATTATATCAATAAATTGCTTATGTTTTCCATATGGTGATGAGTTAGAAATGAATATATTTTTTTACCATATTTTCCTAACTATTAGAATAGATATTCTTTCGAAAATGTTGAATATTCATAATCGTCGAGTTTATATTAAAACTTAAACGAATATTTTATGAATAGTATACTTTTTTATTACCGGATTGATTTTACATAAAGAGTTTAAAATAAACTAAACTATAAAGTAGATATTTTTCAATGTGTATATAAAACTACTTGTTGTATTACACATAATTATAGTATGTAGTTAATATTTTATTAAGGTCTGTATTGCCACAATCTAATTATGTACAGTATAATTTGTATCTTATCTTATTTATATTTCTAAAGATTATTTTGAATATATAGAAATATATTATAGCCATGAATTGTTTATTGAAGGTATTTATAATTAAATTCTATTCGTGTTTTGAATTTTATAATATTTTATATTTCGTGTGTGTTTTAAGTAAAGATGAGGTCTTGTTAAACGCAAGAAAATCGATTTAAACTTTTGTAAGATAAATTCTATTATTTTGTAATTTGTAATGGTAGTGAAATTCGATTTCATATTGGAATCGGTTTTAAACTTTTCAATTAGATATGGAACTGTAAAATTAATCTTCACGTTCGAGTAAATAAACTCAAACTAGTGTACTTAACGATTGCTACTAAATATAAACTGGTTGTAGTACAATAATGAATGGATAAAAATAGCGATACTAAATGGCACAATGCAGAGAATTCATTTTACGTATATTAATTTTATGTGTGTGTACAGCCATAACTACAATAATGTGTTCTTGAAAGCCATTACATTTGTAACAATAATATGCGGAGTATAGAAATGCGTTACTAATATTCTTTATAGATCATCATTATATCAGCCCACTGTTAGCCAAATACCTCGATGAATTTTACTGTTCACTGGTACTTGATGGTCATACTTACCTCGTTGTCTAGGTGTGCTGGTGAGGATTTTTTTACTGAAATTTCTACTACCTCGGGAAGATCTGTTTATATCTATTGCTGAATTAAGGTCTTTTTCTAAATGTTCTATTTCGACCGATCCAATGGTTTTTCTTCTACTTAATTTCAATAAATTTTCTTTTATGGGTATCCAATCTATCTATATGCCTTTTTCTAGAAGATCTTTTTGTATATTTGGTTTCTGATTTTGTATATTTTAAATCTGGTTAATAAAAGTGCGTGTGTTTAATTTTTAATTTTTAACAATGTTTAGACGATTAAAGGGCGAAAAGTCTTTCTTTTTAATTAAAAATATTTTATTGTATAAATATAGGGCTTTCCAATAAGCGCTTCAGAAGTTTAAATGGAAATAATACAAAATGTATTTAATTAATTAGTGATACATTTATTTCTATTTTAAGCATATCCTATGGTATTAATGATGGAACAAATTTTTAGTCATTCTTTCACATAATTGTGATCCAATTTCATGAATTACACGTTTAATGCTTTTGTATTTTGTGGTTTATCAGCATAAACCAAATATTTCACATAACTACACAAAAAATAATCCAATGAAGTTAGATCACATGATCTTGGTGATGGCTAATCGATGGGTCCATTTCGTGAAATAATGGATTTATTAAACTCTTGTTTTAGTAAAGTTTTTACAATTTCTAAACGTTGTTGAAGTGTTAGACGTTCTATGATAATTTGCCAAATTATACTGAATTGAAATGTCAAAATAAACTTAAAAAAAATTCAAACATGGCTGCCACCAGTTATCAAAGTTCTGACATTCTTATTGAAAAACCCCAATAAATATAATATTTTTCATATTTTAGAACGTTCTTTTTATTTTAGAAAACTTATTATATTTTTTTATCTGATTGTTAAACGTTTTCACAATGTATTCATTGTAAACGAATTCGAAGAAATCTAATACTAACAATATTAATTATTTTTTGAGTTTCGTCCTTGTAATTTCATCGACTGAAACTGATATTTAGTTTTTATCTCTTTGTCATTGATGATATTATTGAATATCATTGTCTTTATATATATATATATATATATATATATATATATAAAACAATGAAATTTCCGGAATGTCAACAGTTGTGGCTGCTTGTACAACGACCTTTTCTTGTGCTCGAGCCTGAGGCTCTCATGGCTCGCTTTTCACAGAACTTCTTGAATATTTCACGTTGTAAACTTATATCGAAGTAAACCTACACAGATTATGAACTTCCCATAATATTGTAGGAACGTGTATTTACAAGACATCGTAATTAACACTTTATAGCTAAAAAAATCCGGAGAAACTTTCCAGAAGTCTTTTTCGGTTTTATATTGTTGTATTTTTTTATTGTTTGAAATTGATGGACATTTTCAATATTCACGATTCAGTGTTAAGACGAAGGTGTTGTTGAATCGAATTATATAGGATCATCCAAATGTGGCTTTTAGATGTATGTTTTATTAAAAAAAAATTATACACATGTTTCTTTTTAATAAAACAAATCTAGGCGTCACATTTGGATGACCCTATGTAAATAATTTCTTTAAAATTTATCACATCTTTTCTATTTGTCCTATCATCGTTTCGAAATACTTGAAATTTTATATTCTACCGTAGATTGTATAGAGTGTGCCCCAATCAAAAGAGCACAACTTAATTTTTAAATAAAACTTATTTTTTTTAAAAAAAATGAGTGATTATGTTTTTTTAAACAATGATGAATGCACTCTTAATGGGATACCTGTAGTTAAAATACATTCAATAAATGTTTAATCCTTTGTGGACGATAAGTTTTTCATGTGCACTTACTTGTAAGCCGAAGATATTTTCTGTATGAAACGAGATGACATACTGGAGACTTAAATATTGGATATTAAGAAAAAATGTGTTTTTTATGCAAATTGTATTGATACTATTTGAGAGTAGTAATGTTTAACAATATGATTTAGTTTTTGTTTTATTTCAAAGTGTGATACTTTTTAAAACTGTCCCAAATTTGTATACCAGGCTTGTGAGTGTAAGTATGGCAATACAACTGAATTTCTCATCGTCGAATTTTTCTATCTGAGAATATTATGAAATTTTTCTCAGTTCCATTACTAACTATTCGTTACTGTTCTTTTTTGCTGCACACTCGTCCTGTAGGTTATTTCATTAAAGGGTTCATATTCAGTCATCGTCGAATTTTTCTATCTGAGCATATTATGAACTTTTTCTTCGTTCCATTACTAACTATTTGTTACAGCCCTTTCTTGCTGTACACTCGTCCTCTAGGTTATTTCATTAAGGAGTTCATACTCAGTCAGGAGATTGAAAAAACACGATTTTTGGAAATTGCTTTTCAAGAACTATAACACATTTCTTAACAAATGTTTTAAAAAAAAGTATATTTAAATATTTAAAAAAAAGTATATATTTGAATATTTAAAAACGTATATTTAAAAAAAGTTTTCATATTTTTTTCAATAAAAAATATTTAAAAATAAAATAGATATGGCCATTCTTCTGTACATTCTCTAAAAAAATAACGTTTGTGGTGACCACTGTTGCTCAGATTTGGTTCGTATGAAATCAAAAAATAAAGATTTATACATTAAATTATGTAATCTTTGAACGATAAGTTTTTCGAAATATTGATTTGGAAAAAATGATAGATAATAATTTAAATTTTCGATGAAAAAAACTTTAGTTTTTCGTCAATAAAAAAAACTATGCAACTGAAAAATCCTTCGTTCAAGGACTAGATTTTTGTATCTCTAATAAATCGATACATTCTTTTTTGATATATTTTGGTCATCGATTTTGAAAATTCAATTTTTAGAAAAACTCATTTAAAATTTCAAAACTAGTTTACAAAGTATTTGTAAAAAAAAACTAGTAAGCCTATACTTCTATCAACTTTAATCGGATTAATTTGAAACTTTCAGCAAATATTCTCCATATTATACAGAAAATGTCAAAATCTAATAATCGAATTTTTCGACCTTCTGGCTGAACATGGCCTCTGATTAAAAATAATCTATAGGTAGCCCAAATGAAACTGAATGTTTTAGACATACATTCACTTCTTTACTATCATTTATTATATTTTACTATCTTTGCTACCCTATATACTAATTTAACAATTAGAAATTTCACAAATTCTAGATATGTTATTACTTTTTTATTTTTATATCAATAGAAATTACAGACTAATGAGAAATAAAAAAAAAACAGACAATAGTAAAGATAATGAATTTATTTTTTGCCGTCATAGCAATGGCCTTCAAACCAGTAAGTAGAAACATGATACCACTTATTTTTGGATTTGTCATCGAAATGTTTTTGCATATTACATCAGTTTATAATAAAGAAAGTGAATAATAAATAAAACTGAATAATATTGAACATTTTTTTTTCAATATTTTTGGTGTGGGTGATAGGTTATTTGTGTGACAGTAGTGTCTGTTAATTATAAAATCTTTAATATTTTTTGTTTTCATTTTCTTTGAAAGTTGCTATATCAACAAATTTCATCATTTTTATTTTCATTTCATTTATTATGACCCATTTCATATTTTCTTTTATACACACACACACACATACACGCACGTAATATATTTTCTGTTGTCAAGAAAATAATTCGAGCAATATGAAAAGTACAAATATATTTTTTATTTACATGCAAGCGAAGTTTAAAAAGAAACAATAGGGTACTTAAAAGAGAATGAAGCAGATAATCTTGATTATAGAGTAAATAATCACGATATTACTATAAATAATTTCAGTCGGTCTGATAACAACTATATTTTTAAAAAGTTTCGTGTAATGGAGTACTTTAGAGAAAGGAATATTCGTTTAAATGTATTTACATATAGAGACATATTTATATCAGAGAGAACAAAAAGTGTAATTAGATAGTATAAATATACCGACTGAATTTTTTTACGGATAAGCATCGAATCTATTATTTTTTCATATGAAGTAATTAGAAAGGAAAAGATAATTTTGCTCGAATCTATTTTTTATTGTTATTTCATATTTAGAATGTGAAATAAGTGAAATTATATAATTTTTAATTATAGACATTTATATAATTTTTTTTGTCTGTTTTTGAATCCAAATCCAAATGGATACGAAATGTCCTTTTGACAGATTTGTATTTAAAAAAATGACCGACGGCTGTTGATTAAATGGCATCGAAAAATTGCAACGAATTAAAATCAGACAATGACTGATTCATTGTAATGCTGGAAAAAAGTTGTATAATATTGTTAAAATAAATTTCGTGTGTATGTGTATGTATTGTGCTTTTCCGTGACACGTTGATCAGTGGATGAATCACCTATTAATTCGCTGAATGCGTTATATGAAGCATTCCAAGTGCTGTCATCAGACTCACATAAAACTTGAATAACGTAAGCTGTCCTACCAAACGTACGTCTGTATGTATGTATATATCAATTTATCCAGCTCATATTGTAGAATATCATATAATAAACACATATCATCTGACTGACTTTGAAGCAGACAAGAGATCATTAGGCTAACTTCTTATATTCGTCAACAATATATCTAATTATAGTATTTTATATAGACTAGCACTTGTGTGTATGTATATACATATATATATATATATATATATATATATATATATATATATATATATATATATATATATATTACATGCTGTATACAAATCAATAATGTTATATTGGAGGCATCCGTTCATGAAAACGTGAGCATAAAAAATGTTCATGCACAGTTCAAAGTGAATCATTGAAGTAAAAATAATTGCCTATTAATATTAACTGTAATTGCGTAGATAACTGTATACGCTTTTGGTTCACGACAGATCGACATTTGAATTAACGTTGCATTAGCTGTACAAATGAATAAAATTAGTATTGTTGAAGATACGAGAAATGTCTGTATTCAGTTTCATATTGCAAAAATCTGATTGCTCATTGTTATACACAAATGAGATGATCGGTGGTTGTAAACAAAGTTTTTTTTTTCATTTTTACTTTTTCCATTTGTATATTTTAAATATACACAGTGAGTCAAAGTGAAACTCATTCAGTATTATGTTCAATAAATTTTTGTATATAAATTTTTAAATAAAAAAAAGTCCTTTTTATATTTGAGTTAAATTGTTTATTAAGGATATTTTTATCATAAATAAATCATAAAATAATACTTAAAGACCAAAAAAAGTACGAATACTGAAAAATCATTCAAAAACACATCAAAATGAAACTCGTACAACTAACAAATTATTTATTAAATTAAAATTTACAATGGATTGAATTATTTTAGTACTTAGTAGAGTAGCCTTTATTAATTTTTATAGCCTTTAAACGATTTGGGATGGATTTAACTAATTTTTCACAATAAGCTAGATCATTTTTTCCATCCTTTTAGTACCCCTTTTTTAAATCAGTTTTATTACTAATAGTGTGTGTTTTAATGGCAACTTCTAAGTGATTCCATAGATTTTCAATCACAATTATATCAGGTGATTATGGTGGTGTTTCCAGTACTTTGGGGTAGTTATATAACAGTCAACTACGTGTTTTATAAGCTTTGTGCTTGGGGTCGTTGTCCTGATAAAAATTAAATGTTTGTAAAATCTCAAGTTTTTGAGCTTAGGCTTTCAAATTTTTGTAGAAGTATTAATTTATGATTGAAATTTTCAAATATAATAAAAATAACCTTAATAAAGAACTTAACCAAGAAAAATAAAAAAAAATGTTATTATATTAAAATATATTTGTAAAATTATTGGAAACATAACTCTGTATGAGTTTCACTTTGACTCGTTGTATATATTTTTAAAAAATATAAATATGAAAGAAAAATTTTTATTCAGCAATGAACAGGAAAAAAAACGACTTCAATGTTTTTGTTTTTTACTTACGTCTTTTTTCCATCTATCCATGGATCTTTTTATATCTCTATGTTTCTAATCAATATTTTATCTTGTTCATTGGTAATCTTCTTTTTTTCTATACAACCGACCCATATCCATTTTAAACTTTTCTCTTTTGCTCTAATATACATAACTTGAGTGTTTTCCTATTCATTCATTTCTCTTTCTATTTTTATATGTTCTTAACATATTTCATTTTCTTATTTGATGAAATCACTGAATTATTCTGACATTGACTCTTGTTTTATTGACTTAAGTGAGAGTAGGTAGGATGTATAGATCAAAAACTTTTTAAAATAGAAAAATATCTGATTTCATACTATCTTCTGAATTTACATCATCTCATTTTTATTCTCCTGTGATTTCACCTACACATGCTCCTTTAACTGATTTATTCTAGATACATATCGTTTTCAATTTATTTCACTTCTACTCCATAAAGTGGGAAGAATCGAAAACAATGTACCATATGTTGAATATTATAGAATTTTATATATTATGAAATCGAATTTTCTTCTATATGTATTTGAAGAAAGATATTGATCCTTCGCATTTGTTCTTGGATTTTCAGTGCCTGAATTATTCAATAATTTAAGACAATACAGAGAAATATGAAAAGATGAGTGTTAGGAATAACACATAAAGACAAGTTAGAAAGAAAATTAAAATTACGGACGTTGTAGTAAAAATGAAAAGTTTAAAATGGAAATAATCCAGTTATACAGTCAAAGAGATGACTATCGATGGATAAGAAAAATTATTGATTGGGAAATTAGAGATATAAAAATGTCCAGGAAGAGATCAATGGATAGATAGAACAGAAACATGAGGAAATTTGTTTGTGTGAATGGAAAAAAATGTGTTTACTTGAAATAGAAAAATAAGTTTTGTATGATTATGTTGATGGCAAAGGACAAATATAGGATCATTCAAATGTAACGCTTAGATTTGAGTTTCATTAAAAAGAAACAAACAACACACATGGTTCTTTTAATAAAACACAAATCTAGGCGTCACATTCGGATGACTCTATACTTTTATATCTGTATTGTTTTGGAAAAGTAATTTCTTAATTTTAACACAAATGAATTTTCACTCCCATAATTTGTTAAAAAGTGTTCAATAATCACTCATTGTTCACTTTGTTGTTTATAACAACAATAGGTTAATGCGCATTTCGGTAGAGGTGCCGTTATCGTCAGAGCTTTTTTGTTATAAAAATTTCTTCATTTTTCCTTGTTAAAATTTATTATTTATGATTTTTTCTCTATTAGTTTTTATTTTTAAAAAAATATCGTTTTATTTGAATGTCTGCTTTATTAAATTTTGGTATAAAATTGAAATTTAATTACAAATTATAAAATGTGTCGATTTAATGTTCTTTGAATTTCATATAAGAGAAAAAATATTCTGAAACAACTTTTTTGCCCTTATTTTACGTTTCTTTTTAATAAAGAAATAGAAACTTGTATATCGACTGTTGTAACAATTTCGAAGGGGTATAATAACATTAAGAATAATATAGAAAGAGGATACGTCTTCAGTACAGTGAATATTATCTGATTGGATGCTGCTTTCAGACAGACACTTTCAAACAGAACACTTAAAACGTTGTCAGAGTCGGTGTCGTATTGTTGTTGTGAATATAACTTCTATATACATCCATGTGCGCATTTAATGTGCAGCTGTTTTTAGTAAGACGACGGGCCTCGTCGTCGTTGTGGATGTCTGTCTGTTGGCCTGGCTGGCCGCCCGTCCTGTTCGCTTGTACGGTTTTCTGTTTGCGTTGGCCTTTACTGTGCAGGTGGTTCGGTTCTTCGACACCGTAGTCACTCCGACCGACCTATGTCCTTATCATTCGCGTTTTTCATTATAATAAGAATGTTAAGTTGCTTGGACAACGATCTCGACCAAACTATAGATTTTTCAACATGTTTGTGTAATGTACATCTGCTGGTGAGATGTGGCCATGTATTTTTTTCGTAACTTATTTTAATACTCGTTCGATGGCTATATATGTTTGTTTTTATGTATTATTTCTTGTGTGTACTACTATTCAGTATTTACGAGTTTTTTTTAAAAAAAATATCACTACGTTAATTTTTTTTCAGATCAATATATAAAGTCAAATTTCAGATTTCAAAATTCAAATCAATAATGCAAAATGCTGAATTATAAGAATACGATAGTTACATGTGGTGTTAGGTTGTTATACGAGGGTCGTTTGATAAGTATGGTAAAAAAATACCATAAAATGGAATTTTTTTACCATAAATGAAATGGCGGATTTCGTAATGAAAATTCAATCCTCTATAACTTTTTAAAAAAAAATTTCAAGTAATCAAAATAACCATAGGATGTAATATATTTATCTTAATTATAGGGTCATCCAAGTGTGACGTCTAGATTTGTATTTATTGAAAAGAAACAAGAAACAATACACATTTTTTTTAATAAAACACAAATCTAGGCGTCACATTTGGATAACCCTATATAAACAAAACATGTATATCAGAGTTTTTACATTTTGGAAATTTTTCTAAGATGCTGTTCGACTACCGCTTTTCATTATTGAATTGTTTCTATGTCATAAATGATCTAAATGTTTTAAAAAAATGTAATCCGTTGGCTGAGAAGAGATTTGCTGAATATAGCAGGAGAGGAAATATTACATACCGCGACTCCTGCAAATTCTGAAGAGTGTTAATACTATTTTTCTTGAAACATGTGGTCGAGCGTTGTTATGAAGCATCATAACTCCATGTCTATTAACCCTTATCGGACGTTAGCATTTTGTACTTAACTTTCCGCTAGGTCGGAGATATATTTGAGTGCTTATTGTAAGAGAAGAGTAACTAAGTTACTTGATATAAAAAGATAATTTTGTGCATAAAAATATTTATATTTACACTTTAAATGTCTTCGTCATCACTGTCGATTTCAATCCAATCTTCATCACAATCAGGAACAATTTCTCTTTCCACTTCGCTTTCCTCTTCATTTGAATATTGAATAGGGATCAATTTTCTTTCCTTGACTGAAATATAACATTTGTATCACTGTCTTCTTCATCACAAGAATTAAAATCACTTGCCGAATATTTAAAATTTTCACATATTTCAATACAACTATCACTGTTACTTTCTATATTGCTATAGTTTTCTTTATTCATTTTTGGAGTAATAAAATATTATAATATAAGTAAAATAATTGCTGAAATATGACAAAACGTGTTATCTGCTATCGAGTAAGAATTAAACTGTAAAAATATAGTGTGTACATTCAGTAATGAGGATGTTGTTACTTGTTCAGTCTTGTCACCTCGCATGTGACATACGATTGATAGAGCAAAGTTGTAATGTCACGTCAGAGGTGACATTGACCGAAAAAGGTTAACTCTGTGTTGTTTAACACGTAATTGTTGTTTTATTTTCCTTCAACTGGAAATAGTATTTCTCGACATTATGTTCTTACCAGATTTCAAGAACGAATAGTAAATAATGCCAGGTGCAGATCACTAAACAGACATTATTATCTTCCTCGAATGAAAACTCTGTTTCAGTGTATGTTTTGAGACTTTATTAACGTCCAGTCACTGTGCAAGTAGACGACTATTATCTAAAATAAATTTTACATCATATGTCACTGCTTTATCCAAAAATTACTTGTTTCTATTTCGAATGAGTAGAGAACTATAACATTTCAATCGTTGATTTATGTTCTTTTAGTTATCTCATTGAATCCACTTATTCAATTTCTTGACTTTTTAAGTACTTACAAGTAACTAAAATTGTCGAGTAGTGCATGTTTAGTTTCTCTGGCATGTCTTTTAGGTTAGACTTAAACTATAGGGTCATTTAAATGCGACGTCTAGATTTGTGTTTTATTAAAAAGAAACATGTGTATAGTTTCTTTTTAATACAACACATATCTAAACGTCGCATTTGGATGACCCTATACTAATGTATACATTTTATTATTGTTGATGGCTACTCCTGAGCATTTACAGAGATCACTTTCAAAGTTCGTATATTTTGACAGAAATTTTTTGAACCATGCAATTCGTTTGCTTACTATATCAGCTCCGAATACATTGATATCTCTAGTCTCTGCTACATTATGTCCAAATTTCAACTTGTAAAGAAGTTTATATTTTTGTCTAATTTCTATATTTTTTTCAACATTTTTCATTATCTACTTCTAATGAAATTTGAAATAGAAATGGTTTTATAATTGTGTGTAATGACAATTTACTGTAATACAAAATACAATGTGCTTTTCTTCTCGATTGTTTTATTATCAAAATCATAACAAATTTAATTATACCCTTAATTTGCATTTTGTAAACATGCAACAATATAATAATTTACTTTATATATGTGGGTGTATATTATATATATATATATATATATATATATATATATATATATATATATATATTTATTATATACACTCACATTCATATGCAAATATGTACAAAAATAGCAGTGTTTTTCGAAAAAAAATGTTTTTAAGAAAAATGGCAAAAATATTTTGTGATTATATGAAACAAAAATTGTACTTTTGGTTCTAAAAGTCAGAGGCAATTTGTAAAAAGAAGTCCGAATAGTCAGTACGACCCAAAATACTTAGTTAAAAATTTAAAACATATTGGTACGAAAATCAATGTTTGGGGTTGTTTTTCCGATAATACCACAGGGCGTATATTTTTTATCAAATTTAATATGACCGCTATTTTGTAAATGGAAATATTAAAAATGCAATACTCCCATACGCCGAATGGAACGCAGACAACGATCTTAAGTATACAAGTAGACTAACAAAATACTGGTTTACTCATAATAAAATTAATGTTTTAGAGTGACCAGTGGGAGTTAATTTCTGTTGAAATTCGATGTTGCGAATGGGCCTTTCCATACTAGTCAACATGCATACAGTATTCACGGCTCATTACTACTCGTCTCACACGTTTTTACCCGAAAACTATTTTTTTTTAGGTGGAGGAGTTTGGTGATAAGAGGGTGTGAGACGAGTGGTAATGGACGTGAATACTGTATGCATGCTGACTAGTGTGGAAATGGCCAATATGTGTATTGCAATATTGGATAATAGAGAATATTGGACCAAATAGTATGTTCTAAGACCTTAAATCAATTTTTATTAATTTGCTGCTACTTTTTGCATAATTAATAATATTATCTTTTGAAAAAATACAATTTTCTTTATGTTATCAAGGCATACATACATTTTATTATCATTATCTTAAAGTGTATAAAAAGTTATTATATTCGTACTTGTTCGAATAATTAGATAACCTTGCAGTAAAAAATGAAAAGAAATGATCAAATACTGTTATTTTTTACACACAAATGTATAATCTGTGTGTGTGTATGTACGTATATATGTTTGTGTAAAAGTAAATGTCGAAATCGCGGATGAATCTTTATCGTCAGTCAATCCGGCGACGGTTATTAGTCTTTAATTGATGTCTATCTACGGAATGGATTTCACCGAGAGAACAAGTCATACCCGAATCATTAGCACAACGTGGCGCTTTCGTCCGGCGAAGCGCGCGAAGCGAATCGGCTCGTAGACCTGGCGCCGGCCATCGATCGGAACCCGCGTCGACGACGCCCCGTGACGTCATGCGTTGGAGTGCTGCACCGTCCTAACGCCGCTCGCTTACTTGCCTACCGCCTGCCTGCCTGCCTGTTTTCCTTGCTCTCGGCTTGCAGGCTCGCTTGCCAACTAGTCAGTCTATACGAAATCCACATTCCTCCCACCCGTCACGATATGAAATTTACATTATAGACGAATTTTCACTAGACATTGCTCTGCTGTATACAGTATGACTACGAATATATTTACACAGTTGCTTAATTAAATTTCGTTCCTGGATAAATTATTTCGGGCGGTGTGAGTTCACCGGAATGATTTGGTTCTGTTTGTTATTTTGTGGCCATTCATCCAGTGATTTGTTAATGTGTAATACATTACCGCATTTGTTGGCAATAAAAAACAATAATGATTATTGACTCTGAATAAATATATAGTACAAATGTAGGGGTTTCCAATAGGAATGTCAGAGAACTTAGACAGTCGGTCGCGGCTATGTTTAAATTTTTTTATAAGCTCATTTTGACATTTCAACTCGGGTAATTTGGCAAATTATCATGAAACGTTTAACACTTCAACAATGCTTAGAGCTTGTAACAATTTCAATAGATTTATTGAAACAACAGTTTAATGAGTCCATTAGTTCACGAAATGAATCTATCAAAGATCATATGATTTAAACTCCATTGGATTGTTTTCTATGGGGTTATGTGAAATCATTAGTTTATGCTGATAAATTACCATAAGCAACAGAAGTATTAACCCTTATCGGACGTTAGCATTTTGTACTTGACTTTCCGCTAGGTCGGAGATATATTTGAGTGCTTATTGTAAGAGAAGAGTAACTAAGTTTACTTAATATAAAAAGATAGTTTTGTGCATACAAATATTTATATTTACATTTTATTACACGTGTAATCTTCAAGCTTAAATGTTATTTATATTTTTTCAATGTGTGATATTTTTTGAAACATTTTCCTACATGAAGGAATGGTTTTCTGTTACAAGTTTCACAGAAGTATATAGTCGTCTTTCTTCCTTCAGGTAACTTCCGATTGGAACATACAATGCAGTCATTATGCTTCCCTTGGGAATGAGGTTGCAAGATATGCAGCTTCATCACAAGAATTAAAATCACTTTCCGAATATTCAAAATTTTCACATATTTCACTACAACTATCACTGTTACTTTCCATATTGCTATAGTTTTCTTTATTCATTTTTGGAGGAATAAAATATTATAATATAAGTAAATTAATTGTTGAAATATGACAGAACGTGTTGTCTGCTATCGAGTAAGAATTAAACTGTAAAAATATATAGTGTGTACATTCAGCAATGAGGACGTTGTTGCTTGTTCAATCTTGTCACCTCGCACGTGACATACGACTGATAGAGCAAAGTTGTAATGTCACGTCAGAGGTGACATACGACCGATAAGGGTTAAAAATAAACATTAATCTTGTAATTCATGAAATTTGACCAGAATTATGTAAAAAAGTGACAAAAAATTAAACTAAACAAATGCACTATGTCAAACGAAATTGTGGTGGTCATATAAGTGAAATTGTATTCCATCATTAATGCCATAGAATATGCTTAAAAGTAAAAATAATAAAAAAACTAATTAATTAAATACTTTTTGTTTTATTCTCATTTAAACTTCTGAAACGCTTATTGGAAAACCCTATATATTACAACTCGTAACAATATTTTCAATCTTACAAAAATTATACGATGTACATTACAAATATTTAAAAAGCATTCTTCAATATGGGTTATCGATAGCCGGCTATATTGCATGATTGAAAGAATCATATAAAAACACCAATACATGAAATGATTTGATCATTAAAATTTAATTGTGATGACAACCTAATCGATATTTTTATTACCAACAATTTCACAATTATGAACTATTCCAATTTGTTACTGACCATAAATTTATCTGAAGATTTTTTTTTTATATATTTTAAATTAATGAATATTCAAATACACTAATTTCATTAAAAAATATCATATTTTAATAATATTCGTAACACAAACTGAAAATTCAATTAAATGTACAACTAATTCATTTAATTCTCACGCTGTTTTTATTTTATTTAGTGTTATAAAATATTTCAAAACAAATTGAATAAAATAATTAAAAGAATATTTATACAAGACTTAATGGAAATTATATGTTTAACACTTGTATATTTTGATGATATTAAATAATTATTACATTTTAAATTCAAAACAAGAAAATTATTTTCTTATTGCATGGATATATATTATAGATTTTAGTATAATTTACAAATATGTTGATTATATTATTCACTGAATAAATTATCGAACTAATTACAAAATTTGTATATAGAAAGGAAGTATAGATTACATATTAATTTTCACAGGCGTATTTTCTGTGGGATGGACAAGTTTGTAAAATAAAAACATATAATTAAATTGCGTTATATATATCACAAGTGTATGGCATTATCAGACTAAATTTTCATTCGATTAAAAAATTAATCATATCATTTTAATTGTTTTTAAATAAAGAAATAATTAGATAAAAAATAATAAAAATCGGCTTAAACCTTAAGTTATTTTTCCCCTTACATATTTGTTTCTTCAAAATTAATTTCTTTGTTAAATAGAATTTATCCCGTTTCACCTCCTAAGAGATGGGATGAAAAATGTGAACGAAACCCTTATTTATTTTAACTGTTTCACATACTCCCATGAAAATAATTTAGAAATTATTATATTTCATTAAAAAGAATTTAAAATTCAATTGTATTAAAATTACCAATTAAATTTCTTTAAAAATTATTTGTAGTTTCTTCCAAAACAATAATTTTTAAATTTTAATATTAATATTGGTATTCAATCAATATTGCATTTAACTATTGTTGTACAATTTTGAGTATTGAAATCAGTCGGTTTTATTAATTACTTAAAACGATTGATGACTAAAAAAAATCAATCACGACTAACGATTATTTTTTAGTCGTTAGTCATCGACTAATTTCAAATCAATCGTTTTATCAATGTAACGACTAATAAATTAATCGTAACTAATGATTAGTTTTATACGACTGAAATTTCAGTCAGATAATTTTTGCCCTACTCTGTTCAATACCATATACTTTTTGTCTAAATTCGTTAATTACTGATAACTTGTGAATCACTAATTTATATACATAAAACTTTTACAATTAAATGATTGATGATTTTTGTTATTTTTTATTTTGAATATATCTTGCAAAATATTCATTTCAATATTAAAATATGTATTAGATGGGTCAGAGATATAAGAATTTTTTTCGGAATGAACTGAAAGAAAAATTCATTGGATCGGAATAAGTGGAAAGTTTTGAGATAAGCCAGGGGTCGGCAAAGCACGTCTCGCGAGCCGCATGTGGCTCTTTGGTCACTTGAAAGCGGCTCTTCCACAAATAATGACTGTTCATTAAATGTGTGCCATGTAATATTATAATAATAAAAAATACTTTTTATCAATAAACAAGATTATTGTTAATTATGATAGGTATCTAGTTTTTTTTTATTCAGTGTTTAATGTCAAAAAAAACGATTACTCAAAGTTGGTACATTGGGTACACTTTTTGATTGTCAATAACAATAACGCAATATTTAAAAAACCAGAGGCCCGTTTCATAAAACTTACAGTTCCTGTATTACAAGTTCTTTCTTCAAATATCCCATATAAATTTTAAATAAAGAACTTGTAATACAAGAACTGTAAGTTTTATGAAACTGCCCCTGGTACCCTTCTGTCACTTTGTAATGTCACTCTGTAGAGAAGAAACGACGCAAGGATTTCCACAGGAATCATCCTTTCAAACATTATTATTTTACAAATTTGACATTATAGTGGAGAAAAAAGCAATTCTGTACATGGAGCGTGTCTAATTCTATCTATCATATCATACTAGTTCCTAGTTTCAATCGACTTCTAAAACAGATATCTTGTAAATTTGGCTCTCAAAAAAATAAAATAAAATTGTTGTATTGTTGACATTTGGCTCTTTTGACTGAGTTTGCCGATCTCTGGGATAAGCCATCATCTAGTAATAGATAGGCTAATTATATGAGTTTTCTAATAAGCGCTTCAGAAGTTTAAATGGAGATAAAACAAAAAAGTATTTAATTAATTAGTTATTTCTTTTTATTATGCTTAGGAATAGTTTATGGCATTAATGATGGAACATAATTTCACTCATATGATCACCATGACTTCTCTTGACATAGTGCCATTTATTTAGTCCAATTTTTTACTCACACTTTCACAGTGGTCCAATTTCACGAATTACACTTTAATGTTTATTTTTAATGCTTCTGTTGTTTGTGATGGTTTATCAGCATAAACCAATGAGTTCATATAACCCTACAGAAAGTAATCCAATGGAGTTAGATCAGATGATCTTGATGTCCAAATGATGGGTTCATTTCGTGAAATAATGGACTCATTAAACTCTTGTTTCAATAAGTCTATTGATGTTTTTACAATTTATCAGTTAAACGTTCCATGATAATTTGCTAAACCATACCGAGTTGAAATGTCAAAATGAGATTATAAAAAAATCAAACATGGCTGCCACCAGCTGTCAGAGTTCTGCCGTTCTTATGTGAAAATCGTGTATAACGTAACGTAAAATATGACCAATAATTTCCATCCTTCAAGTCTTTGTTTGTTTCACGAACATTTTTTGCCAGATTTGATATTCGAGCAGGTGTCGTAGTCGCAATGATGTATACATACATTCGCACGTATACACGTCATGTGAGTAAAAAACGATTAACAATAATGTTCTGAGGCCAAACTGAACATAAAGACTGACGATAGAAAACAATGTAACGTTGATGACGATAACAGCGTTGGTGACATGCTTGCCTCGGCTTGTTTTAATTATTTTTCATAATTTCTCATCGTCGACCAATTAGCGAGCCGACTGCTTCGCATCGAGAGTTCACTTTCAATGCTTCGTTGCTCTGCAAACATATTTCGAAAGCACGTAGAATATATATATATATATATATATATATATATATATATATATATATATATATATATATTGTGTGTGTAATACTCTATGCGTGTACCTTGTTTGAAACATTGTTCAGGGTCGGCGTAACTCATATATATATATATATATATATATATATATATATATATATATATATATATATATATATATATATATATATATATATATATTAGAAGGAAAAGCAGTTATACTGATAAAGAATTCTACCATGTCGAAAAATAATTATCTTAAATTTATATCAAACAAGTTTGTTATGTACTAAGAGTCGAATCGACTTCATAAAAAAAAATAGCTAATGAACAAAGTGAAATAGATTTTTTTTTATTTGTATGTTATGAAGTTGTACGAGGTAGGTTCAAGTACAAACAAGAATTTAAAAATATAAATGTTCTATAAATTTTATTTATAACACAATCGAAATGTTTCATTTGCTATTCCTTCAATATAATCCCCTTTGACTGCAATACACTTATTCCATAGTTGAAGTTTCTTGATTTTTATTTATGAAAATTTTTTGATTGCTTGTCTAACTAACTTTTTTTTAGAAATCTTGATTGAAGATAATTGTTTTTTTACCATTCAAAATTCGTCGTTTATCGCGAATTCGTGTTTGAATATGAGACTGTCACTGGCGAGTACTGTTTAGAGATTGAGGAACATTTGTAATAAAAGATCTGTGGTTTCCAACAGTACCAAATGGTTGAAATTTCGCGATTGGGTTTCGAAGAGCAGGCTCCGAAGACATTTGATTACCAAGCACTTTGTACGAATTTTACATATTGACGTTGTAATTTTTTTACCATTTTTATAGTGAATTTTTACTATTTTTATAGTGATTTTTTTCTGTAGAATTTGTTCATCTACGAATTTTAGGCATACGCTTGTTCGTGTACCTTTTGATTACTTTATTGAAAAGAAGTTTCACTTCTGGCATGTGTATATGAGTACACATACCCTTTTTTAATAGTGAATTTTTACTATTGAAAAACGTTGTTCAAGCGTGTAGCTTTCCAACACTAAAATTTTTAAAGTTTTTAATAAACAAATGTTAAATAATGCCAGTTCAGTATTTGACATTTCATCAAATAATAATCAAATTACTTCCTAACCTCAAATTTACACACTTATATATGTTGGCGTGTAGCTTTCCATCACTAAAATTTTTAAAGTTTTTAATAAACAAATGTTAAATAGTGTCAGTTCAGTATTTGACATTTCATCAAATAATAACCAATTTATTTCCTAATCTCAAATTTGGACACTTTATACATGTATTGATTTAGTATCTTTTGAAAGAAGCTAAATTTTCATATTAATCATCGCTCAAGAGCATTTAAAAATTGTAATAATTTGTGAAGTCTGTTTGAGATGAGTTAAATAACTACATGAGATTTTTTTCTATATTTCTTAAACATAGAATAGTAATTTTTGATTTTATAGATTCTCATATATATTTGCGTACATGTAAGTATATATATATATATATATATATATATATATGTATGTATATTTATGTATATGTATGTATGTACAGCTCGCTATATGAGGATTATTAAAGAACTGTATTACTTAAATTACTTCAACACGACGTCGTTCGTTAAGTAATATTCGTCAGAAAACAATAATTACTTGCATTAGTTAGATATTTATCCAATGTTCATTTTTCTTCACCCATCGTATCATTATCGTCATGATGTGTATACCTATCATTAATATCATATCTTCGAACAATTAGCTGGTTCGGTTTTCTTTCTTCGCTGACCTTGTATTATAGAGTTGAGGTCGTGTGTTCGAATTTCACTTTTATATGGAGACGAGCCTAGTCTCTCTACGTCTATTATATTCTTTATATGATACCTGCGCTAATGACCCTTGTCCAGGTAGTAGCAGACCACATAAAGAAATAAATAAAAACCTAATGGTTATTTAATTTGTTTAACATTTTTTCGAACCGATTTTTTTCATCTTAGATTTCGTTTTATTTGTATTATTTTTAATAAACGTAACGAAGATCAGAAGATGTGAGGAGAGTGGGGTTTTTTCGTCAAGTATTTTTCTGTTTGTGCTGTTATTTAAAATGTTCGAGAACGTTCATGTCGTTATAAACAATTCTAAAGAAATTATTGTTTAGGGTAAATTATAAAAAAATAATTTATTACAAGTTTTTGTAAAATTGAAATGTTAGTGAATTTAAATGCAATTGAGATATTTTGAGATAAATGTTTGTGCTGTATGTATGTTTGTACATATTATATAAGTGTATTATAAATACACACACACACGCATATATATATATATATATATATATATATATATATATATATATATTTATATTTGCTGTAAATTAATTTCAGTTTGGTAGCTTTTTGCATTTTTTTTTGTACTTATGTAAGACCTGAAAAACAAACATAAGATTTTGCTGCAGTCTTTTGCAATCTAACTTTACACTTTTATTTATGAAAATGGGACAAAAGATCTGATTATACAATTTTAATAACACATTAATCAGAACTTTTTTTTCGTTTTAATCTCGTCTATGTTTTATCACCTTTTCTATTTTAATACAATTGTTATCATATTTTAATGACGTCAATAGCAATATGTTTATAAGCGACACTTTTTCTCTCAAAATTCAATTATATTTCTTCGACTAGAGTCCTTATATGTTTCTATACTTTTTTATTATTCAAAAAACATCTATGAAAAAGCAATATAGTTCGTTAATATTACTGATTATACAAAATAATAAACACTCTAAATATTGTTTTGTTAACTCAAAATTAAGTTTCACCTATGTGTATTTTTATGATTGCTATATTTATACCTGTGTATGCTTTACTTAATATATTTGAAGATTGTGTACAATGTTTTTGACAAATTAATTGTTATAAGTGTTGGTACATTATCTCTATTAAGTTGTTTTCTTATTTTTAAATAAAGTAGTTTTTAACGCAATATATATATATATATATATATATATATATATATATATATATATATATATATATATATATATATATATGCATGCTTATATTAGCCCCCTACTGGGTGAAAGCCTCTTTGAAAGTTACATTCACTGATACTTGGTTATACTAACCATGCTGACCAAGAATGGTAAAATATGTAGGTAAATATATTTATATATATATTAGGTTGGCAAGTATCTCCCTTCCGCTTTTTTTTTTTTTTTTGTACATAGCTGCGAAATTCAAAAGACCAGAAGGCGGAAGGGAGATATTTGCCAACCTAATATATATATATATAATCAGCCATTTTTTTTATCCATTGTTGGATGAAGATTTCTTCCAAAATTTTCTTCTTCAATCGATTCTCTTCTCGTCCACTATATTTCAATGAACGTTTTTATTTTTTAACCCATCTAAAGGTATTTTCTGAGCTTTTTAATATTCAGGTTTCTAATCAATATTTTTATTGCTTATAGGCAATTTTCTCTACATACACACATACATATATATGTGTGTGTGTATAATCATAATATTTGATGTCTATAATTATTATAATATGCATTAATTTTATATGTATGTGCTAATTGTTATGTTTATTTTTATTTATAAATACCTGTTAATAATTGAATACGTGTACGTCGTTTAATTTTTAATCAAACGTTGTATGCAATTATATTATACAACATTTAAACGTGGATGTGATAAACTAATTTGTAAGTAGTGCCACGTGCCAACCATTGGTACATGACTGAATTCTTTAGATATTTATTTCGAATGTAAAAGTGTTTTATTAATAAATTGAATTTTAATGCACTGTCGAAATTTAAAAAGTTCGTATAATTTCTTGTTCGTCGTTTTAAATCGTTTCTCTTCTTTTACACACACACACATATGTATGTATGTATAAATTGATATAATTGAACAAGTAAAATTACTGAAATGGATATGGGCAAGATATATTCCTAGAAGGCAATAGGTGAACAAAGATCATTAAAGAATGGAGACTAAGAGATAAAAGGAGAGTAGAAAAAGACCTCATCAGAGGTGGAGAGATGAAGTTGTGAAACATAGTGGAGACGAGGGTTGGATGAGATTAACAGCGGACAGGAAGAAGTAAAAATGTCTCGGGAAAACATTTCAGAAGAGATAGTAGCATTCAATGAGTCTTTCACTCAGCAGAGGGCTGATAAAAGCTTTGATGATAATATAGTATATATATCGAGACATGCATTTTTCTTTTTGACTCGAGCACTAGTGTGATTACACGACACACACACGTGTGTGTGTTTGTGTTGCACCGAGTCATACTGAAGCTTGAGTCAAAGAGAAAAACATGTTTTATTCCTAGTGATTAATTTTTTCCCAGAATTTGAAGTTGAACAAAATCTGAAAAACTAAAAAGGTAATAAATTGAACTTGACAGCATTGTATCTTATTTATCTCGAAAACAAAATTTATTATAGTTCTGCTTTCTGAGCTGTAAGAGACGTTTTTTAAAATCTGTTTTCTTTTTGATTCTCTCATTGTCAGTACGTTTAACAATTTCCCTTGATCTAATGATGATCTTAAATAATTTTTGATTAATATCAAATCATTGGAAATTCATTTGGGAGACGTATTTGACTGATATTTTTTAAAAAAATCGAACACACTTTCAAATTTGTGTAAGGTTTCACCTTGAAATATTAATAAAAAAAATGACATTTTGTTTATCAAGTATTTTTGGTATTAACATTTTTTTTAAAAAAAACATACTTCATTAAAATACTGTTCTTGATGGTTAATTTTATCAGCAGCCTCTTTTTATGCTTTACTGAATGAAGGTTTTTTTCAAAATTTTGCACTTTGATGTGCCCAGGATCTTTCTCTTTCAGTCGATTTTGATGATTTTTTTTATATCGGTCCCATTTATCCATAAATCTTTTTTGGACGTTTAGATATATCTGGGTTCCCAAATATATACACACATATACATACATACAGATAACCCCCGTATAACACGGTCGTTAGATTCCTAAAAAATACCGTGTTATACGAAACGAAAAGTACCGTTAGTTCTAAAAATGAAAAAAAATATGCTATTTTCTTTTTATTGCTAAGAAAAAAATGTTTGTTAAAACAGTAATTGATACAAAGTATTATATAATAATTTTACATCGTTTCCTTCTTCATCACTGCTAAGAACTATTAAACGAGGACGTTTATTTGTCTGGTAAAATATCTTCATCTCATGAGCTTTCTTCTGCAGCATCTTGATTTATATTCTCTACCTTTTCCAAAAAATCTCTTTATTTTTGTTTGTTTGCTTTAACTGAGAAATCTTTATAAATTTCATTGCATAGAGTTCTATCTTGGATTTTGTACTTCTTTCAGTCGAAGCTGGTGTATTCGAATATATATATATATATATATATATATATATTCGCTTAAAACCATGTACATTTTTGTAGATAATTACGTACGGATACATACATACACACACACAGACTCGTCTGTAGTTCCGCACAAGAGTACATATTGTTTTATCTCCGGC
The DNA here is from genome assembly GCA_029203775.1 of Neoneuromus ignobilis. Lineage (NCBI taxonomy): Eukaryota > Metazoa > Arthropoda > Insecta > Megaloptera > Corydalidae > Neoneuromus > Neoneuromus ignobilis. Next base: position 52,711,319 of record CP092090.1, read on the forward strand.
CGTTAATTCAGAACCACTTCACCCGTTTTCATTTCCGTGTTTATTTTTTTTTTTGAAATCAGTTAAGTGTTCGTTTGCAGAATGAAAAAAAGTATTTATATTCTGTAAATGTTTTTAAATACTCCGTGTATATATTTTTTCTTTACTTTTAATTCATTGTCAGTTACAGTATTAATATATTGAAAGTTAAAATGCAATCCAGGTGTGCACAAGCATCAATAATACGCATAATATTAAAAATTAATAGCTCTGTGTTTCTCTTGAGGTTTATTAATTAAAGAAGAACATAACGAATGTTTTATATTCATTATTCGTACGATGCAATAATAATTGACATCTGTATAATATACATGTGTGTATGTATAATTTTATATATATATATATATATATATATATATATATATATATATATATGTATACATACACATACACATATACATACATATGTATGCAACAAGATTTCTTTGTGGTTGTTGTATTTTACAGCATTAAATGTAAGCAAACGATTCTCCCACCTTCTTTTACATTGTGTTAATCATATAACGGGTTTCTCTACAATAATATCTGGAAAGTGGCCGCTAAACAACATTATATTACGACTAGAAATTCTTTAGAATTATATAATTTGTGTGAGTCTCATTTAATTGAACAGAATTAGATTGTTTAATTTTATTTCTTAATAAATGGAGACTGAAACATAACAAACATAATTAAGATGCATGTTTTGTGAAACTTTGTTGAAGATTTTTTCCAGCTGTATGTAAATTTTTGTAATTATGATTTTTAAAATGTATGAATAGAAATGTGAAAAGATGTTTATGTTTCTCTTGCGTATTTCATAAAAATGTAAGCTTTGTTATGTAAAAATGTCTTCTTTGTAATATTTTCTTTCTTGAAAATAATGTATTTTTGTTTAACAAAGTTGTTTGCAGTAAAATTATATACTTTTTGCAATGTTTATTTACATCAATATTTTGATGTAGAGGTAAAAAGGTTTAAAACCATCCACTTATTTCAAACACATTTTTTCTCCTTGCGTTTAATATAAATGATAATGTAATCATATTTTTTAACACTGCAAACTATTAAGCTGTTACACATGAAATAACGGATTTTTTAATGAAACATTCAAACATCTGTGAGTTTTAAATGTAATTTTTATTAACAGGTTGACACCGGTGTGTACCACTGGTGGTTCAAACATTGATTTTTTAATATAGGGATATTTTTTAAACCGCGATTGAACTTTAAATTGAATTCCTATCGAAAGTTCTATTTAACCTAAAAAAACATTCTTTATATTTCTATGTGCAAATGCGTTAAAAAAGTAAATATTGATATTTATTGATAATTAGAAATAAAAGTATCAAATATTTTGGTAATTTTGCACTTTATAGTTAAATACCAATAGTACTTGTTAATCAAAATATGCACCATCAGATGCAATATACGTCTCCTAACAAGATACAAGCCATTCTGCAGAAATTTGAATTTTCATACTTAAGAAATTCCTCAAAGGCTTTTTTGACTGCTGCTTCATTTTTAATTTTTTTCTTTTCAAAAATGATCAAAATGTTCAAAAGATTGTTAATTCGTTGATTGAGAAAAGGTGAGAATATGGTTGATGAAGAATTTCATATTGTAAACCTTTCAGTTTCCAAACAGTTCTTCTTACAACATGTGGTCCATTCAGTAAAATTCTGTCTGTTGACCAATACAGATTGCTTAACTCATGATTACTGATTCATTGCCCTTAAACTGGGAACAGTATCTTTCGGTATTAACGCTTTCACCAGATTGCAAGAACAATTAATGCCAGCTGCAGACCACCGAATAATCACTGATATCTTCCTTGAGTGAATATTGTTTCAAGGCTTCATCAGTCAGCATCTAGTATTTGTATAGATCAGCGACAATTATCATATAGAATCAATTTTTCATGGCAAGTAACACCAGCTGCAAATCACTAAACAGTCACATATCTTTCTCGGATGAAGACTGTTTCTGGGCCTCATCAATTGTATATAAGCTACATTTTTTCCATCATATATCATTATTCTGCTCAAAAATGATTCACTTTTATTCCCATCGAGTAAATAATTGCGTAGTTCTATTCAGTGCGTCATGTTTATTTCACATAGCTTATGATAAATCCATTTATCCAGCTTAAGTGACAGAAAATTGTCGAATAGTGCATGCCTAGTTCCTCTGTAATATCCCATGGATTGTATTCCACTAGTGTACACAGTTCGTTGTTGTTGTTGGTTGGGGATGATTCTGGGCATCCGCGAAAATAATTTTTAAAGTCCATATCTTGTTAATATTTATTTTTTTGAACCGTTAATGTGTGGTTTGTTTGCTTTTTGCATCAGTTTCAAATGTTCTTTTAATATTTCTGATTGTTTCCTCTGCGTTGAGTTCAAGTTTAAACTCATAAAGTAAAAATATAAATTATCAATAATTATATACATATTTTTTAATATTTTCCACTACGCATTGATACTGAAATGTAAAGTAGAAATAATTTTATAATTCTATGTAAACAAAATAAAAAATAATACAGCATTTTTCAATAAGAATGTCAATTTTGACAGCTGGTGGTAACCATGTTTGATTTTTTTTAATTTAATTTTGACATTTCAATTCAGTATAGTTTTTGCAAATTATCATTGAACGTTTAACATTTCAACAAAACTTAAAAATTGTAAAAACTTTAATAGATTTATTGAAATAAATGTTTAATGAGTCCATGATTGAAATGGACTCATCAATTGGCCACCAAGTTCATGTGATTTAACTCCATTGGATTATTTTCCGTGGGGTTATATAAAATCATTGGTTTATGCTGATAAACCACAAACAACAGAAACATTAAAAATAAATATTGAACGAGTAATAAGAATTCATGAAATAGGACGAAGCGTGGAAAAGCGAAGGCGTGATGGTTATATGAGTAAAATTGTATTCCATCATTAATGCCATAGAATAAACTCAAAAATAAAATAAATAGATAGCTAATTCATTGAATACTTTTTGTATTATTTCCATTTAAACTTGGAAAACTCTATACTAGAAATGTTTTCATAATTCTATACAAATAATACAAAATCTGTATTCTAAAATCGATTGAAACTCATTCGATCAATTTTCTGGTATCTCTATCGGAATGTATCAGAAAAACAGAACTGCTCTATACATGTTTTTCTGTTAAGCAAAAAGAACCGTTTAGAATGTTTGGTACTGCTCGTTCGATCGATTTCAAGTTCTCGAAAAGTATTTTCTTCTCTTTACGACTCCGTGTCATATAGTTAACATTCAGACAGCGTCCGTAATGCTGTCGCCAACGGATTTCGAATACGGAGACTGTAAGATTCTTTATCCAGCTCAGACACACAACACAATATAATACACACACGATGTGTATGTGGTGAATAAAAAGCATTTCGATGATATTTTTAAACAATGCACGGAACATTGTTCAGAATTAAAAAAAAATGTATATGTATATATATATATATATATATATATATATATATATATATATATATATACACACTTATATATTTATATACGAATATAAATATTGAAAAGTACAAATAAACTCCTTTTTATAATTCTAAATTCATATCAGCTAAAGTAAATCTACCTCAAATCATTTTTTTAAAAAATGCACATTTATTTAATTATTCCTTTAAAATTGTTATTGTAATTAAATCTTTTATTAAAACTTTTTTCATATATGATATTTATTTAATTTTTCGGCTTTTCATAAGAAAAGATTTAATTTATCAATAATTTCAATTCGAATAAGTAACTAAAAAAAGTAAAAAAAAAAAACCAGTTAGATAATAGTAGTGCACAGTAAATTTTTAGATCAGTAGAAAATACAATTAAAAAGAATAGAAATAAAATAAATTAAAAAAATGTGTATTTAGGATATATTTTTAATGGAACAATTATAAACAAAGTGAATAGGAAAATGAAAATTGAATTGTCTGTTTAGAAAAAATACTAATATTAAAAAGTTCAGTATTTTTCTGTGTTTAAAGAAGAAAAGTTTTTAATCAATGCATCCTGCCTATTTTCACAGTGAAACGTTGTTTTAAATACTTGATTAATTCAACAACTTTAGTGAATACATGCAAGAATGGAAAGATGTATTTGGTCATCCAAATATGACGCATAGATTTGTGTTTTATTAAAAAGAAACTATACACATGTTCCCCAACACACCACCCTATACACATGTTTTTTTTAATAAAACACAAATCTAGGCGTCTCATTTGAATGGTTTTATATTTTAGGAATATATGTGAGAATGACAAGAAAAATAAGTTAATTCGAAAAAATAGGATATAACAAGAGTCAATGAACTAAAATAATTCTAAATTGTAAAAAGTGGTTAAAAAATGATTCTAAAATGTCAAAAGCTATTTGATGATCATATAATTTTTAGATTGGTTGTTGTAAAAATAGTGTAATGAGTCGTCTTGTACCTATTTTCCTTCAAGAGCTTATTTTAATAAAAGCAATTCATTGAAAACTTCACAGATTTAGTAACAATAAAAAATTTAAAGTTCATTTCAATTTTCCATTATGTTGTCGATTTTATATACATATATATATATATATATATATATATATATATATATATATATATACATACATACATACATACATACACACACACACTATCATATTGTATAGGTGGCCCAAATAAAACTGAAATATTTAAATATTCATATACTTGTTTATTATCATTTATTATTCTTTACTATTGTTTAGTCTCATTTAAGCCACCATATATATTTTTTTCTGGATTTTTTAAATTTTATCCATCAATACTTTTAATGGTCTTGTTAACCTATATGCATTAATCAAGAAATTAGACTAACAAGACAAAACCAATATTTTTTCACATTAATTAAGAAACATCATTGTACTATATACTTACATATATACACACACACACTATTTCTTTGAGCCAAATATAACTGAAATATTTAAATATTCATATACTTGTTTTTTATCAAATATAACATTTGTTTATTGTTTAGTCTCATTTAAGCCACCATATTTTTTTCTGGATTTTTTAAATTTTATCCATCAATACTTTTAATGGTCTTGTTAACCTATATGCATTAATCAAGAAATTAGACTAACAAGACAAAACCAATAATTTTTCACATTAATTAAGAAACATCATTGTACTATGCTTAATATATATTTTTTTTATTTCTGGTTTGAGCATTATATAAGATCATCCAAATGTGACGCCTAGATTTGTGTTTTATTAAAAATAAACATTTGTTTAGCGAGGTGGGGTATAGGAAAACATGTGTATAGTTATATACACATACACACACACATGTACAAACATATCTATTACTGTATGAAAATATCTCATTTTAATTTTTCTGACATACATATACACATGAACATACATAATATATAGGTATACATATATATATATTTATACATATATATATATATATATATATATATATATATATATATATAATGTAGGTTAGTATTGAAATATACTTGTAAACATTCTTTAAATATATACTCTTTGATAATAAATAATGATTTCTTAATCGGTATAGTAATTTAGTTGTTATGTATTATTGATAATTGTAACTTGAAAATACATAATTCAAAATACAAATGAAATACTTGTTTCCATTTTTTCGTACAAACGTACTTATTATAACCACGATTTAATCCTACATTCATTTTAAAAATATTTAAAGAATGTGTAATTATGTATGCATTCAGTTTTACAGAAATGCTTTTTAATCTTTCGAAATAAGAATATAAAATTATCTGTAACTACTAGATATGACTATGAATTAAGTGATTGTGTAATTGAAGTATCAGTTTTTTATTATTTTTTTATGAAAAATCATATATATATATATATATATATATATATATATATATATATATATATATATATACACACATACATACTAAAATATAAATTAAAATTTTCTTTCTTTGACATCTTGTCAAAATTGAAATAACTACATCGTATTGGAATTTTATTAGTGTATGTCGTTTAGAATTCACTTTTACAAGTTTTAACGTCTACTTTTACAGTATAAGTAACCGGACACTAGAACAATATCAGTGCCACATAATTGTGACGTACGTATATATTATAGTATAGTAGAAAGGTCGTTTTGCACAGTTGCGAAAACCGTACTGTAAGAATACAACATGAAATAGCAAGTACTGAAATAGTATTAACATTTCTTACCTAATTATTTGTTCTATTGTAGTGCTTATAGTTTAATGTCAGATGAATAGACTATTATTACACCTGATTTATATATATATATATATATATATATATATATATATATATATATATATATCGTTGTTGCATATCCTCTATCTCATCTAAAAAATATTCATTGAATCTTATGTTACCTACTTCATCAATGTATACTTTTCTTAATTCCTCTGATAAAGCAATCCATACTCTTTTTTTGTCATGCCTTTTTAATCCACTTTTTAAACTGTTATAAGTACTTGTTTTCTTTAATTCAGTATGGTATGATATATTCTGAATTTCTGTCGGTAATATATATTTTTTTCCCTTTTCAGTTGAAATAGAGGTTATCTTTATTACATTTGATTTTGAATCCGCTGGTGAAGCTATTACCACAATTTCAAACTGTAGCTTTTTCATTCTTGAGACGAAATTGTCGTTTTATAAGACAATTAATTTCTTTTATAAGTATTTGGCAATAGACTAGAATTTTGTTGCTGTAATTGATGATTTTTATTTATTATATACACTTTATACATGATATATACACTTTAATTGCAATTCACTATTACCTGTAATTGATGAAACGACAATTAAAGTCTATTACTTTCTATCTTTCTATTAATTTGAATTCTATAATTTTATCTAAATCTATTTATTTATTTATGTTCTGATGTTTTGTATTTTCATCTGTTTTACTCAGATAAACAAACCTTTAAAATTTGCCAATCATTCTTGATTGTCCCATCTAGCGGGGACTACCAGAAGGGCGCGCGCAAAATTTATCAAGCGCGGCAAATTCAATTAAAGAAATTATTTTCTTTACATATATATATATATATATATATAAAGTCTTTTCGAATGTTGTTAAATCTTAAATGTTTTCTCAATTTTTTTTTTATTTTATTATTTCTTGTCCGCAGTTAATCTCATCTAATCCACACCTCCACTACACAATTTCATCTTTCATAGAATTTTTTGTTTTTTTATTGTCTCTTGACCGTCATTTCATAATTATTTTTATCCATCTACTGTCTTATTTTCTTGCTATGCGACTTAGCTATGTCAATTTCATCGATTTTACTTGTTCTATTATGTTACTTACCTTCATCTATTCTCGTATCCATTTACAGATTTTCGAATCACGTTTAGAAATTCCTAACATTATCCTTTCCATGCTTCACTAGGTTGTCAAAAGTTATCTTTCATTTTTGCATTCATTGTCCAAGTTTCTGATCTATAAGTACATGCAGGTAGAATGTACACATCGGTTTTACTTTTTTTCTGGGCTTAATGATATTTTATTATTCACTATATACATCCTTCAAATACTGCTAGTATTGGTCTAAATTCTTATTCTAATCTCTGACCATAGGTTAACATATATTGTATAGATGGCCTAAATAAAACTGAAATATTTAAACATACATTTACTTGGTTATTATCATTTATTATTCTTTACTATTGTTTAGTCTCATTTAAGCCACCATATATATTTTTTCTAGATTTTTTTTATTTTATTTTTCCATCAATATTTTTAATGATCTTGTTAACCTATATGCACTAATCAAGAAATTAGACTAACAAGACAATTAAAACCATTAATTTTTTGCATTAATTAACCCTGTAGTGCATAGTGTCCGTTTAATATCTTTTATTTTACTGAAAAATATATTAAGTATGTTTTTATCAAATTTTGTACTAGTGCAACAATTTGTTAATAACCCACTTCTTTTCATTTTTAACTAAAAAATCAAATTATTAAACTTTATGCAGTAATGGGACACAAGAAACATCATTGTACTATGCTCAATATTTATTTTTTATTTATTTCTGGTTTGAGCATTATATAGGGTCATGCAAATGTGACTCCTAAATTTGTTTCATTAAAAAAGAAGCATGTGTATAGGGAGGTGGGGTATAGGAAAACATGTGTATAGTTTCTTTTTAATAAAACAAATCTAGGAGTCACATTTGGATGACTCTATATTGTAATGAAATTTAATGTGTAGCATAAAATAAATTTAGCTAATTTTACAATAACTTTTGTTGAAACTCATGGCTGAGTACTGTTAGAGCAACGTAGTCATACTCTTTACAATTGTTTCCTTACTACATAGTAGTAAGATACTAATTAAAATGAGCGACTAATTTTAAAGATGATCTTTATTTGGTGCTGTACAAAAGATTATTACAACTGAATAGGATCATAGAATCAAATTCGAAAAACAACTTTAATTATTATTATTTGTTTGCAAAAAATGAATTTTCATCCCCAACACTACAATACATTATAAAGTGTTCAATATTTATTTGTTATTTATATTGTGTATTTCGATGACGAAGTCATCATCGTCAGGCTCCTTTTTGTTATAAAATCAAGACTAATCTTTAAAATTACTTAAATATTAATTTGTGTTTTTCTATATTTTTTCAATACATCTCTGACTGATGGTTGACAACAAAGTGAACAATAACTGATGATTGAATATTTTTGAACATATTGTGGTGTTGTGGATAATTCGTTTGTGTTAAATTGTATATGGTCATCCGAATGTGACTTTCAGATTTGTGTTTTATTAAAAAGAAACTATACACATGTTTCTTTTTAATAAAACACAAATCTAAAAGTCATATTCGGATGACCATACATCAAGCAAAAATATATTCTAGTGATTCTCATTTAATGTTTGTACAAACTGATCTCAATTATTAGTAAATGTAATGGATTTTGTGTTTGTGTTATGTATAAACAAATCATATGTGTACCAGCATATAGTAAATATGTACTGATAAGTTATTTCAACGGTTTCTGAACTATGGTACGCGTGATACTGATTATTCAGAAAATGTTTGATAACACACTATTACGTTTTTCTAACTAAGTGACGAATTCGTAGCTAATAAGTATAATTCTAAAAAAATATATATCAGTATTTCTAAAATAACATTTCATCTATTCTAATTACACTTAACTTTTTTTTCTAAGAATTTTATTTGGTATTCATTTTCAATATTTTTTTATATTAAGGAAATTATTGTCAATAATATTTTTATCAATTTCTGAAATATCTGATCGTTTTTCAAATTGTAAACACAGATTGTTGCGAATTTTATTCTTTATATTTTAATTTCAATCTTTCTAATTACATTTAAGTTTGTTTTTTTAAGAATTTCATGTTACATTTATTTATATAAATAAATTTTTGTAAATTAAGAAAGTCACTATTAATAATATTGTTTTTCATTCAGTATATTTTTATCTATTTTTGAAATATTCAATCGTATTTTCTAAATGCTAACATCTCATTACTTTATGAACTACGTTATTTATACTGCAATTTCCTGCAAAAATTACAAGTGATTTTTATTAAAATTGTAAATGCTGTTAAAAAATGTTATTACCTTACATTGTTTTCTTTCACTAAATACACGTGAATAATAACGTGTTTAATGTGCCTATTAAAATTTATTGATTGCTTATGAAAAATGTTCTTTGATGTTAATATTTTTTTCTCTTTTTGTTACAGGTGAGTTTTATAAGTCATACTTTTCTTTGAATAAATCACAATGAGTTATCGTAAGTATTTTATTAAATAAATTAAATATTATGTACAAAGACCGACAAGAGGTGTAAACGTGTGCCGTTAGGTTATTTATTAGCACTAGTATAAATGCGTTGTATAAATTATATTTGCATTTATGAATTTCGTAACTGTTGATGATTTAAAACACGCTCCGGCGAACAAATAAACTATATATATAAATCAAATCCGAATTCAATTACAAAACGTTGAAATGTTTCGAATTCGCACACAAAAAAAACTTCGTTGCGGATCTGAACGGAACCCTGTATCTGAAATAGATCGATAGCGAAAATTTACTATACAAGAGTGAAAGTTTACAACACTCTGTAATATTTATGAAATAATCAACGTCGAAACGGATTCAAAACGCAAGGTCAGAAATATAAATAACGCTCGTGTGCATTAATTTGGAAAAAAGATCGATTTAAAAAAACGAACGGTCGTCGAAGGTTTCTGTCCATGTTCGTTCGTTCTAATTACTTTATCAGAATTGGAATACGCGGAAACCGTGCCTCGGTTCGTGTGTTATCTTCACAACGTTTTCGAGTATCGTTCAATCTTATCGACGCGTCTCGACGACCGTTAGGAAACGAGTAACTGGTTCACACGACGGAACGGCTGGTGTGTGCATGTCTCCTCGTCGACGTATTTAGCACATACGAATGCGGACCCTAAACAATGATATAAGAGTTTGCTTGCTTGCTTGTTGTTGGCTATGCGAACGAACGCGCGAGATGATGTTGCCGCGTTTGTGCCAGCCAGCCACAGTAACAAACAACATTTCCGTGCTGCTTGCTCGGTGTTGAGCATTGCTGCCGCGTGTCTTATGTGTGTCAGTGGGTCAGCGTTCGCGTTATCGAGGTGTTAGCCAACGTACGGTGCTCTGCCCACCGTCTGTCCACCCGCAGTCCTATATGCATGATGATCGTCTTCGTTTCCATACATATACGTTTCGATCATATGTTTTATGTATGTGTTATTATCTACTTATGTTTTCATATTATGCACATTTATATTTTACACACACACACACATACATACATACATATATATATATATATATATATATATATATATATATGTATACACACACTACTATTCAAAAGTTTTGAAGCAAATACAAATTATTGAATAAGTAATAAAAAAAAATGTGTACACATTGTTTTATTGTAATCACAGCATTTGCTTATATCTAATTCAATACAAAATTTCAAAAACTACCTTATCGAAATTCAATTCTTGCTTCGTCAAAGTGACCACATTTATTTTTCATTAATTCCGAACAAATTTTATACAATCTATTTATTAATTTCTTGAAATATTCTTCATCTATTTGTTCCCATTCTATCTGAAGATATTGCCAGAGTTTTCGAGAGCTAGTTGGAGCATGACTTATAATTTTCTTCTATCCAGTTCATCCCAGATAAGCTCTATTGGAGACAAATCAAGAGATTGAGACGATCTCTCCACGACTTCAATAACTCCTGCTGATTTTTTTTTTGATTAATAAATTGTTAACACGAGTTAGAAGTTTACTTGAGGAAGTTTACTTAACAAATTTATGCCCAATGATATTTAAGCCATGTAAAATTTTCAAATATCCTTCTTTATTTAATGTGCCTTCCATTTTTACTAATTTTCTTGATTTGTTGTTACCGAAACATCCCCAGACAATTATATTTCATTTGCCATGTTTAACAGTTGGCACAGTGCAAGCCTTCGAAACCCTTTCTACGACGCAAAACATTCTTCTATTTGAACCAAAAATTTGAAACTTTAATTCACCTGTCCAAAGGATTTTATTCCACTGTTTAATCGTTCAGTCTTTATGTTTAGTCTATTTCATTTGTGTCTAGTTGTTATATTGTTTTTTTATCCGCCTCTGACAGAAGACGCATTTTAACAGTCAATGCAGAGACTGGTTTCTGGTGCAATTCATTTAGATTTGCAGCAATTTGGGGCGCTAAGTGTCGAAGACTTTATGCCACTCAAAATTTCTTTTTTGTGGTAGACAATCCTTGGAGTATGTTTCTTAACATTTCCAACGATTGCATGAAGTTTATTTGGTTTGCAACACAAAATCGAATGCAAATTCTTTAATCAACTGATTTAGACATCGTAAAAATCACCGTCTAACAAAAACCACTGTAAATTATTTACTAATGAGTGTAAAGTTATGAAATTTGACACAGATGTCATTGACAGATGTACCAACTTAAAAAAATACAGCATGACCTTCCACAAACGCGCAGATTTTAAATGAGAAAGTTATGTTAGTTTCCGCATTTAATGTATTACAAGTGTATAAAGAAATAGGGAATTTATTGATACGTAGGTGTAATTATAGGTGACGATGAAATGAGTCATTAATCAATAGTGTTAAATATGAAACATAAAAGATTGAATATATATGGTTACGTAATTTTGTTAGTAAAATAGTTTTTATGCAAGTGAGAACGCTATTTTTAATTAAGTGTTTTGTGTGTGTGTGTATGTAATATATAAATATAGAGTAGATCAAATGAAACTGAATGGTTTAGACATACATACATACATAAATATATATACATATATATATATATATATATATATATATATATATATGTATATATAGCAATAGCTTTTTTTTTTTTTTTTTCCATCCAGTATTGCATGACCAGAAGGCCCAAAATATTTGCCAACCCAATATATATATATATATATAATATTATTGCAATAGTTTTTTTCCATCCCATTTCATTTTCATTTCGATCCAATATTTTCATTTCATTTATGAATTTTCTTATATATATATATATATATATATATATATATATATATATATATATATTAGTCTGTTTATACGTGGGTGTGTATGTATTTATTATGGTGAAATGACGTATAGTTTAAATAAACAACTATAAATTTATAAATTTTATAGGAACATATTGACGTGTGAATTTTATGATGTACTGATTTACTAAGTGTTTTTGTTTACTTTTTCATCAATTTTAATTTATAAGTAATACCTATTAACACACACATGCACAGGCGCATATGTGTTTGTGTGTATGTACATATGTATACACTTTATATATATATATATATATATATATATATATATATATATATATATATATATATATATATATAAGCTTGAACTCGTAAAAACATTTATTGTATGCTTAAAATACTGACACGTATTTTCGTAATTTCACGTTTTTTCTGCTTTCAAAAATAACGCTGTACTCGACCGTATTGTAAAAAAGCACTTCACGGTATCAAAACGGTTTCCATTGTTGAATATTAATTTGATTGTGCTTGTAGATTTACCGTTTCAAACATTAATAACGTATTTGCAGAATGGATAAAATTCGCACGAATGTGAAAAACGCATTGTTTCCAATATTCAACGCTCGAATGTTCAAATGTGCATTATCGATTTAGTTCTGTGGTCATAGTTTAAATAGTATTAGTAGTCGATCAACTGTTGTTCAAAAATTCCTGTTTGAATTGTAATTCATGTATATTTTAATTCGATCACATTTTATTATATTATGAAGTAATGTAGGATTTTGATTTTATTAACAGATTGTACATACATACACACCCGTCAGGAATGCACACTCATCATTGCTCACTAAAAAAATACGTTTATTTAAAAATTAAGTTGTGCTCTTCCGATGGGACACCCTATATATATATATATATATATATATATATATATATATATATATATATATATATATATATATATATATATATATATACACACACAACACACACACACACATATACATGTGTGGGTATGTATAATCATCTTAAAAGCATGCATTAATCCATTTCTGGGTGAAAAAACTTCATCGAATGCTTTGGATTTTCTTAAGATTCTTCCATTATTTCCTGATCATGGCTAATCTCATTAAGGGGTTATACGCAGTTAGAAATTTCAAAAAATCGATTTTTTTTTTTGCATTTTCGGAATGCACATATATTTGAGTATATTCTCTGAAAATTTGAAGTAAATCCGATAAATATTTTCGGACATACACCTGAATTTGTAAGTAATTTTTAACTATGTGTAAACTACTTCCGAAACTTCAAACGCGTTTATCTCAAAACGGTGTTTTCATATTCGGTGATCTCGATATCTCAGAAATGGCTGAACCGATCGGTCTCAAATTTTCACACAATCTTCTCAAATGTATTCCTCAGGTATTGAACGAAGGAATAAGGTTTACAAAAATTATTACTATTTTTTTTAAACAATTTGGAGCGAAAATTTTAGTAAAAAACGAAAAATTTTTTTCAAGTAGACGCCATTTTGTCAAAAATGAAAATTTTTATTATTCCTTCGTTCAATACCTGCATTAATCTATCCTTTAAAAGAATTGACCATATTTTTTGATTTCGGATAATCCAAACCGCCGATATGGAGATCACCGCCAAGCGCCTTTTTTTGGAGGTCGTTCGGGACATCGTCTGCAGGAGCGGTGCACTTCAATATTTTTTTATGATCGACATGTTATTTTATTCTTGAAAGTAGGATCTATTCAAATAACCATAATTTCTAATTGCAAAATAAATACTGTTTCTAAAAAAATTCCTAAAAAAACGTCGTTTTTGCGCCTCGCAACTGCGTATAACCCCTTAATTCTCACTATCATTCACAATACTTTATAATGTAATCTTTCCATTTTTGATAGTATTTCTTTTTTGTCGACATTTTATTGTGATTTTTGCAAATTTATCATCTCTTCTTGCTATATATCCTACAAGAATATTCATATGTGTGTGTGTGTAATTTTTAAAAATTGTGTTTTTAGCAATAAGAATAATTTAAAACGATTTTATAAATAGTATTAACATATACATTTCCATCCTTATTTTTTAATGATACATTTCCAGAAATAAAATAATTTTCTAGAATACTTCACATCAAATAATAATAAATATGTCTCGTACACTAACTAATTTATGTGATTAAATAGTAAATTAATTTAAGTGTAAAAATATACCAGTAAATTATATCAAGAAGTGAGATAGTTGTAATTTGTAAACACCGTTATTATTTTTTTCCTTACGTAGAATTTTTGTAAATAACCTGTATTTTCAATTCTTTGCTCGAGAAACTTTGATTTATGTCCGTACGGGTTTCATTCATGGAAGATTTAATACGTATTGTATTAATTTTTTTCTTATATCCGTTATTCTGGTAAATCAGGTAAAGTAATTACGATATGAAGAATTGCCAACGAACGGGTTAAAATTTGATGTTAGTATTTACTTACTTTTATGCGTTTTTAATAAATGATATCAGATTCAAATCACATATATTTTCATTTTCAACCACAGATCAAAACAATCATTTATTTTCTCTTAAAAAAATATGTTGTATCTCATTTATTTCAGTTATAAATAAAGAATACTATTTATGAAGAGGAAGTTAGTCATTGTTAGTATTTCCACGTTGCATACTCGAACATAACATTCGTGGTTTACATAATTGCGGAGGCGTTTTTTGGCACCTTTTTCTAGGGCGCCAAAAAATCACAGACTGTCGTTACAATTCGTATATATATTTTTAAATAACGAGAGCGTAAATACTACAAGTTGTTTCAATTTTAGAAAAATTTTAAGCGATAGTACTGAACGACTTGTTATTGTAGTTTGTTCGAATAACTTACATTTTTCTATTTTGTGATCATTCTAAAAGACAACAGTGTGTCGTCGAGACATTTGTTGTGATATAATCTGATGATACATTCATGATCAAATATGCGGAATATGCTTTGTCATTTTTATTGAAACTACTTCGTTGTGTTTATTTATTATCTCGACATTGTATCGACAATTCAGGCGAGCATACAGCACATTACAAGATATAAAATCTACTTTTTTATACTTATAAAAATTATAATAGCAGCATTTTATTATCTCGTAGATTTTTTATTGAATATTACATATTTCGGTTTAATTTTAATTCGATATCATTCTTAGAAATGTTCATTTCAGTTCACGAAATATTATATAGGGTTTTTCAATAAGCACTTCAGAAATTTAAATGAAAATAAAAAAAGTATTTAATTAATTAGTTATTTATTATTTTTATTTTTAAGATTATTCTCTAGCAATAATGATGGAATACAATTTTACTCATATGACCACCAAGACTTCGCCCGAAATGGTGCATTCGTTTAGTTCAATTTTAGTCACTTTTATATAATTGTGGTCCAATGTCATGAATTACACGTACAATATTTATTTTTAATGCTTCCGTTGTCTGTAATTTATCAGCATAAACCTATGATTTCACATAACCTCACAAAAAATAATCAAACAGGTTTATATTACATGATCTTGGTGGCCAATTGATGGGTCTATTTCGTGAAATAATGTACTCATTAAATTCTTGTTTCAATAACTTTATTGAAGTTTTTACAATTTCCAAGCATTGTCGAAAGTGTTAAACGTTCCATGTTAATTTGCCAAACTATGCTGAGTTGAAATGTTAAAATGAACTTACAAAAAAATTCAAACATTGCTGCCACCAGCTGTCAACATTCTGACATTTTTCTTTGAAAACTATATATATATATATATATATATATATATATATATATATATATATATATATATATATATAATTATAAAAGTCTACATTAACCCAATGTTGGGCGAAAGTTTCATCAAATTCTGTTATAAGGTCTTCTTGAATGTTATTTCCAAATTTTTTCATTATTTCTTGACCGTAGCTATCTCATCTGATTCTCGAACAATATCATCCCCCTCTTCTTTATCTCTTCGTTATCATACCATAATGATTATTGTCCATCTATTATATATTAAGTTGTTGCATATAAAATGGCGTATTTAGGTTGTAGTACAGTTAATTTCGATTATTATAATAAAAACCTCCTGGAGAAGATATGGGTTATGTTTGAATATTTCAGTGTAACTCACTACCCATAATGAAATCATTTCTACTTCAGTAAGTGGTGTGTAAAAAATATTAAAAAAAATATATGGAAATTATCTAAAAACGTATAGTTTTTCTTTACGAACTTGAACTTTGACACAACTCAGTGAAAGAAATTAAGAATATCAACAGAGTATTTGCATCTGATACAGTAAACGAATAAACCATAGAATAATGATTCAGTTTTTTAACTTTAAAAGTGGTTTCTGCTAATTGTCAGGATCAGCAATTAACAACAATGAATTCCATACACGGATAGAATCCAACCTTTGTCGATCTATAAAAGGGACATTGCATAGAAATTATAAGTGCACAACTTGAGTTTTCAGTCACTTGCAAGTATTTGTAAAAGTCAAGAAGTCAGATAAGTAGATTCCTCATGAGCGCACTGAAAGAAACAAGTTTGCAGTTATTTACTCATCGTATTTGAATAAAATAGTGATATGTGATGAAAAATCGATTCTATACGACAATCGTTAAAGATTTACATAACTGGAAAAGCCTTGAAATATAAGTTGAAACTCAGTTTTCATTTGAGAAAGATAATATTGACTGTTGGTGATTTGTAGTTGATGATGTTCACTATTTATAATAGTTTAGAAATCTAATTAATATTTAGAAATACTGTTTCTAACTGCAAGAAATGTATCAGCAATTACATAATAAGCGACCTGCATTGGCAAATAGTCAAGAAGTTATATTGCTTCATGACAACGCTCTACAAGAACAGCAGTTCATATGTTGTAGGAGTTGCAGTAAAGACTCCTCATCAATCATATTCGGCTTATTGCTCACCAACAGATCGCCACTTTTTCAAAATTTGGATAATTTTTAAGTCAAAAATTTAACAATGAAGTAGTAATTAAAAACACCTTTTTGGAATGTAAAAATTTGATCTTTTACAAAACTGAATGCAGTTTTATCTCATTGGGAAAATTGTACTGCATCTGATGGCATTTATTTTGATTAATAAGAAATATTTTTAACAAAGTTATAGATGTTTAATGTTTTATTATAAAATCCACCATTTTCTATGCAACAAGTAAATATATATATATTTATATATTTCTGTGTATGATGTTGATTAAAAAAGGTAAATTTTAATTAAAGCAGGTTTATTTGAATTGCGTGTTTATAACGGCCATTAAATTTTCAACAATCCGTTAATTTGTATATCTGTACATTTATGTGTAGTTAATTTGTTATTTATTAAACAAGTAGTAAAATAATTATCATCGGCATCGGCCCGTACCTTGCGTACAAAATGAAAATCCTCTTTGCACAGTAGATATTTATTTTTGCCTATACACGAAATTGTATTACAGACAGGTAGTAAATCTGTTGTTGTATAAAAATTCCTTTTGTACATTTCTAATAATACGTTAAAAATTGCTAACGTGAACTTTCGAAAAGTTTTGTTAATATACCACGAGACCTGACAAAGAAATATGAGTGACAAACGAGCACTGTGCAAGTTCTCTTTTAGAATACGTTCCCAGGCTCGACACTACCTTCTGCTGCTTTATAAACGTATAACGCTTCAGAATTTATTATACGTCTTTTGAATTTACAAGTATTGACGTTTGTAATATTTGCCTACTTGTATTAAAGTGTCTACATGGAAATGTTTCTGTGTTGTTCTATATCTTTTTACGTAACGAAATCGCACATATGTAATTAGACATACTTTGAAATTTATATTTAATACATATGTATATACATACAAACACACACACACCAAAAAACATCTCTAAGCACTCAATTAGTAACTTAATTAAACGTAACTATGTATGTGTTATTTCCAGTATTTTTATTTCCAAGTAGCTTTATTTAAAAGATTGTACCTATCATTTACTTTACGCTGACTAATACTTATTATTCATGTCAATACCAAAAGAATTCGAGTGTTCAATAATTACTTATTATTCATTGATGTAAATTTCGATTGAATGCCATCATCAACAGAGCTCTGTATTACAAAATCTATATAATGCAGTATTCCATCAATGAAACGCTTATCAGTGGATAAGTGGCTATTGAACATTCTTGTGAAATTTCAAATGAGAGATGAGAGATTCATTTGAGTAAAAAGTAATGTGTATTTATAAAATTAAGGAACGTTTATATGCTTTTCACAAATGAATTTTAACCCCAACACCACAATAATTTAAAGTGTTCAATAATCACTTATTGGCGAAAGGCTCTGACGATGATGGCGTCGCCATCGAAATGCATCAGCCGATATAATTATAGATTATATAATTATCAATAATAAGTGAACAATAAGTGATTATTGAACACTTTAAATTATTGTGGTGTTGGGGTTAAAATCCATTTGTGTAAAGTGAATCAGCCACAGTTCCAAAACAACAAATAACGTTTATATGTTTATATAATCATGCTGTATGTGTTGTGTATGTATATATATAATGGTAGAAAGTTTGAAATGAAAATAGATTGGTTATACAGCAAAAAGAGAATGCCATTTATGGATAAAAAAATTATTGATGGGAGATCTAGATGTATAAATAGACCCACGCATAGATGGAGTAAGGCAGATTAAAAAAAATCCTTGTTATAGTGATCACAGATAATAAAAAAAATTCATGAACATTATACAAATAGATAATTATTCTATATAAGTAGAATAATTAACAATTAGTAAACTTAACATAAAACCTCAAATATGTACTGTATCTATTTGTATTCTCACAGTGTATTAAATGTATTAATAGATTAACTTAATATATTCAGTAAATTACAATTTGAATCAATGGGACAGATATAAGAAAATTCATTTGAATGGACTAAAAGAGGAAAATATGGAATCGATTAAAGTAGAAGATTTTGATAGAAGTCCTTATCTACTACCATTGTATAGAATTAGTGTGATGATTTATATATATATATATATATATATATATATATATATATATATATATATATACAGGGTTTTCCAATAAGTGCTTTAGAAATTTAAATGGAAATAAAACAAAAATATTTAATTAATTAGTTATTTATTCTTTTTATTTTTAAGCATATTCTATGGCATTAGTAATGGAACACAATTTTATTCGTAACACCACCAAGACTTCGTTTGACATTCGTAGCTTGTACATTCGTTTAGTCCAATTTTTAGTAACTCTTAACATAATTGTTGTCTAGTTTCATGAATTACACGTTCAATTTTTAATGCTTCTGTTTGTGGTTTATCAGCATAAACCAACGATTTCACATAACCCCACAGAAAATAATCCAATGGAGTTAGATCACATGATCTTAATGGCCAATTGATGGACCCATTTCATGAAATAATGGACTCAAAAACTTTTGTTTCAATAAGTCTATTGAAGTTTTTACAATTTCTAAGTTAAACGTTCCATAATAATTTGCCAAACTATACTTAGTACACAGAAAATAATCCAATGGAGTTAGATTACATGATCTTGATGGCCAATTAATGGGGCCATTTCGTGAAGTAATGAACTCATTAAACTTTTTTTTCAATAAGTTATTGAAATTTTTACAGTTTCTAAGTTAAACGTTCCATAATAATTTGACAAACTTTATTGAGTTGAAATGTCAAAATGAGCTTAAAAATGCCACCAGTTGTCAAAGTTTTGACATTCTTATTGAAAAACCCTATGTATACAATGTTAGAATATTAAAATTGAGAAAGTAGATGAAAAATAACAAAAACAAAATTAACTCTATTTTTTTAAAACTTGAATCTTGATTAACACATTTCACTCATTTTTACTTAATCGTTTCAGGTATGGAAAATTTGTTCACTTATTTTATAAAAATGTAAATAATATGTTTCTATTTGTTTGGAAACTGTATCGAATTCACTTTCATGCAAATAAATTATCACCCCCGCAACACCACAAAATTATGAGGTATTAGGGGTGACAATTCATTTGCGTAATGTATGTTTGTTACAAAGACTAAATCAAAGATTCAGGTTTATGCTATGTATATGTCATCATTAGTATTATCAACCTCTTTCATACATTGCTGAAAAACATACACCATGTGTGTGTGTGTATGTATATATATATATATATATATATATACTGGCGCACATAAGTCATGGCACAAATGGGTAACATAAACAATTTATTGATATAATTCAATGAAGTCGTTAAATTAAAAAAAAATATTTAATTGAAAATAAATATAATATTCATTAAATTTATTCACTATATAATATTTCTTATATTTATTTTCAATTAAATATGTTTTTTTAATTTAACGACTTCATTAAATTATATCAATAAATTGCTTATGTTACCCATTTGTGCCATGACTTATGTGGGTCAGTGTCAGTGTATATGTATATATATGTATATATATATATATATATATATATATATATATATATATATATATATATATATATATATATGTGACGTCTATATATGTGTTATATTAAAAAGAAACTATATACATGTTTTTCTATACACTATCATATACACATTTTCATTTTATTATAATTATAGTCACATTTTGATGATTCTATATATATATATATATATATATATATATATATATATATATATATATATATGTTTATTCTATACGCATTGTTTTTCATCACATATACATGTTTCTTTTTAATAAAACACAATTATAGGCGTCACATTTTGATGACCCTATATATGTATGTATATATATAAAATTAAAAAATATTCATGTGTTAACATACAATTATAATATATATCTAAATGATGATTAAGAATTCAGATATTTAAAAAAAAAATTAATTCAAGAATGGAATATGTTTAGTTGAAGGCTTGTTTTAAATTTCTGATACATAATGTATTCATTTCACTGAGTTTACATTGAGTTTTATATCTAACCTTGCTATTATTTACAAATAATCATAGTTTATACCATACATTCAAATAATCAGAAAAAATGTTATTTAAAAATACATAATTAATTTCAGACTTATAAGTAATCTAATTAATAGTTTGAATTCAGGGTTAGAGGATGAGTCTTTAAAAGTGAAGGTAATGGTTGTATAAATGTAACATTTTATTTGCATACAAATACACACTTATAAGTGTATGTGTGTGTGTGTTTGCACGTGCATGTGAATAAAATGAATGATTTATTATTTGCTTTCTAATACAAAATACCTAATTTTCTTTGGCAATTGCAGTAAAATCAGTTCATCGATATTCAACACAGTTAATTATATTTACAAACAAACCTTATAACAGTTTCTGCTAGTATTTATTTAACTCAGTACCAGTCTGTAAAAATGTATGAAATTACTTTCGAGTTCCCATAGTGATCTTAATCGTTAGCCGGTGGTGTACATCACCCTCTCCGTGAATGGGACGAGAGAGGGCGGTACTGAGAGGTAGTCGTTACTTGACTAGAGAGGGTACGTTTTTGCCATGGGGTAGGATACAGCATCTGCAACCCTCGACGACGGTTCAGGCCCTTTTCAGCCTCTTTCTATTACTTGTGTCGTTTCTCGCCCCGCACAGTAATCCGTTTCGGGGGGATGCATCGTTCTCGTACGTCGTAAGGGTACAGCAACGTGCAAACGATGTGTATGTTTAAATTTGTCTGATCGATACATCGGGATGGAAATCTTTTATGGTTCGAATGTATAAATTAAAATACAACAAAATGAATTTATTCCTTGTTTTGTATTCGTAATATCCTGAGAGTGTGCAGTGTCTGTCGTCACTGATAAAAGTCATGTATGATCGATGGTTCGAGTGGCAATGTTTCTAGTTTGCTCGCAGTGTTGTTTGTTACGATATTGATATATTTTTTTAATATCTCCGAACAAATTTACACACCTTATATATATATATATATATATATATATATATATATATATATATATATATATATATATATATAATGAAAATATTAAACGTTGTTTATAAATACTTAAATTTATTTAAAAAAAAATATGAAAACTTGTGAATTCCCAAAACCACTATTTTTTATCAAAATACACAGAGCTGATAACAATTTGATATAACAACGTGTGTTTTGCTAATGTTTATTTCAATGTCAATGACACCATTTTCAGTTTATAGACATGAACAGTGCTGTATTCAAGATGCTCGTGTTTATTGTCATCGAATTATACATAATTTATTTAAATGTTATCGAATTAATGATGGTTTTTATATTCAGATATTAATAACCTGGTACTTATGTCAAACGTTATGATGCATTTTAGTATAATAATACGATTATATTCGCAAGTAAGTCTTATAATAAATCTACGTATTTTGTACAATGATTGATATTTATTTTTATAAAATCCATTGAATTTTTTAAAGAATCATTTATGATCAGAAATTTATTTGTTGAGGCAAATAGTTTAGAATTTAATAATATTTTTCATTATTATTTATTGAAATAATCAAATAGTGGTTATGATAGGTTTGTGATTTTTTAACAATTTTATTTTTATTATTAATTATGATTTCTTATTTGTTGTTTTGGAACTGTGACTGATTCACTTTAACAAATGAATTTTAACCCCAACACCACAATAGTTATAAATTGTACAATAATCACTTATTATTTATAAATATGTCACCTGATGCATTTCGATGGCAACACCATCATCGTCAGAGCCTTTCTGTTAAAAATCTTTATAACTATTGTGGTTAAAATTCATTTGTGTTAAAATGATTTCTTGATTAATCGAAGGTCATGTGACGATTTTCTATTGTAAATTATAATGATAAATGAAATTATTTTTTATTAATGTTTTACTATATGGTCTTGGTCAATTTGTAGATATTATTTTATAGTCTGTCACTGAAGTCAACACTTAGGAATGAAAACTTATGACGAAAGAAACAATGATCAAATTTGTCATCACAATTGTGATTTAGATTAATTATTTTTTAATTGACTATAATGATTTTACAAGCGTGGCTATAAATTGATAAACAGTTCATAAATCATTACGTCCACCCAAGATATAAGTGCATACAAAATTCACAAAATACAGTATAACAAGTTTCAGTATAGTTAGTTACTTAATATTTAAAAAGCAATCATAAAAATTAGATGGCACATGATGGAAAAAAACGTTTAGTATTAAATATTTAAGGGTGTTTTTTAGGTTAGATAGGAATTCAGTTTAAAGTTCTATGACGCTTAAAAACACTCTATATAAGAAAGCTTAGGGAAAAAAACATGTATAGATGAGATAGAAAGATAAGGAAATTCATTGGAATGAACTGGAAATGAAAGCCATTGGATTATTCGAACTTGAAATTTTGGAAGAGGCTTTCATCCAATTGTGAATTGAGATTGACTGATGATATAAGTGTAAAATGTGAATGTTTATCACAGTATAATAATTGTTTAAATTTTATACTTCAATTTTTAGTAATTCATTCATTCACAGGATATCTTCCTTGCTGAGAATTAAATAAATTTTAGTTTTTTTTTTTTTTAAAAAATACAATGTGTTTTTTTTGCAAAACGTTTTTTAAAAACAAATAAAATTGATTATTTTATGAAATATAAATTTTAAAATAATATTTAGCCTTGATTTTATTTTACTGTTAACTTTTTTTAGTAGATTTAATTGACTTTTAATATAATATAAAATATTATGAATGTGTAGATTATGATTATACAACGTCGATTTATAAATATGTACATACTAATTATATAAATAAACATTATTACTCGAAAGCTTTTATATAGCACATTATAAATAATTGTAAGAACATTTTAAATTTATCGATTGTATATGATTACTGAATGTTTACACAATTTCGAAAAATACATATATGTTTATCGATTTTAAATTGCGATTTATTTTATGTTATTTACATAAAATGTACTCACACAGTTGTTACGTTTAAACGAAAATACATTTTCGCAACTAACTGCAAATTTCTTTGTCCTCATTTTATTTTACCTACGATACAGCTGGCTTCATAATTACATGTGTGTTTGTGTCTGTGTGTATGAATGTATGTATATATTTTTATTTATATATATATATATATATATATATATATATATATATATACACAAGTGTAAATTCGAAAAAATGCTATGCAGGTGTTCCATGGTGCAGTAACCTGCCTGCGTATCGTATTGAATGCCCATATTGCATTTTATATATTTTTTGCACAGCTTTCAAAATCAGCTACGTACAGGATGCTGTTGTACTGCCTACTGTTACACATCCCACATTCACCACCTGTCATTTACCTGTCCACCGAACGATTTCAGGTGAAGCGTGAATTTGTACGAAATTGTTGCAAAATGTGCTCTTCTCTTATTTCGACGTTTCGTAAATCAGCTTTACTTTTTTTCTTGTCTCTCGAACGTTACTCACAATGTTTATTTTATATACAACTCTGTATTCGGTTTAGGTTTGTAATCTGGTAGGATTGAAATGAAATGAATGATTAAAAAAGATTTGCTCGCTTTTGTTGTTCTATGTAAAATGTTAAGAGAAGAATATGAGATTTGTTATAGGTCCAGTTTGTCAGAATACTCTATGAATGATTAGTTTTAATATTAGTTGAATGTGGAAAAAAGTATAGAGTTGATATTTGAGAGTAAAATTATCTGAATATCGATTAACTATTAAAATTTTAATAGTTTTAAATTAATCACTAGTTACAGTCGTTTCAAGTGATTGATAAAATGATTGACCTGAAATTAATCGTTTTTAATTTTTAATCCTTATATGCGATTCAATTAATTCTATATCTCTACATTATCTATAAGTTAATAATTGATAATTTCTATAAGAAATACTATTTTGTTTAAAAAAATTATAGTACGATACAAAGAAGAATGGACTTAAGACAGAGTAGAGAAAAATTGTCCGATTGACGACTAACGACTAAAATTGTAATCGTTTTAAATTACTTGTTAATTACGATTATTTTATTAGTGGTTTCAAGCGATTGTTAAAAAGACTGATTTGAAAATAGTCGTTTTTAAATCAATCTGTGACTAATAAATTCATCTTTCTGATTGATTGATTAGTCATCAATCGTTTGAAGTGACTAATAAACTGATTGGTTTGAATGTTCAAAACTGCAATTTTAGTTAAATACATATTATTTGCATACAACTATTAAATCGTCACGAAAAATTATTGAAAATTTAAAAATCTAATTTTTAAATAAAATTATTTTGTTTGGAATTACAAATAATTTTTAATGAAATTGAATTTTAAATTCAAAATCATCCAAGTGTAACGCCTAGTTTGTGTTTTATTAAAAATAAACAAACTCTACACATGTTTCCTTATACATCACCCTGTACACATGTTTATTATCAATAAAACACAAATCTAGGCGTCACATTTGGATGATCATATATAATAATTTCTGAACTATTCATGGAAATATGTAAAATAGTTAAAATGAAAGACATAAGGGTTTGTTCACACTTTTCACCCATCTTCTGGGCGATGAAATGGGTTGAATTATGTTTAACAAAGAAATTCGTTTCAGAAAAAGGAGGAATAAACAAGGAAAGAAATAAAATGAAAATATAATCGATTTTTTATATTTTTTATTCGAAGAATTTTTTATTTAAGAAACGATTAAAATGACATGTTTATTTTTTAATTAGTTGATTGATTGAATAAAGAATTAATCAGTTTTTTTATTTTTATAAAAAAGAAATTATGATTACATTTTTTACCATATTTCTAATTGGATGGGAATTTAATCGATTAACGCTTTTTTTGATTTGAAACAATAAATAAAGTTATTAATATTTTATTTATAAATCACTATTTTTTAAACGATTCATTTTTGTATCTCGCATCTTATTGCTATTTGTTTATTAACATACATTAAAAAATAATCACATTCAATAACATCTCTTCATTTCAAAGTGATAAAATATTTAGATGCAGACAAATAAATTTATACAAATATTCAATAAAAAAGAAGTCGACCACTAGTTGAAGATGCATTGAATAAAGATAAAAAAATACATAAATAAATTTTAATCTAGAACAAGTCTAGATTTCATAATAGAGAATTCTGACGATGATGACATTCTCATTAAAATACAGATCATCAATAACATATTTTGATTTCAAAGTGACAGAATATTTAAATGTAAACAATTAAACATGTGCAGAAATGCAATGAGAAAAAACTTCGATCACTAATTGGAGATATGTTGAATAAAGGTAAGAAAGTACATAACTGAGTTTCAATCAAGAACAAGTTTCAAATTTAAAATATCGGGTCATCCAAATGTGACGCCTAGATTTGTGTTTTATTAAAAAGACCTTATACACATGTTTTTTTTTAATAAAACACAAATCTAGGCGTCACATTTGGATGACCCTGTACAGAGTTCTGATAATGATTGCATGGTTATCTATATATGAATCAGTTTATAAATAAAAAAATGAAAAATTATTGAATACCTACAATATTTTATGGTGTTGAAATTAAAGTAAAAAAAAATCATTCGTGTCACAATGAATTTGCCAGTACATAAACAAGTAGTGATTTATTTTTTAACTAGATTTTCAAAAGAAATTGATTTAATGTCTTTTGATTTTAGAGTAAAAAATAGATCTTAGCTGAAATAGTGATTTTTAAAAATCAATAAAAAGTATGAATTTTTACAAATACTGTATTAGGAAATTAATAGTTGCTTCCTAATATTTCTAAAATGTGTTCTTGTCTAGTTTAATGCAACATGCTTACGTAAAAGTGTTTTGATTTTTGAAGAGTAAAAGTTTTTATGCATAAATTAAGTTTGCATTGCTTCATATTGAATCTCTTTCCAGTTAAACATTTATTGCATATACATCATATATATATATATATATATATATATATATATATATATATACATATATACACATACATACATACATACATACACACACACACACACATATGTGTATGTTTGATGATAATATTTATATAAAATAGGCTCAAAAAAGTATTGACATAAAGTTGCATGAAATACATTTTCAATAAGCATATAAAAACTTGTTTAAGTCCAACTACTTATTTCATCAGAAACTAGATTTCCGATATTTCTTTGTGTTTGTGTGTTAAGTATGTGTATTATGTGTGTGAGAGAGAATATATATATGTATGTATGTATGTATGTATGTATGTGTGTATGCATGTATCTATATACATATGTATTTGTATTTATATACAGTGAGTCAATAAAGAACTCGGACACTCACTAACTTATTCTTTCAGGAGATATTAAATAATATTGTAATGCCTTTTATTACGAAAAAATACATTTTATTAAATCTATATTTATTATTAATATTAAAATAGCAAAATTTATAAGTATAAATATTATTATAATATTATTACAGCACAAAAAGTAAAAAAATGTTATGATTGTAGTCAAAAATAAACTAGGACACTCAAAATTTAATTATATGTATTTAAGGGGGTATTCTAGTCTAGACGCACGAATTTTAGGTGTTTTTTCGGGCGCTATGAAAAAAAACCAACAAATATTTTTACTATCCATTTTTATCAGTTATTTATTGACATTTTAGGAGTATAAAAAAGTATTATTAAAAACAAAAAAATCAAAATTGAAAAAGGAACAGGCTGGCAAAGTGGGGGCTCGAAAAAAAATGTGTCTCCTGGTTGACGTGGTTCCAACCCTTCCGGTCATCTGAAGCAAATTTTTTTTGAAATTATTTAAAAAGAAGGTTGTAGTAGTATCCCCGCCTAGGGAAATTAAAGATTTTTTTTGCAAAATGGCAGCAGTGTAAAAAAACAGTCATTTTTTTGCCCTATTTTTTTCAACTTTCGGAATTTTTTAAAAATAGTAAAAAACAAAATTTTCAAAAAATCCTAGGCGGAGGCAATCACTGTTATATTGAGAATCTCTGTACCAAATTTCAAGTAAATCGGTCCATTAGAACTTGAGATATCACGTCAACTGTGTCGAAAAAAGTAGTTTCGAAAAAAACGCGTTTAAAGTTGATTCGTTCCGGCCAAACCGGATTGGTTGGCGCGTCACAAAAATAGCTATAACTCCGAAAATAATTCGAATTTCGAAAAATCCTCTTAAGGACATATTCTTAAAGGTCTAAACTTTGAAAATATGCAAAAATCGATTTTTTTCGAAATTCTCGACTAGAATACCCCCTTAATTATTATCAGTCTTTTAGGCATCGATTCTACATTTTTTTTGCATATGGCAGGATCGATTTTGGCCCATTCATCCCTTAAAATCAATTCTAATTCTTTTTTGTTTGTAATCTGATATATTTTTAATTGGATTTCAAATTAACCCATAGATATTCAATCACATTCATGTCTGGAGATTGTGGAGGTGTTTATATTACATGTGGACAGTTTTAAACTAACCACAAAAGCACGTTTTAAGCTTTGTGTTCGAAATCGTTATCTTGATAGAAATGGAAATGTTGTCTTATTCCCGATTTTCTGGCGCTAGAAATCATATTTTCTTTTAAAATGGTAATATACTGCTTATGATCCATATTTCCATCAATTATACAAAGATTACCCTGACCAGCAACATACATACAACCCCAAACCATAACCAACCTATCTCAGTGGCGCATGAGTTTTTCTCCTTTAACTCTGTGTTAGGTTTTCCCCAGACGTGATACTGGCCATCTGATTGGAATATATTAAATTTGTTTTCGTCAGAAAATAAAACGTTACTCCAGAATGAAAAATCATTATATTTATAAATGTTATAGCAAATTCTAGCCTTTTGCGTCTGTTCACCTTTCTCACAAACAGTTTTTTTTTCGAGGTACTCTTCTTTGAAAACTGTCTCTTCACAAGACCTTTGTTTATATAGTGTGATGCTTTGTTTGCTTACTTTGGAGCACTCAACATTGTTTTTTTTTTATATTGGTGAACGATTCACCGTTTGTCTGATTTGGTAAATACTTTAAATCTACCGGATTTTCCTTCATTTACCATGGATTTTGCCAATTTAAAATGTATAATAACATCATTAACTTTCGAATGAGACTTATTTATAATTTTCCCTTATCACGGCACGATTTTTCCTCATTATAATACTTTATAATCAGTTCTCTCACTTCTAAAGAAGTTTGTCCACGTTGTGTTCCCATTTTCACCTATTGATACGGATTTTTTCACCTACTGCAACAGTATACTGTTTAAATTTGTCAGTTGGATAAAATAAATAAATAAAATGCAGGAATTTCCTTTCTAAACCTAAAAGAAATGACAATTTTACCAAATGTCCGAGTTCTTTTTTGGTCACAATTTTAATCTTGTTTTACTTTCTGTATTATAATAGTATTAAAAAATAATAATTTGGTTTTTAACGTTATGATTTTTTATAAAGGATTAATAGTAATTTCTTGAATTGTAACTTTAAAAAATACACAGTTTAGCGTTATTTAATCTCTTCTAAAAGTATAAGTTAGTAAGTGTCTGAGTTATTTATTGACTCCTGTATATATTATATATGATTAAAAAAAAATTAAATACATATTCTTGTAACTGTTCGTGATAGAAATTAATCTGTTTGAAATACATCATTACTGGTACTTACATAAATAACTATTTTCAGAATATTCATTGTTCGTTTAAGGGGGTATTCTAGTCTAGAATTTCGAAAAAATCGATTTTTTGCATATTTTCAAAGTTTAGACCTTTAAGAATATGTCCTTAAGAGGATTTTTCGAAATTCGAATTATTTTCGGAGTTATAGCTATTTTTGTGATGCGCCAACCAATCCGGTCTGGTCGGAACGAATCAACTTTAAACGCGTTTTTCTCGAAACTACTTTTTTCGACACGGTTGACGTGATATCTCAAGTTCTAATGGACCGATTTACTTGAAATTTGGTACAGAGCTTCTCAATATAACAGTGATTGCCCCCGGCTAAGATTTTTTGAAAATTTTGTTTTTTACTATTTTTAAAAAATTCCGAAAGTTGAAAAAAATAGCGCAAAAAATGACTGTTTTTTCACACTGCCGCCATTTTGCGAAAAAATTTTTTTTTAAATTTCCCTAGGCGGGGATACTACTACAACCTTCTTTTTCAATAATTTCAAAAAATTTTTGTTTCAAATGACCGGAAGGGTTGGAACCACGTCAACCAGAAGACACCTTTTTTTTCGAGCCCCCACTTTGCCAACCTGTACCTTTTTCAATTTTGAATTTTTTGTTTTTAATAATACTTTTTTATACTCTTAAAATGTCAATAAATAACTGATAAAAAATGGATAGTAAAAATATTTGTTGGTTTTTTTATAGCACCCGAAAAAACATCTAAAATTCGTGCGTCTAGACTAGAATATCCCCTTAAATATACATATTTCAGGTATAGGGCTGGAAAAAAATAAGTATATGTTGACGACAATTGGTTTTATGACTTTCGACGTCTCCAAATTACAAGACACTCATAACCAAATCTCATAACTGTTATTCGATTACTTATCAGTATATGTAACTAATTCGAAACTGAATTTAGGGGTTGTGACAGATTTCATTTCGAAATCGATTGTTGAACTGTTTGTAAATTTATTAACAGTTGTAAGTATTGAACAGTTTCGTAC
Organism: Neoneuromus ignobilis; assembly: GCA_029203775.1. Lineage (NCBI taxonomy): Eukaryota > Metazoa > Arthropoda > Insecta > Megaloptera > Corydalidae > Neoneuromus > Neoneuromus ignobilis. The sequence continues at coordinate 52,742,698 of CP092090.1, forward strand.
ATTCATATTTAATTTATCGAGATAACACGATATTTCTATTACTGAAACATGTCTTCTCAATCTAGTGAAATATAAATTTGTTATTAGAATTTTAAAATAATTAAAATAAATAACAAACAGTGATTTGACAACAAGATTTAAAAATGACGAAACTAAATTAATGTATTATATAAATAACACGTATTTCTGTTATTAAACAATTATGATATTAAAATAGATGACGCACACTGAATAATTATATCTACAAAATCTATTTTCGTCAAAATAAAAACTCATTTAAAAACCAACTTACATGCATGTGTATACTTACTGCAATTCATGAACATCCAAGAATCTGATTCATGTGTGTTATAAGAATTCATATACATTTTATAGCATTTAAACTGAAATTATCCAAAAGCTAGACACATTATGATAATTTTTTTCAGTAATTTACTTCTTAGTAAGGATGACTTTTTTTTAAACAGATAATTCGAATTGAATTGGTAGCATAATAATAATATTTATTTCGGTGTACGTCGGTGTTTTATCGTTTTTATGTACGTTTCTGTATAAATCTTTTTATCGTGAAGTTAATCTGAAATACGAAAACATAATATCGTTGTACTTATACAAATTTCATTCTTTATATATGTATGTATGTATATTTATTTAACATTGTAATTATTTCAAGCAGCTGTTGTTCGGTATTTAATTGACCGGTTTGGTAAAATCTCTGCAAACATTTTAAATGTTTTTGCATGTAAATATAACGATTTGATGTCTGTCTCAATGTTTTTCTACTTTAGACACAAATCAAGGTTTTACTATAACGTGAAAAGTTTTTATTACCTATTTGTTACGAAACATATTTTATCCAATATTATTTATATATATATATATATATATATATATATATATATTTATAGTTTAAAAAATTCAGAAAGTATACATTATTTTAATATCTGTAACATTTGACCTAACTTTACTTCGTAATATCATGTATAATGGATACATATCATGTAATACACAATACATATACTGGCAGTTCCACGAAGTAGCAAAAAATAGCTTAACTACTGTTCTTTTTATATTTATATCTGATATTTAAATCTTTTTTATATTAAAATAACTTCTTTTCATCGTGATATAAAAAAGGAATGTGTTTTGATTGAAGATTGTTTTATTTATTGTTTTAATATTAAAATTTCTTCTCTATGTATTTTCATAATAGAAGTCGATGGATTTATGTATTGAACAAAAAAATTTTGAAGTAGTTTTATATATTTTTTTCTTTTTTAAAAATTCAGATACTTAACAGATACATTGTTATATTTTCAAAACTTCTGTTTAAAAAACAGCGAAATATTTATAATAAATATTTTAAGTATATGTTGTATATATAAATATTAGAGGGACCGGAAGTAATGTCGTTTTTCTAGATTAAATTCAAACAGATACTTTTTTACCAAGTTTTTATTTTTAATCAATAATGTAATCACCCTCGTTATCAACAACCTTTTGCCATCTAGTGTGCAAATTTTTAATGCCGGATCGATAAAAATTAATTGGGTTTTGAGCAAAATATCTGGAGATGGTATTTTGGACATCATCCGAATTTTCAAATTTTTTGCCACTTAGAAAATGTTGTAGCGATCGGAATAAATGGAAATTCGATGGCACAATATTGGGCCAGTATGGTGGGTGAGGCAATAACTTCCATCCCAATTCATTAATTTTTTCCAGGGTTCATCTTGCGCAGTGCGGTCTTGCATTATCGTGTTGTAGAATAAGACCTTTTCTGTTGACAATCGCTGGGCACTTTTAAATTAAAGATTGATTTACTCGATTCAATTAAAGGTCTGCATTCACAATTTGTCCATGTTTCAGCACTTCAAAATGAACGACCTCGCGAATATTCCACCAAACACATAAAAGCGCCTTTTTGGGTATAAACCTGGCCTAGCTGTACTTCGTGGCGATTAATTCGGAGAGAGCCACTGCCTTTTGCGTTTTGGATTATCATAGAGGACCCATTTTTCATCTCTAGTGATCAAGCGATCAAAAAACGCTTCTGCATTGTGCCTCTGAAGCAATAAATTGCATGTGGTGGATCGGTTAGCTTTGTTTTTTTCGGACAGATTATGCGGGACACAAACACCTGCTCTGCTTACTTTCCCAATCTGCTGTAAATGTTCTTGGATGGTCGACCGAAGTTGGTTAAGAGTGTTTGACAGTTTCTCGATTGTCTGACACGGATTTGCTTCCACTTCTGCCCTTAACATGTCATTGTTTAAAGTTGTTGGTCTTTCTGATTGGTACGAGTAGGAAACATCGAAATTATCGGATTTGAACTTAGAAAACCACCTTTGTCATTTACGAACGTCTAATACGTTTGGATAAACATCGCAAATGTTTTTGGTAGCAACCGTTGCGTTACTACCCTTGTGAAACTCAAAAAGCATACAATGTCGAATATGTACCTCTTCTGGTATTTGGCTGGCCATTTCACCATAAATTGCAAAAAAAATTAAGATTTTATTATTTACGAGTAAACAAGTCACTCTAACCTTAAAATGTCTTTGGCACGACTTTGAAGTACACAATGAGCTGATAAATGACTAACGAATATCGACATGCGCAGAAACGACATTACTTTCCGGCCCCCCTAATATTTCTATATAGACAAATAAGGTATTAATTTCAAATCGGGTGATAAAGAATTAATGAGGTTATTTTTTTTATTTTCTTTGTTGTAAGTAATTACTTTTATATATATTTAACATTATCTTGACAAATTGACAGTTTTTAAACATTGTCTTGCTGAACTTGTATTTTTTAGTAGGAATCAAAAGTAAGGTTACTATTAATTTATCAAGTAAAATATTTAACTTCTATTATTATGTAGTAAAATAACATTTAAACAAGTTATTAAATAAATGTATAGATCTTGTTTCCACTGTGTTGATTTTTAATACGTTACTTAGAGATTTTTTTAAAAATGTAAATACCTAAATTTTTATATAATTTAACAATATTTCTATTATAGTACATTAATTTGTTATTAATAGTAATGTAGTTAATATAACATCTAGAAAATAAAGTATATTAAATTTATTTTTGGTTTAGTACTGTAATTTTAAACTTGACTGAATTTAATTTCATGGAACATTTATTATATGCCTTTTTAATTTTTTATTCTGAGATCAAAACTGTTCGACTATGTCAGTAGTTTTTAAACTTTTATTAATTGTAGGCCATAAAATATCCTAACATATATTAATTCCCTATATATTTATATATATATATATATATATATATATATATATATATATATATATAGAGAGAGAGAGAGAGAGAGAGAGAGAGAGGATTTTTTAATAAGAATGTCAGAACTTTGATAGCTGGTGGCAGCTATGTTTGAATTTTTTTTGTAAGCTCATTTTGACATTCAACCCAATATAGTTTCGCAAATTATCATGAAACGTTTAACACTAACAACGTTTAGAAATTATAAAAATTCTATTTAAATATTCAGTTACTATTTAATATTCTACGTAATATTTTTTAAACAGTATATGAAACGTTCTTTACACATAAATAAACAAAGGATTGAAAATATGAATGAAATAATTTTTATAAATAATCTGATACACATCTACAAGAATCACAAAATTCTCAAATGGTCTTCTCTTCTTAATAAATAACAAACACTTCAATTTCGGATTTCTCATTCTTGTTACAACATCCGTAATTTTTTTGGAATCCATTCGTTTTTTTTTATGCCTCTACATATTATTCCTAATATACATATTTATGATATTTGGAATAGCTGAATTAATCTGATATTTAAGACTTATGTTTTACAGTCATAAGTGAGAACTGGTAAGATGCATTGATCAAAAACTTGTTTAAATAAGAATTTCAGAACTGACAGCTGGTGGTAGCTATGTTTGAATTTTTTAAGCTCATTTTAACATTTCAACTCAGTATAATTTGGCAAATTATCATGGAGCGTTTAACACTTCAACAACGCTTAGAAATTATAAAAACTTCAATACACTTATTGAAACAAGAGTTTATGAGTCCATTATTTCAAGAAATGGATCCTTCAATTGGCCACCAAGATCATGTGATCAACTCCATTGGATTATTTTTGTGGGATTAAGTGAAATCATTTATGTTGATAAACCATCACAAACAACAGAAGCATTAAAAATAAACATTGAACTTATAATTAATGAAATTGGGCCACAATTATGTGAAAGAGTGATTACAAACTGGACTAAACGAATGCACTATGTCAAGTGAAGTCAAGATGGTCATATTAGTGAAATTGTATTCCATTATTAATGCCATAGAATATGGTTGAAAATAAAAATAATAAATAACTAATTAATTAAATACTTTATGTTTTATTTCCATTTAAACTTCTGAAGCGCTTATTAGAAAATTCTGTATATAAATTAAAAATATAAAACATAAATAAAGAAGAAATACAAGAAGTTTAATTGACGTATACAGCAGCGTGTTTCATATGCGTGATTCTTTTTGTAAGATTATCATTAACAATTATATAACATAGACTTGTATATCTTTGTTCTAAAATGACAAGAATTATTTATCTAGGTGTTTGAATTATTAGTTCGTATTGTGCTGAATCAAAGAAACTTCACACGCAATAAACATTAAAAAAATTAATTAATTCAAATATTATGCAGGCATAATTCATAGATCATCGTTAATTCGTTTCTGAAAACAATGGCGAACAATAGAAAAAAATATTAGTGAATCATTGTGCGACAATTGGAAAATACGTTTCTGGAAACACGTATGCTGTTTAATATTAATAATTATGATTATTGCGGTGATCTAAATAATTTCTTTTTGTTCACCTTAGAGCAACATTCGGTCAATTATTTTTTTTAAAAAATAGAAAATAATTAATTTCATATAAAAACATGTTATAAATGAAGATCTTTTTGTGATGATAAAATATTAATTTATTTTATAAATTTATATACAATGTGGCGCATAAGTCATTGTACTATGGATAACATAAGCAATTTATTGATATAATTCAATGAAGTTGTTAAATTAAACAAAAATTAATTGATAATAAATATAATATTCATTATATGTATTTTCAATTAAATAGTTTTATTTATTTATTTAACGACTTACAGAATTATATCAATAAGTTGCTTATGTTACCCACAGTGCGATGACTTATGCACGTTAGTGTATATATACAGTGAGTCAAAGTGAAACTCATCCAGTATTATGTTCCATAAATTTTTGTATATAAATTTTTAAATAAAAAAAATCTTTTATATTTGACTTAAATTGTTTATTAAGGATATTTTTATCATATAAAAATAAATAAATCATAAAATAATACTTAAAGACCAAAAAAAGTACGAATTCTGAAAAATCATTCAAAAACACATCAAAATGAAACTCATACAACTAACAAATTATTTATTAAATTAAAATTTACAATGGATTGAATTATTTTAGTACTTAGTAGAGTAGTCTTTATTAATTTTATAGCCTTCAAACGATTCGGGATGGATTTAACTAATTTTTCACAATAAGCTAGATCAATTTTTCCCCATCTTCTAATAATGCTTTTTTTAAATCATTGTTATTAATAATAGTGTGTGTTCTAATGGTAACTTCTAAGTGATTCCATAGATTTTCAATCACACTTATATCAGGTGATTATGGTGGTGTTTCCAGTACTTTGGGGCAGTTATATAACAACCAACTACGTGTTTTATAAGCTTTGTGCTTGGGGTCGTTATCCTGATAAAAATTAAATGTTTGTAAAATCACAAGTTTTTGAGCACTGGCTTTCAAATTTTTTCTTAATAGATCAATATAAACATTTTGATTCATAATGCCATCTATAAAATTAAATTTCCAACCCCTCTCGTAGACATACACCCCCATACCATAGCATGACCGCTCTTATGTTTGACTGTAGGACGTAAGTGTTTTAAAGACATTTCTGTATTTGGTTTCTGCCATACATTAATTCTCCCATTGAATCCAAATAAATTATGTTTGCTTTCGTCCGTAAACATCTTTTCAATAATCAAAACTCTTATTAACATGTTCCCGAACGAAGCTTAACCTTTTGTTGCGATTAGCTAGATTTATGAAATATTTCTTCCTGGCAATAAGAGCATGAAACCCATTTTTATTTAGTATATTGCGAATTGTTTGGGGGCTTGATTTTTTATTTAGATACTTTTTAACTTCTAAAGTCAATTTGGGCGCGCTAATTTTCGAATTTTCTTTAATTTTTCGTAGAATCTAACGTTTGTCATGGTCATTAAAAATCTCGCGGAGACTCTTCCTGACTTTATTGTCAACATTTTGGCCGTTTTTAAATCTTTTTATTACAGATTGCATTGTAGCATGGCTTTTATTAACTATTTTCCCAATTTCCCGTATATTTTTTCCAATTTTGTAATGAAAAATCATTAGCTTTCGCTCGTCCATCGATGATTGCCCCCTTTGTCTATTCAGAGTTAAAATCCAACTTATATTTTTTACAAAATGATTACAAACGACTTAACAACAGGTTTTTTTTGTAACCAAAGTGACAAAACATATATTTGAAGAGTATACTTTCTTAACACAGCAGCTTTCAAGCGTGAGTAATTCGTTGTATGAGTTTCATTTTGATGTATTTTTGTTCATTTTTCAGAAATGGTTACTTTTTCTGGAGTAGAAGTATTAATTTACGATTGAAATTTTCAAATATAATAAAAATAACCTTAATAAAGAACTTAACTAAGAGAAATTAAGAAAATTGTTATTATATTAAAATATATGTGTAAAATTATTGGAAACATAACTCTGTATGAGTTTCACTTTGACTCTCTCTCTCTCTCTCTCTCTCTCTCTCTCTCTCTGTGTGTGTGTGTGTGTGTGTGTGTGTGTGTATATATATATATATATATATATATATATAAATATATATATCTATCTATATATATATATATATATATATATATATATATATATATATATATATATATATATATATATATATATATATATATATATATATATCCTTCCGCCTTATATATCTTATGAATATTATATACATATATATATATATATATATAATATATATATATATAAGCGGATATCTCCCTTCCGCCTTCTGGTATATTATATGAATTTATATATATATATATATATATATATATATATAATATATAAAAGCGGAAGGGAGATATATGCCATGTATATATATATATGTGTATATATATATATATATATATATATATATATATATATATATATATATATATATATATATATATATATATATATATATATATATATATATATATATATATATATATATATATATATATATATATATATATATATATATATATATATATATATATATATATATATATATATATATATATATATATATATATATATATATATATATATATATATATATATATATATATATATATATATATATATATATATATACATATATATATATATGCATACATACATATATATATATGCATACATACATACATACATACATACTTTCGTAAAAATATTTTATAAAAAATTATATGAGTCAATTGAAAAAATCAATTTATTAAATATTTCAAACACATTTTTTACCGAAACATCAAAGATGTGACTAACTTGTTTTTCTTTTTGTTTCAGGTGAGTCATTTACATCCATTCCATTTGAAAATATACACGTATCGATTTAAATACTATGAATATTTAAACGACAAGCAGATAATTATTTTATCAGCATTTTAGCAGATGACACGGTGAAGTATTGATCTTTATTTTAAATATGTTTGTACGCATTCTGTAAATTTAATATCTTTTTTTATCATTTTACATTACCATTGAAATTGTGTATATACACATACTTTTTTATATGCGTATGTTTATGTGTGTATTTTGTATGTTATCGATTGGATTGCATTATTGTTTACCGATTTCTATTTTTATTTACAATGCAACGACAACACTCCTATCCAATATCGATTTTTACATATTCATAAACATGCATTTTCTCTTTAGTTTTGTTTACATTAAATATTGGATCGATTTAAGTACGCGTCGGATGTTAAAAGGATCTCGAGTGGTATTTCAAGAATCGGCTTCGTTTCGACGTTACAATAGCGTTTTTATTTCGTATCTTGTCCATTTATCAGTAAATCGTGAAAGTTTCAACTTCGTCGAGTTATTTTAATACGATTCAATACTTATATTGAGATTTCAATTGTAGTGGAGGTCAGCAGATAATATTTTTCGATCGTTCGATCGATCGTTGCTTTGTTTTTGAGTCAGACTGTCAGACATGGGTCTTATCACCTTGTCATATTGATTGTTCATCGAATATACATTTCTTGCAATTATTGATATGTTGAAATTGATTTATCATCAAGTTCGCTTTTGCTTATTGTAGTTAATAATAAGTCAAAGATAGCTTTTATAAATTACTTACATTTAGATTGAACAACAGTTTATCGAATTCTTTATACAAATTTTATTCGACTTCCTCAATCTTTTTTTAAATTATTTTATGTATAAATACTTAAGATCTTCCTGATAATTACATCCACACATGATTTAATAAATTTAAAATTTTAATATTTACATATTACAATATTTTTATACATTGTGACATGTGCTGATTATAAATCCTAGTTTTATTAATCAAAATATGCTAATTTCCACAAGAATTATTGCGATAAGAAATTAAATGTCGCCGTATATTTAAATCCAACTTTCCACTTTAATTCTAATCTACTAATTTTTTTTAAAAAAAAAAATAGAGACTTGATGTAAGATTTTTTTTCTTAAAAAAACCGAATGGATTATTTGAAATGTTTTATTCAAATTAACTTATTGCATCAATAATTGAGTTTTTTTATTTATTTATATGCAACCTTGCTCATATATATATATATATATATATATATATATATATATATATATATATATATATATATATATATATATATATATATAGAGAGAGAGAGAGAGAGAGAGAGCAATTGATTTTTGCAGTTATTTCAAGAACTCAGTTGAAAACATAACATTTTTTTCTTATTTATTCACATATATTTACAATATTAATATTTTAAAGTTTTTTCCTTTTTTACTGTTTTTATTCTTTTATATGTTTTTTAAGTAGTTTTCTTCTGCTGACATTTTTTCTCATTTCTACTTAACTTTGACTTTTAGCTTCTCTTTTGATTTGTTGTCTATTTAGCAATGTTCTTTTTTTAAGAGTTGGTCATAAATTGCTCGATAGGGCATAAGTCAGATGATTGGACTGATCAATCCCAAACTGAAATTTTGCTCTTCTGAAATTAAATATTGGAAGCCGTTGATGTGTGGCATGGAATATTATCCTATTGAAATATAAATGTCAAGCGAACATTTTTATTGCATGTTTTATTAGTAGATGTTATCAAATGTGAGGACATGTTAGTATCTATTACTAAGTTTTTTATTCTGGCACTTTAAAAGATTATATCTATGCAGGCTCGTATTTAACCATACAATGCGATTTTTTTTATTTTTTTAAAAAATGTCTAATCCAAAATACTAGACTAAAGTGGAAAAAAATTCAAAAAGTCAGTTTCTTATTTATTTTTATCGAAAAAAAAACATGAGGCGTATGTGAATCATTTGCACATTTATTATAACTTTTAAATAAATATTTAATTTTTATAAAATGCGTTGAAAATGTTTTTTTCTTGCTTGAAACAACGCTATGTAGTATTTTCACAAACTACCTGTGTTTAAGCTTTGCAATTAAAATTTGTACATTTCAATCGAATGGAATTCCAAATCAGAAAATGGTTTTCATTATCTAATCACATATCTTGTCGAAGGAATGGAGTCATATTTTTCCCTTTTAAATTATTTCACAATAAAACAGGATGAAATCACTTCGAATGCTCATCTGATCAAATAAATGTCAGTGTAGATTGCTAAATTTGTAAATTTTTGACAAATATTGTTTTATAATTCATATATGAACCATCAGGTATTTAACATCTTTAAAATGTTTCATACAGATTTATTAACAAAAAAGATCAATAATTCATATATGAATTATTGCGTACTGTAGAATTAAGTACATACTATTCTCCTGGTCGGTATTTTACAAAAATTTCTCAAGTTTCCAAAATTTAATTAGGAAATATCGAAAAAGGCCAAAGTATGTCAAAGTAAAGAAATAGTTTATATTCACTTGTATAAATATTAAATTTACGTATTTGCTTTTCTTTTATAAAGTCTGAACAAATAAAATAAAACAGTGTTAATTAAATATAAATTAGATTGTAGTTTTTATCGACATTAAACTGTGTCATTAGTAATCTTAATGATAACAAGTTAAAAAAAAGAGTTAATTTCTAGTTTTAATTCGAACTCAGAGTTAACAATGATTAATTGCCAAAGATAATACAAAAATTATAACTTTATCATTTGATGACTGTTAGTATTTTACGTTTATAATCCGAAGACTTTCGTTGTAAAAAAAAGATATAGTTGGTTGTTCGGTTCAGTAACATCTCGACACTGAAGGACCTGTCTGATCGTTTTCGCAATTAAAAAAAGAACGTGTTAATCGGCAGATAACGGCCGACCTATTTTTCAGTTCATAATTAAATTTACACGTAAATATTAGCTCGTCGTGAGAACAAATTTTTACAATATTGACAATAAATATTTGTATGTTGTGACGTCGACGTTAATTGTTATATGGTCTTTTCAGTACTAACAGCATAACGGTTTGAAAAATTGTTATTATCTCGACTAATAACACGTATTTCGCCTCGACGAACGGATAATGAAAAAAGATCAGGTCGTGTCGAGTACAACCGACAACGACTCGTCATGCATTTATTGTTGCCTCAATCTACCTAAAGTCGTTTCACCCGTACCAAAGGGTTACATTTTCGTCGGTATTGTATTGTACTTAAAAATCGTTCCGAGTCTTCTATAACTATGTGCGACGATTTCTAGAAAAACTGGTAGAAACATGTCGAGGAGGGCGCACCACCGATCATATCGAACGATATGCGCCGGGCGACCGGTGGCAGCAACCGGTGTCTTTGGCCCAGTCAAGGCTCTTGGGCCATTTACCTGTTCGCTTACCTGCTGTTCAAATTAAGGAGTATTGACGACCTTGAGGTGATCCCCGCCTAATCATGCCCCGGCTTGCCGCTATCGCGTTCGACGCGCACGCAAATAATATAACGCACCTATTTCTATGGCACCGAAGAAATTACTACGTGCACAGGAAATCATCGAATAGTTGCACAGACGATTTCGCTCTGCACAGATTTAATAAAATTTCATTAAGGCGCTTCCTAATTTACATTATCTCGCTTCATTCTCGTACCGGGGGTTTACACCCCACACTCGAGCATATCAACGCACGCGCTTCGTCTATACATGATTAACACACCACAAGTATCTGCTGTATGTGTGTGTATGTATGTATGTATGTATAAATTTAAACAAAGAGAATTTCATAAATAAAATGAAAAAATATGTTAATAACAACAGTATTTCACTCCAACGATTGAATTTTTATTCATTATTTTAATGAGAACCAACCCACCAAACTAATTTGTTATGTAGAAAATTGAGTATACTAATTTAAATTTTATGTCGTATATCAATTTATTAATTATGGTGATTAATAACTGAAATATTTTATATAAATTCTTCTATTAGAATATATGAAATGCCAATTTCATAAATATTTTAAAAAAATGTAATTCAGGTAGGGTAAGTTTTAATAAATTTTATATTAACTTTCTGGTCTTTCATATTAGTATTTACTATTTCATTATATATTTCAATTATGATGTACACGTACTCTTAAAACTCTCTCTCTCTCTCTCTCTCACACACACACACATTATATATATATATATATATATATATATATATATATATATATATATATATAGGCTGTCCCAAATGATACTGAAAAATATAAACTGGAACTAAAAGTTTCATCCTTCAGTCTCATTTGGATTATATTTTATTTGTATGTACAAAAATACATACACATGTATGAATATATATATTTGTGTATTATAGTTGTAATTTTTATAATATTCTTGAATTTCATTATTTTTATAATTATATTTTCGATCAACCAGGGTTCATTTTGGTTGATTTATCCGCATTGATTAACCCAAATGACTTGTGTGAACACTCCTTTATATAAAATTATTTTTTCTTTTTTTATAAAATTCCTTTACTCTAAAATGGAAAAGAAATATCCTAATGTGATTTTCGAGATTTCGAAATAAATGATAATCTGATGGTGCCAGGGAGGGAGAATACGGAGGATGTCATAATTTCTCATTTATTGAGACTGGACATAGTGAAAAATTACATTTTTTTATTGGGTACAGCTGGCCTTTTTTCGTTGCTAGATTTATTTAGCTGCTCTAATTGTTCATAATAGTAGTAGTTCATAATTGATCATTCTATTCATATCCCATTAAACCGGTAACAAAATCTTTGTTTGATGGAATCCTTTGTTCGTTTTTGGAGATGGTGTCTCGTTGCGATTAATCCATTGTCTTCGACATTTAATATTGTTTTAAACAATCCATTTTTCGTCACTAGCAACAATTCGATTCAGGAATGATTCATATATACAGAAACGAGAAGTACAGATATTTATTCATTACTTTAGATTAAATTCCAATAATTTATTAATATTAAAAATCTAGAACAAACTATTCATAGATCAACATCATATATATCTTCATATTTTTGCCACAATTGCGAAATATTGCATCATTTACCTACATGAAAATAAATTAGAAATAATTATGGAATGACCCAAAACTAATAATCCAATCTATAAATTTAAATAATACAAATTGTTAATCTTTTGGATTTTTTAAAAAATACAACATTTAACCCTTCGGACGTTGGCATTTTGTACTTAACTTTCCGCTAGGTCGGAGATATATTTAAGTGCTTATTGTAAGAGAAGAGTAACTAACGTTACTTAATATAAAAAGATAGTTTTGTGGATAAAATATTTATATTTACACTTTAAATGTTTAACATTTTATTAAACGTGTAATCTTTAAGCTTAAATGTTATTTTTATTTTTTCAATGTGTGGTATTTTTGGAAACATTTTCCTACACGAAGGAATGGTTTTCTGTTACAAATTTCGCAGAAGTATATAGTCGTCTTTCTTCCTCCAGGTAACTTCCGATTGGAACATACAATGCAGTCATTATGCTTTCCTTGGGAATGAAGTTGCAAGATATGCAGCTTCATCACAAGAATTAAAATCACTTTCCGAATATTCAAAATTTTCACATATTTCACTACAACTATCACTGTTACTTTCCATATTGCTATAGTTTTCTTTATTCATTTTTGGAGGAATAAAATATCATAATATAAGTAAAATAATTGCTGAATTATGACAGAACGTGTTGTCTGCTATCGAGTTAGAATTAAACTGTAAAAACATACAGTGTGTACATTCAGTAATAAGGACGTTGTTGCTTGTTTAGTCTTGTCACCTCGCACGTGACATACGACTGATAGAGCAAAGTTGTAATGTCACGTCAGAGGTGACATACGACCGATAAGGGTTAATAATATAAATATATAATATTTGTAATAACAGCTATTTTTATAGGAGTTTTTTAAACGCGATAGAACTTTAAATTGAATCCCTATCGAAAGTTCTATCAAACCTAAAAAACACCTTTTATCATATCTTTATATATACATACACACACCTATACATACGAGGTCAGACAATTAAGTAATGCGACAAAATTCAAAAATCGAGTATATTTAAAAATTAAGGTACATCGCTGCGATCCCCTTCAAAGTAGTCCCCTCCCGCATCTATACACTTATTCCAGCGAGTTTTCCAGTTTTCGTAACAATTCTGGAACACTTCTTGTGGGACCTCTCCGAGTACCCTCGTCACAGATTCTTGGATATCTTCAACGGAGTCAAAATGTCGACCTTTGACGAATTTTTTCATATGGGGAAATAGAAAAAAGTCGCAGGGTGACATGTCCGGTGAATAGGGCGGTTGTGGTAACGTTGCGATGCTTTTAGACGCCAAAAACTGAGAGACACTGAACGCACTGTGACAGGGAGCATTGTCGCGATGCAGAACCCAAGTCTTCGCGATCTCTGGACGCACTCTGAGCACCCTTTTTCGTAATTTTTCGAGCACATTGCGGTAGAATACTTGATTTACGGTTTGTTCAGGTGGTACGAACTCTTTGTGAACCACCCCTTTGCTGTCGAAGAAGCAAATCAACATAGTTTTCACTTTGGACTTGCTCATTCTCGCCTTCTTTGGCCTTGGTGCTCCAGGGGACAGCCACTGTTGGCTTTGTCGTTTAGTTTCGAGGTCATATTGAAAGAACCAACTTTCATCACCTGTAATAACTCGATCGAGAAGAGTAGGATCACTTTCAACCTGCTCGAGACAATCTTGAGGGATGTTCTCTGTTCCATTTTCGTGACATGCACTACTCGCGCGTTGTTACAAAACACTAAACAGCTGGCGAAGAAATGATCGTACGAGGGTGGTCAAGGTCTCAATCGAGAGAGTAGGGATCTGCTATTACGGTGGCGGAGTTACAGGTTCGCAGTGTTACCACAGGCCGAGAAAAAAAATCGGTCGCATTACTTAATTGTCTGACCTCGTATGTATTTATAAGGTGAAATTTCGATAGGGATTTAATTTAAAGTTCTATCACGCTTAAAAAACGCCTGTATAAATTAATATACAATATAATTAATTAAAGAGGTGGATAAATAATTATTAGAGTATTTGTAAATAATTTTGAACTCTAATGACATCTATATTTTTGTGTGTGTATGTATATATATATATATATATATATATATATATATATATATATATATATATATATATATATATATAAATGAATGATAAACATATTGTTGGATACTTGTTTTTTTGATAATACGTGAATGTGAGTGCTGTGTATGTAGTGTAGATTATTTAAACTCGTATCAAATGCATTTTAGTTACGCTCTAATTTTACGTAATTAAATCTTTGGCTGGGAAATTGTTTTTAACTGTGATTAATTTACATAAATTTCTACAATGACAGTTTCGCACGATTTCAGATACCTAACTCAAAATGCCCAAATGATAAATGTAGTAACGCATGTCAACGTCCGGTTTTATCAGATCGAAAAGTTGTTGCATTTTTTAAATGGAAGGGTACCGTTTTCGAGCGTTTACACTGATTGACTGATATATATATATATATATATATATATATATATATATATATATATATATATATATATATATTTACACACACATACACATTCACACAGCATACATACATATTGTCATTACTAAAAATTAAATTTGAATGCCTGATAAAATATATAACAATAGTTGAATTCGATCATTTGTATTTGTCTCAACTTTTTTAATTGAAATTACTTTAATAAAATTTGTGAAATTTGACCGTAAGCGAAATTTTGTTTATTCAGTTGAGCCAAAAGTCAGTTTCTGTTTTATTTCGATTGTAAATTTCGTTAAATATTAGAAATACAAATTTAAATTAGAAAATTATTTATTAATTTAAATAGTTTTTTTATATATATAATAAAGTGTATGGAAAATTATATCTATTAAGTGACCACTTTCCAACCGTTCACAAATTCTAATTCTTTTCATAGAATTCGTTACTATTTCATTTAAAATTTATTAATTGTTTATGTTTGTAATTTTTATGGATTGGATGAAAAAAATTAATTATTGAAAATATACATTCATTAAATAATTTTAAAAATATAAATGGATTTTTTATGAATTAGACGAAAAAAATAAATATTGAAAATGTATATTCGGTAATTTATTTTTTTAAATATAAATAACTGTTGAAGTTTAAAGATTTGATTAAAATATTCTCTGTACCACTATACAAGTAAAATATTAGATTATATAGGTCATCTAAATGTGACGTCTAGATTTGTGTTTTAATAAAACGAAACGAAAGAAACTCTACACATGTTTATTTTTAATAAAACACAAATCCAGGCGTCACATTTGGATGACTCTATATATCCAGTAATTTATTTTTTTTAAATATAAATTACTGTTGAAGTATACAGAAGATTCGATTAAAATGTTCTATGTACTATACAAGTAAAATATTAGATTATATTACTATATAAATCATTAAAACTTTCAATATTACACTTTAAAAGATATTTCTAGGTTAAAATAACACTCGAGCATATATAGAACGAATCCTTGAAATATTGAAAATTGAATTAAGGATTACAAATGTTCTATACTTCAGTACAGATGAAATAATTTTTAAAAGCCCTAGTAAAACTGTGCTGTTTTTATTTTCGACTTTGTAATTTTTTATTTTGTTTAATTAAAATTGATTTACGTTTATAAATAACGATTAAATATGTTTTAAAGTAAACAAGTTCATATTAGTTGTTCATTAATAGGTGTTTCACAACATTTTTGGTTCTTTTTTTAAATCATTTCTCGTTTTTTAACGATATTATAATTTCTATAACAGTGAATACGTACGTACGTATCTTTTTTTAATTTTTATCTGTCATAATTCATCTATTGTGTATATTTTTCTAAATTGTATTTTTCATATACATGCCCAGTTTTTGATTTATTTAATTATTGTATAGAACGATTTGAAACATCTGTAACTGTAATGAAATTTTATTACATTTGAACATTTTTATTTTAAAGAATCACTTTTTATCATTCCATCGATTTGTAAGAATTTTTTTTATAGTTTTAGAATCTACTTAAATGAATCACTTGAGGCTTCAAAATATTATAAACGTGTTTAATGGTCATTTATTATTTATTTTACTGATATTTAGAGAATTTCGATGTCTATTTTATATTTATTTGTATTTCAAAAACGACTATTTTTGAAATGCACTATTGCGATTAAGATGAAATGTGAAATAAACTGCAAGTGATTATTGAACACATAAAAAATTCTATTATTGAAATAACTGATTCATTTTTATAAAAATCAATTGCCATTCTGTCAAATCATTATCAAAGGAAATATTTTTTTACATTAATTGCTAAAAGTGTGATGTATCACGTTTTCCTCCACAAAAACCTTTGAATTTATTCTTTTATTTATTTTTCCTAATCTAATTTCAGTACTAAGTAAACTAGAGTACTTGATATCGAATCGAATTTTCTCGTGAGCTGTACTTTGTAAATTGCAGTCTTACCATCATTAGTTACGTTATACCACTATGTACGCTACATCATTATCACCACGTATCCATTTACCAGATTTTGTATCTGTACTGGTTTCACTGATACAACTAGTCTCTTGGGAGTGTTATTCTAATGATTTGTTTGCTGATCTTATTAAAAAACTAGTATCTCATTTACAGGGTCAACTCGTGTAACAGCTATGCAACATTTACCATTGTATCTTTTGTACATTGTACCATTTATTAAATTTATCGTACAATCGTGTAGTATGTAAATATATTCACAGTTCTCGGTCGAAATTTTATTCTTAATGTGTTTGCAGCTCTTTAACCCTTTCGTTATTTTTTTTAGCAACGTCTCATGGTTGAAATATATTTATTCGTTTTGAAATTTTGACAGATGTGTTTGATATATAAATCCAATTATATTTTTTAATCTAAGAATAAAATTAAATAAAATTCAGGTATGTGATAGAGGGAAAAATATGATAAATTCGATAAAAACTTTTCATAGATTTTCTTACAAATATTTGCTGGAGATATTATTTTTAAATTTATTTTCTGAATCTGCTCTTACTTAATATATTCATATTATTGAAAACAAGAAAGATTTCTTTTATTTTAGTCAGTTTAATTTTTTTTCTGTTTCTATTGATCTTTTCAATACTCTAAAGTATTTTTTTTATAAATAAATAAGTCATATGATTTGAACTTGAATAAGTGGATGTTTAAGAATAGTTTTTTGTGGATCAAAAATGATTTCTGCTCAAATTTGTCAAGTTGATATAAAATCATTTTTTATCAATGCAAATCAAATTATATTTTCTAATATTCATTACATATCTTTTTGAGCAATTTCATTCATTTTGTTTATTTAAAGAGTGGACATGGGGATTTGTTATTATCCACTTATTTTTATTGGTTTATATAAAAGTATTTACTGAAATACTTTACACTTTAAACTACTATATAAATTATTTCTTGAAGTATTTTTATATTAACATTTTAAGAATCTTTATAAGGGTTTTAAATTGTTTCGTTTGGAAAACATGTATAATTTTTATTTCCACTTTTCTTTGCATCGACTTTCTAAATGTGTGAAGTTTTATATAATAATACATCTGTTTAATAGAAGGTCCAGTGGCATAGGTTAAAATTTTAGAACAGTATTTACATTAGTATATTTTGTCTTAATCTGATTTTTAAAAAGCTTATCTGAAAAAGATAGTGTTTTAAAACACTGAAATTAGTTTTTTTTTAAAGTTTAATTGAACTTTTACAAATCCTTCTTTGTAATTTCACAATTTAATTTTTAGAGTCTGATCATTTTTAATGTAAAAAAGAGAAACTATTCATTGGTAAAAATTCCATTATGAATAATAAAAAAAAGTTTTAAACGTGAAAATTAAAACTGCGAGTCTTTATTTATTTTCCAAACTCTCCCATCCAAGTTGTTCAATCATTTCACTAGAATTTTCTATTTTGAAATGTTTTTTTAAACACAAAACAAGGATCATTTGTTGGAATTATTTCTATTTTTGACGTTTTTATTATTGTTTATGAATTTTATATACTCCCACAGTACTCGAGCAAAAGTTTCGTACAAGTCACGTATGCTTTTTCTTTAACTATAGTATAACATTTTTAATTATTTTCTTTTTTAAAAAAAATGTTTTTCGTTATTTGTTGTTTCTCTTCTTTCAATTTAACTTCATAGATTTTTTAATAGTAGTACAATCATAGTGTTTATGGACTTCGTCCTTTTACTTAGTTTATGTTATGACCTTTTAGTACCTACACTTCTTTAAAAGTGAATTTTGTGGACATCCAGAACCAACCAGTCATCAGCAAAAACAAATTTTATGTACTAGTGGAATAAAACTATCGCCAGTCTGTAAAGGATATTACAAAGGAATTAGATTTGCACTACTTGATAGTTTTCTGTCACTTGCATGCATTTGGAAAAGACAAAAAGGTCGATAAAAAGCTTCCTTATGATTTTAGTGAAAGAAATATGATTTGTTGACTGGAAATTTGTAATTTTTCACTCACCTTACAAAAAGTAAGACGTGTCTAAGGAAAGTATCAATACGTGATGAAAAATAGGTTCTATGCTATGATCTCGGTTGATTTGTAAAATAGCTAAATACTTGTGAGGTCCTGAAACATGCTAAAATCGAGTCTTCATACTAGAAAGATAATGGTGACTGTTAGGTGGTTTTCAGTTGATATTTATTCACTATTCGTTCTTCAAGAAATGCTTTTTCTAACTGGAAGAAATATATTAGCAATTATATCTTAAACAACCTGCATTGATCAACAGACTTGGAGTTGTACTGCTTCATGATATCGTTTGACCATATGTTTCAAGAAAAATAGTCCAGAATATTCAAGAGTTGTAGTATGAAATACTTCCTCATTCACCATATTCAACATATATTTTCTCAGCCAATAGATTATTATTTTTTAAAACATTTGGACTATTTTTTGGTCTGGGAAAAATCAGCATCTATACTTTAAGCAATTTTCATTAATTCACATATATGGAGTTGTACTTCATAACAATACTCGATCGCATTTTTCAAGAGTTGTAGAATGAGACTTTTTAATTACCATAATTACCAAACTTATCATCAACGGATTTCCAATTTTTTAACCCTTATGTGCGCACCCGGGTACCCGGGTACCCACCTCGTCACATTTTTGTTAATATTTTTTTCAAAAAATTTTTTTCCGATCTGGACTTTCAGATCCTCGCGATTTAACTCTTTACAAATGTATTTCAATATTTAGATGTATAAAAATTTTTTTTTTTATTATAAAAAAATAGGTTTGAAATGTTGTTGCTCGCGTGGCGCACCCGGGTACCCACTACATGAGATATAATTCAATTCACTAAAAACAAGTTTTATTGTTGATGAATGTTCTTTTATTGTTAATAAATGATACAATGGCATAAAGAAGGATTGTGAATAAACAAATTACATTGTTTTTGAAGTTATATTGAACAAAATGGCGCTGTTTACTTGTTACATTCGCTGCATGTTACATTTGTGACAGAGTGTTCATCGCATACAGGTTGCTCGCATTTTACACAAGACTTTCGGGTTTTTCTGCGTCTTTTAATGACAAGTCTGCTACATACATGACAAGAGCCAGTTACTTTTTTCTACCAGAGCTATCTCGAGGCCCATCATCTTTCGCAGCAGGATCAAGAGGTGCACGCTGCGGCCCGAGCACAGCTTCGATTGCGGTCTTTGCAGAGTGATTTCGCATCACTTGGTCATTTGAAAATCGCTCTTCTATCAAAGGCCTCGTTAACTCTTCACTCAATTACCTCAAAAATATACGTCGAAGCCTTTGCTCGGACTGCTCTTTGTGGTATATAAACCGTGCTAGAAGCCTCGGAAATGGCTTAAATACTTTTTATTTATGTTTATTCAATAAACAAAATTGATTGCACACGTATCCGTTCACACCTGCGCTTAAAAACTAATTAAAACTAGTGGTGGGTACCCGGGTACCCGGGTGCGCAACAACGTAGGTAAAGTTGGGTGCGCACATAAGGGTTAAATATTTGAATGCTTTTTTGACAGAAAAAATCAACAATGACAGTAGTCAAAAATGTCTTTGATGAATTTCTTAAATGCAAAAATTTCGATTTATATAAATTAGTATCTTGTTGAGAAAAATATATTGGGTGAAATAGTGCTTATTTTAGTTAATAAAAAATATTATTTAAACAAGTTACATATGTTTATAATTTTATTAGAAACACCAACGCAATATATAAATATTTGTGTGTGTGTAAACCTACGTTTATGTGCACATTTAATTTCCAACAGAGTCATTCATACAACATATATAAATTTATACGAACGAACAACATTAGTAATAACAGGAATAAAGAACAGAATAATATAAAAAGTGAGTCATCAATTAAAAAACACATTGTGCTTTCATAACACTGATTCATAGATAAAAGTTACACGCCGAATAAAGATATTTAGAATGTAGACATGTCAGTCTTTAATCTGATCTATTAAAATAGTGTATGGAAAAAGACGCCTTCGAAAAGCGACCAGCGACGACGATCTTGTAGATATCGATGTCGATTCCTAGACAGATCGTACGCTTTGTTTCATAATGTGAATGAGACTGATAGAAAATAGTTGCTGATTTTTTTCGTACATAGTAGTAATTGAACCGAACGAAAGAAATTAATCGACAACGTGTCGTGTTTGTAATCAATCATTAACGATTGTTAAATCTATATGAATGAAATCGACATCGCGCATTTCGATATTTTCTGTTGCGATAGATTTTTATGTCAGTCATTTAAGGTCTGGCACGTTGTGTGCGCGGACAGAGAAACGTCATAGCTACAATATTTGAATAAATACATGTATTATAATGGTGTAGATAGTCGGTTGAAACTATTAATTTAACTACAAACACATTGTCAGTGCATGTATATAGAGACGTATCTGATAAAACGTGATTTTTCAGACATTTTCAAACGACATTTTTGTACTTGTTTTCTTAATTAACATTTGTCGTGTTGCCAACCGATGAATAAATCAAAAATGTTCATTAACTTCCCAAGTTCATTAAACGAATAAAATTTGATTATATTTATCTCACGGTTGATGTTCTTTAATAGACTCGTAAAATACTCCAATATATCCATTTCGTAATTCCTTTTAGATTTTTTTTTCTCTTAATTGAAGCTGGGATTTTTATTTCCATTCTGTTTCTTTTTATCTCGGTTTATAATAAAAATATCAGTTTAAAATGTTACGTATATTTTATTGGTACAATAAATCATTTTATATTCAATGATTAAATATGTGAACGGATGCAACAATTTCTAAGAACAAGATATGAAATATGTTTTTTTAAAGATATTTTTTTGGCCTAGTATTCTAAATTATCATTTAATATTATACATGTATATACAGTGTGTTTGAAAACAAATCGGACTTTTTTTATTTTGCCAATAATATTTATTGAAAATACGTTTTTTCTGTATTAATACAATACATGGATAGATTTTTGGAATGGATTCTATGATTTTAGTCACGGTAATTTGTATGGTTTCAACGTCATCAATGTTCTTTCCATTGTTGTTTTCATTTAGAAGAAAAGAAAATTGTAATACGATGACAAATCTAGAAAATATGACGTGGATGTTGAATGAGGCACACTTGTTCTTTAGTTAAAAATTCGGGTATATAAACGGATTTGTCAGGTGTTGTATTATCGTGCAATAAATACCATCTTCCTGGTTTTTAGTATTTTGGCATAATTTTTATTCTCCTTCACCATAAACGCTTCATAACACTTAAATATTACCCTTTCTGGAACAAATTTGTGATAAGTGATACCTTTTGAATCGTCTTCACTTTTGAAAATATAATTTTCTCATTTTCGGTGAGCCTGGTAATTTTTATGATACATTCTGGTGCTTGGTTTCAGGTTTGTACTTGGAATATCACGTTTCGTTTTCAGTAACGATAAAATCCAAGAATTTGAGATTTCTTTTAACCGTTTTAATGATGTCGTTGCAGTGGTTCATTAGTTTGTGTGGAATAAATCGAATGTAAATAATTTTTTGGTCATTTTTTTATTAATATCTTATAAATTGTATTCTAGGATATGTCAAATACTTTGAAAAGGATTTTCCATATCATATTCGAATCAGAAATAATAATTTCACGCATTTTTTTCAACGAGTCCATCATCGGTTTCTATTCAGGTATCCTCCCTCGGATTTTTTTATATTTTTCTCTTACTGTATGGCGAATCCATTTCTGTTTCATACTTTTTATTTTTGTTACAATATCTTTAATTTTTTATTTCTGATCTACATATATTTTTTTTTTTATTTTTACGTGACAATGTTGTCATGCATCTTTCTATGTTTCTTTATGTTGTTTGTAACTTCTGTATTATTCTGGCATTCCAGATCCATATTTTACTGCCATAAGTAAGAAAAAGTAAAATATATTGATCAAAAACTTTTATTTTCAAGCATAATTGAATAACACACTTCATAATATGAGAATTGACTTTGAATTGACACCATTTTATTTTTATTTTTCTATTCACTTAATTTATAAATGTTTTTTTTAGTGTTAATTAGTTTTCTCAGATATACATATTTGCCTATTTCTATTTTTGTACCTTTTAGTTAGATTCTTCTTCAATCTAAAAATTCATTGAACATTACTTTTATCTTCATCATTATCATCGGATCCCCAGACTATTTCAGTCCCTGGCCTCCTGAAATTTTCCTCGCGTCTTGACCGAGGCTTGTTTTCAAGTTTATTGTTAGCGGTTTTCGAGTATGCCATTAGTCCACTGGTGATAGTCTCATCTTATGGCTTTTCGAACCAGCCATTCTCCCTCCCTTGTTTGTCCCTGATCCTGATTCCCACTTGGGTTAGAACTCAGTATTCCTCAAGGTTGTTCAGGTTAACGAGATCCACCACTTGAAGGTGAGGATAGGGTTTGGATAGGAGAGGCTAGGTGGTGTTACCTAAAGGCAACACCATGTTGTCCGCATCCCTATCCCCTTTGGATCCCAATTTTGTCTTACTGATGTTTATCGTAAAAACATTTTTTAACTGTATATATTTGGCGAAATTCTACTATCAGCAGTTGTTAAATATTACAACAGAAACTTTCTAAAAAACGATTTGGGTTGATATTAGCACGAAGGGTGTCATTATTCTGCACGAAATGCACATGCAACCAGAATTATGTAGAAAAAAATCATGACGCTGGGTTGGAAATTGTTTATTACTGCATCCTTCCTACTCATTAGACGTAGCTCGATTTGATCACATCGCTAGAATATTCAGTTAATGAAAAAAATCCCAAATATTGATGAAGTTAAAAATAATTTTGAATAATTTTTCTCATCAAAAAAAATCTTTAAACGAGGCATTGAATGTTTGAAGACAAGATGGTAAAATATCATAGATAATAATGGCGATTACATCATTGATTAAAAAAAAATAAAAGCTTTTTGTACAAACTTTTTTATGTATTTCATTATGAGATGACCTTTTTTTTTTATATATATATATATATATATATATATATATATATATATATATACACACAAAATGTCTGTATGTATGAATTACAATAGATATTGTTAACGAAATTATTGAATTATACGAAATCGATATTACTGTATCAATGGTGTATACTGTGTGTGCTGCACACTTTTATTGTGGTATCAATCGTACACAATTCCAATAAGAAAGTGTTTCTTCATATTCATCGTTTTTATTTTCTTCTTTAATAACACTTCTTTTATTACGAGGATTGATTCTGTATATCGTTACACATAACGATATATAATAACTTAGAAAGTATGTAAGTGGCGTAACAACCGAACGTTTGTTTTCTTTTCGTTCAAACAATAGTCTCTTTTGAGAACTCGACGTACAAAAGCATCGTTGCTATCGCCACCACCGTCACGGCTGTCGTCGCCATCATCATCATCATTATGATCGTCGAAATGAAAAGTATCATTTTGAACAATGCATTCGGTTTTGTGTGGGTAGTATTAAGTGGGACGAATACGTAAGCAAAAACGCGTAAGCTGTCGTGAGCTTTCGTGCTGCGATCGTTGCCTGATCTCCCGTTTATGTTTCTTCGCTATTTATTCTGTTTCCGGATATCGGATATAGAATCACCGAACACAGCAATGGTCACATTGAATTCGGAGAAATGCTAATCAGTCATGTTGTCCGGCCGAATTTATTTGATAAATGGTATTTGGTGTTAGTCAGCAAAAGGCACACATCTAACCGACTTTTTTTTAATCTAATCTTTTTGCATGTACATATAATTCAGCTAGAAATCGTCCACTGTAAGGCATGAATTGTATTTATAACAACAACGATTAAAAATAAATTGTATAGTATTATCTTGAATAATATATAGAAATATAATAACTCATTGTTCTAAAATATTTATCTCATTTGCATATTTTTCTCATTTTTTGTAAAAAAAAAAATCATTTTACAGTAAATTCTGAAATTCTTAATAACAAATAAGGTTATAAAAAATAAAATGTGTTCATATAATGTACACATTTTTTTATTAAAAAAAAATTCGTTTGGAATAAATATTATTAGGATTTCACTGAAATCTCATAATTTATACGGTTGTAAAATTACTCAAGAAAAATAAACAAGAATTGAATTCTCTATGATGAAAGAAATGTCTTTTATGTCTAGACAAGTAATAAAATTCGTCTCATATATATAAAATATTAAAGAAAGCACTTGTGTCTTTCTTTATCAACATTTGAAAAGAAAACTTAAAGTAAAATACCGTTAAAATAGATTTTGAAATATTGTGCAATTTTATTAGACCAACGACCCAAAACGTACAATCGTGGTAACACAAAACAATTCTTTTAGTAATAAAGGACACGATTGTTCGATTTTCTCAATCTCTTCTCATTGATATTTATATTAAATGAAATCAATATTGGAGTTGAAAATCGACAATTATTTAAATTGCACATATGAAACTTGTAAAATTAATTTTTCGTTCAAAACTTTGTATGGATTGTAATCAATTCAATCCTTAAACAGTAAGTTAGATTCTTATGTACTATTTTTTCGTAATAGAGTATCTTTGTTCATTTTATCCATAAATATAGGATCATCCAAATGTGACGCCTAGATTTTTGTGTTTTTTTTAAAAAAAACTATACATATGTTTTTTTATACAACATATGTTTCTTTGTAATAAAACACAGATCTAGGCGTCACATTTGGTTGACTGTATATATGACTTTTCAACAACATAAGATTTTATACAATAATTAATGGTTGTTTATTTTTCTTGTGTGTACATGCAGTTACCTCCAAAATGATGCAATAAACATCTTATTAATCGTAATGTCAAGTCCAGAAGATTTAATTTCTGTTTTAATTCAGATTATCTTTGTTATTAATTTATTAAATTTTACATATTTTTCTTATTGCACTACTTTTGATGGACTCTTCTTGTTTTCAATGTATTTTTTCATTCTCCTTTCTGCTGGTACTGATTTCTTTCAATTTTCCATATCTACATATCATTTATGATATACCATAATTAACCTTACCTAACTAGTTACTTGATATAAAAAGCTAGTTTTGTGCATAATAATTTTTAGGCTCCTGAACATTTTCGAAGATTTGCGTCCTATATTTGTAAAAGGAATACTTGAAGTTAAATTGTCTTTATCATCACTGTCGATTTCAATCAAATCTTTATCACAATTAGGAACAATTTTTATTTCCATTTCGCTTTCCTCTTCACTTAAACATTGAATAGGGATCAATTTTTTTCCTTGACTGAAATATAACACTTTTATCATTGTCTCCTTCGTCACAAGAATTAAAATCACTTGCCGAATATACAAAATTTTCACATATTTCATTACAACTATCACTATTACTTTATATATTGCTATAGTTTTCTTTATTCATTTTTGGAAGAATAAAATATTATAAGTAAAATAATTACTGAAATATGATAGAACGTGTTGTCTGCTATCGAGTAAGAATTAAACTGTAAAAACATACAGTGTGTACACATTCAGCAATAAGGACGTTGTTACTTGTTCAGTCATGTCACCTCGCACGTGACATATGACTGATAGAGCAAAGTTGTAATGTCACGTCAGAGGTGACATACGACCGATAAGGGTTAATATATTGAATACAGTTCAATAGATTAATTATAAATATATATCAGCATTATCATCAGCCTTTCTTAATCCACTGCTGAATGAAGGCCTCTCACAAAATCTTTCATAACAACCTATATAATATGTATAGGGGTATCCACTATAAAAAAATCTTTAATGATATATAATATAAAAAAGTGTATGAATTATTGTAGCTTGTAGTAAAAAAATGAATATAAAATGATTAATTGCAGTAAAATGATTAAATAACAGCTGTTTTATCTTTTGGTACTTGTAAATAGAGTAATATTTTTTTTCTTCTAATATCATTAATGTGAATAATAATGAACTATATTTATTATTATGGCATTCACCGTTCGAATGGAGTGAAATAAGAAGGATAATGTATGATTAGCTGTTCTGAAACTATTTGCAAGAAAACTAAACTGCGTAAAAAGACAAGGTACATATCAATGTAACTATATTATTTATAAGATGTCTCATCAGTTATTTCTATTTGTATCTTTCACTCGCCTTATCAGCAATGCTAGTATGGTGTTTTGTAAATGCTGAGATGCATAAGGTGAAATAAATGTACGACAAAAATATTCTTTCAATAACAAGACATGTTCTGACGTACTTGACATATGAATACGTTTTAATAGATTAACTAGTTCGTGGGTCAGTAAAATTTCTTTTATTTGCAATTGTATATAGTACGTACGTACATACATACATACATATATTATATATATATATATATATATATAAGAAAACTATTTAAAATATAGAAAAAGAGATATTATTTAAAAATGCTCATTAGCTTTATTTTGTATTTCATTTTTTCTCCTACCTTCATATTTTCGACCTTCTATATTTGCAATTATAAACCTCTCTATATGCATTTTTTTATTTCCTCTATTACCAGTTATTTATAATGTTTATACTTTCGTCACTCAACTTATTTTATAGTTGTTTATTTTCGTTTCTATAAAATTCAATATTAATTAAGTCTAATCTATTCATATTTATATCGAGTTGTCTATTTATGCGAAATCGATCTACGTAAATTCGATGTTTACTCATGTTAAGTACTATGTATTTCTTTGCATATATGAATTACTTATTCGAATATCACATGATTTTGTAAAAATATGCAATATGTCTTTCGATATGCATGCAGAATCCTTGGAATGAGACGTTATAAAATTCGAATTTTTAAATTGAAATTTGTGGATTTAACATGTCTCACATTTCCAATACTCACTTCCCTATTTCCTTTTTTTAATATTATGATTTATAATGGATAATATTAATTTAATTTATTCATTCAGTTCTGACGTTACAAGATTTTATAAAAATGTTTAATAAATGTTATAAGAATTCATAACGTAGAGTTGTGACGATGATTGTATTGACATAGAGAAATGTGCATTGGTGAATAAAGTGATTACTGAACATTTTCATATTTTTATACGAGTAGTGTTGAGTTGGGTGATTCATTTGTGTTAAAATCCATTTACATCAATACTGATTCTTTATCTTATATGACTGTTGATTTTAAAAACTTGAAGATTTATGTCTTTAAATACAAAATTCTTTAAATATCACTTTCTTGGAATATGTAAATTAATTTTATTATTGGAGAAGAGATTAAAATGATGAGAATTAACTATTTTTTCCAATAACTCATTTCCAATGACTTTTATGTTACATTTTTTAAATTAAAAATAAAATAAGTGATTTTTTATAATATATACATATATGTATGTTTGTTTGTATATAGGGTGGCCCAAATGGGACTAAAAGATGTAACTGGGATTAAAGGTTACATCTTTTAGTTTCATTTGAGCTCTCTCTCTCTCTCTCTCTCTCTCTCTCTCTCTCTATATATATATATATATATATATATATATATATAGGTATGTATGTGTGTATGTATATCATCATAAAAGTCCACATCAACCCATTACTGAATGAAAGATTCATCGAATGCCATTACATCTTCTTAAATGCTTTTCCAAAATTCTTTTATTGCTTCCTATCCTCTGTTAATTTCATCTACTACACAATTTCATTCTTCCATCTTTGATAATGTCTTTTTCTTGGTCTCTTTTTGTCTCTTGGTCGCCGTTTCATAATAATTTTTATCCATCTATTATTTTCTTTTCTTGCTATGTACCCTACCCATATCCATTTCATTGATTTTATTTCTTTTAATTTATTAATTACTCTTGTCTGTTCTCTTGTATCTACGTACAAATTTTCTGATTGTTGAAAAATTCTTATCATTATATATATATATATATATATATATATATATATATATATATATATATATACTGTAGTTTCAAGTTATTGGATTAGTTAAGATTAATGGCTGTAAAGTTATCGGTCTTTACGTTTTCTTTTTATTTCCCAGTATGTTCCATAATCTCCATAGCCAATGATCTGCGAGATGTTTTTTTTTCACGGGTTTACCCATCCCACTTTTAAGTTTCTTCTCTTATATGTAGTCATCCAAATGTGACGCCTAGATTTGTGTTTTATTAAAAGAAACATGTGTTTATGGTAGTGTATAGGGAAACATGTGTATGGTTTCTTTTATTTCTTTTTAATAAAACACAAATCTATACATCACATTTGGATGACCCTACATTATTGTTGTTATTATATTTATTGATAGACCTCAAAATATGACCAATCGTTTTCATCGTTTTTTTACTTCATTAGATTAGTCCCTTTTCCATGTTTCATCAGTATCTTTTCATTGGTTTTTTTTTTTTTTTGTTCCATGAAATCTTCAACATTCTTCTAAAGCACCACATTTGTAAATATCTCAGTCTGTCGTATTTTCTTATTAGCACAGTCCATGTTTCAGAACCCTATCATATATTTTTTTTTTGATTTTATAACTGATATTCGTTTATAAGTTTTTTTTTTTATTATGTTCATCTTTCTTAGGACTATTACTCCTCAACTGAGATTTCTTCTTCAATTTATTATTTTTCTTTATATTTCTTCTTCCTCTACTCGATTTAGGGTGATCATACGAAAAATTCAGAAAAAACTTGTTAGACTTTCTTGATTATAATTCTATAACTCTCTCTCTCTTTCTCTCTCTCTCTCTATCTATCTGTCTATATATATATATATATATATACATACATACATACATACATATTAAAAAAATATTTTATGATTTATATTTTTGGTAACTTTAAAACTACTCAAATAAGATTGAAAGGTTTGCACATTTATTTACTTACTATTTGCTATTCTTCAATCTCATTTGAGTCATCCTGTAGAATAATTCTTTTGGTATAGAAAACTCTCCTCACCATGCCTACTCAGTTGATTATTTCCTTATTATATTTTCTATTTTTGGTATTAAAACTTTTTAAATACATAAATTCTTTAAATTCTTCAAATATTTCATCGTTAACACAAGCTATACTTGTTATCTCTCTTTTGTTACACCCTAAAACTTTCATTTATATATATATATATATATATATATATATATATATATATATATATATATATAAAAAACAACATATCAAAAATATTGTTGATGTAGTAAAATATGTATGTATGTGTATACACATTCATTCGTTTTGAGCATCTGAATGTATGTGCTTGCTTTTGATGGAGTTTAAAATAGACCACCTACTTCAGTAATATAAACTATCATGAATATGGAATAAGTCGCATCGAATTTGAATGAATAAATGTCTGGAAATAAATCATGTCTTTGAATATGTTACAAGCAAGTTCCACTTTAGTTTCGAAACGTTCGCTCATTCATCACGAAGAATGAAGAATATCATAAAAACAGAACGTGAAATGGTCCATCTCAATAAATATAATGACAAGAGTAGTGTTCTGGTTCCACCTTTGTTGACCTTTTGTACAAGGACCACAGCAACGTACTGGTCACGGGACGCTATAATATTCATGAAACGAAATTCCGTAATGAATCATTATATTATTATCACGGGCATGAGAAGATGTCGACGAGTGTATGTGTGTGTGTGTATAAAAAAGCGTCATTGGCATTTCCGTCGAGAAAACCGAACGGGAATAAATTATTGTCGAGTTTCAATCAGTTTCGACAATTTCCATATCTTTAAACGAGATCGTTGTGAACGCTTGTTTGGTTTCGGTCATATTTTCATGCGGTGCAGCTGTCAAACAAGGATATGACCTGTCTAACCCGCATTCGTATTTTATCGTCTGTTCGTCCTGTTTCAAGACTTAAGTATGTATATACACCGTAAAAATTATAATACGATCCGTTCGATAACGACGCATTTCCAATGAAATCAGTTTTAAAACGGTTCGTTATGTCCAAATGATTACCTATTGTTTTCGACAGAAGTCTCATTTATTGTAACTAAATAATACATTTTTATTCTGTCTTTGAAATATTGTCTGTGAATAATTTATATATATATATATATATATATATATATATATATATATATATATATATATATATATGTATGATGTACAAAAATAGTTATGACGTAAAACAACCGTCAAAACAGATAGTGGTTGTCAGTGATTAACGTTTTATGTAATAAATATCTTTGTATAATTTTATTTATTTGCATTTTATATTTTTTCGTATTTATTTAAAAAACGTAATATTTAGTATTATGAAATGTATATATTTTTATGGCGGAAGTTAGTAAGAAAAATGAATAAATATTTACGTTTTCATTTTTAAATATACAAAAATTGGACAAAATAATGGAAACATAACTCAATTCTTCGATAAAAATGTTTATTTTGTCAAATGTATGCACATGACTAAAAGTTTTTTTTTCTTAAAAAAATAAAATGATTGGGTGGAATAGAGATATGCATTTTAAGATGTAAGAGAACTGCCTTTATTTAGCAATAGATAGGAAAAGGATGACACATACACACACACACAAACATATATATATATATATATATATATATATATATATATATATATATATTATTTACTGCTGGATGGAAGGTTTCTAAAACTTTATTTTCGATGTATCACATTTCTCTTTTATTTTATTTCGATGAATTTTCTTATATACGAGTTTTAACTATCATATAATATATATAATAGGTTGTCAAATATCTCCCTTCCGCCTTTTTGTCTTTTGAATTTCGCGGCTATGTACAAAGCGTTACAGAGCTCGTATCGGGCAACACTATACATCATTTGAAAGGTCTTTACATAACCTACAAAAAGACGCTATGCATGATTAGTTTGGATACTGCGTTTAAAAGTTATAGACGTGTAAACATGGAGTTCACTAACGCCGAAGTTCGCGCTATTTTGAAGTTTTCCTTCGTTAAAGGCAAATCCGCTAGAGAAACGTTCCGTGAGATTAATAGTGTTTTGGGGGATGGTACTCTATCATCGAACCGCGGAGGAATGGTTTCGACGATTCAGATATGGATAAGCCAGCCGGCGGAAGATGACGACGAATACCGATATATGGAAATCATCGAGTTAGACCGGCATGACATCTCGTGACATCGCCCAGGAGATATAGTCACCAAACCATTTTAAACCATCTGCAGAATGGATACAAAAAAAGCTTGATGTTTGGGTGCCGCATGATTTGACGCAAAAAAACCTTCTGGACCGAATCAACGTCTGCGATATATAACGAACTCGACCCATTTTTGAAGCGGATGATGGCGACGAAAAATGGATCACATAACAATATTAAGCGAAAATGGTCGAAGGCCGGTGAATCGTCCCAAACATGGCCAAGTGACGGCCAGGAAGGTTTTGCTGTGCGTTTGGTGGGATTGCAAAGGAATCATCCACTATGAGCTGCTCCCATACGCTTAATTCTACCATCTACTGCGAACAACTGGACCGCTTGAAGCAGGCGATCGACCAGAAGCGTCCAGAATTGGCCAAGAGGAAGGGTGTAGTGTTCCACCAGGACAACGCCAGGCCACACACATCTTTGGTGACTGTCAGAAGCTACGGGAGCTCGGATGGGAGGTTTTATTCCACCATATAGCCCGGACATCAAGTGATACCACCTGTTCCTGTCCATGGCGAACGCCCTTGGTGGTGTAAAGTTGGCCTCAAAAGAGGCTTGTGAAAAGTGGCTGTCCGAGTTCTTCGCAAATAAGGAGGGAGGGTTCTACAAGAGGGGTATTATGAAGTTGCCGTCTAGATGGAACCAGATTATCGAACAAAACGGCGCATATTTGAACTAAATTTAACACTTTTTATAAAGCATTGAATAAGCAAAAAGCGGAAGGAGATACTTGACAACATATATATATATATATATATATATATATATATATATATATATTTATATATATACATATACATATACGAGGGTTGTTTGATAAATATGGTAAAAAACTAAATTGAAAAATTTAATTAAAGGGCACGACTAGTGTGACACTTTCAAAAAATCGATTTATTTTTTTGCATTTTTCGATAGTCTATACCTTAAAAAATAACATACTAAAATTTCAAGTGCGGATCTCAAATAGTTTTTGAGCTACAGCTTTCTAAAGAGTAGCTATTTATAACAATGAAATCAATACTTTTATCTTTAAACGCGTTTTTCTCAAAACTACATTTTTGAAATTTGCTGCAGTTCTAACTCTCGATAATAAATCATCCGATCGATTTGATTTTCGTTTTAGCATATTTAGTATTTGTTTCTCTATACAGTGACCCTCCAGTTTTTCGATTGGATAAAAAATTAGTAATTTTGCCATGCCAAAAACCATCAGATTTTTGAGCGAAATTTTAAACTTTTTTTCAAAACTCAGCCATTTTGTTAAATTTTAATTTTTTTTCGCAATCCTGGGTCATTGTATAGGCAAAACCTTCTAGTTTAACGAACTTTTTTTTATTTTTATTTCAAGCACTGTGAAGGCCGCAATCATTGCAGCAGTGGGAGAACGTTTTTTTTTTTAGAGACTCGGGAGATGGCGAATAACTTGCTGAAAATCAAATATTTTCATTAAAAAAAAATTGCTATGTATACATTATTTATGCACAAATATATCATCAAAATTTTAAAACATTCGATGCAATACTTTCCTTTTAAAAAATTGCCGAAAATCACCTTTTTTTTAGGCGATCACACTAGTCGTTCCCCTTAATTAATTAATTAAATTAAACACTAAATAAAAATACCAAACTTATCAAACGACCCTCGTATGTTATAAAAATATTAGTTATATGTGTATTTGTTAACATTACTTTGTTCATTTATACTTAGTAACATCTTAGTGCATTATAGACTGTGTTAAATAGCAATTCTCATAGAAGTACTAAAAAATGATAAATTAAAGAGAAATACTATGATGACCGATTGAAATCAGAAGTTATTTTCTGATGTTTTTGCATAAAATAATAAACATAATTCAGATTTTAAATTTTTCTGCTTATTTTATTATATCTGATTATTTTCGATCAGTCTTTTATATTTTTATTGTCGAAATTGAAACATAAACGAAATAAAAATTTTATATTTGATTTCATACTTTGTAGAACTTATTTTCAATTTTTTATCTTCTATCCAACACTAACTTTTCTTACAATGATTTGAAACGGAAAAGAAAATAAAAAAGGTTTATAAATAGTAAGAGTGTGGTTTCAATTGAACGTAAGGGTTTTTTGAAGTTGTATTTTTTTTAAAAAAAAAATGCTAACGATGAAATTGAAAATTCAAATTTTGTACTGTAAAAATAGCAAATATTTTCTTTAGAATGTTGATTAAAAAAACATTTAACTAAAGATATATCTATTATTAATATTTGCTTTAAATTTTAAGTTAGCTGGATAAATACAGCCTGGGAAATAAAGTTAGACGATTTGTAAAAATACGTTTAAAGTTTCGAAATTAATTTTCTTTGTTGTAAATGTTGAATTTTTAAACTTGATAACTTTTATCAATTCCAGAACTATAATCCATCGTCCTCTTTAACCATTGTGGTCTAATCTCAGTTTCTTTTTTTGTATGACGTTTCTCTTGAACTGATTTCTGCTATATCAATGCATTTCTCATTCTCGATGTCACAATTGTTGGCACTTATGATTCTTACAACCCGTATTACCGGTTCAGGCAATCAAAGTTACTAGTTGTGGAAAACGAAGATACGGACATCGTAGGCGTCTCCATCCATGGTCGATAAGAAGCTGCGAATTGCAAAACCCGCATCTTGAATTCATCGACCTGATAGCCTCGTATTCACTTTAATGTATTTAAGTTCAAGCCATTCTTACCGTCTCTTGTGAAGTATGAGTCAAGGGCATTGCGTCTGAAATTTAATATTTGTAGTGCTCATGCATTGTGATCTGCATTGGTTCAGTGTCAATAGAAGGAACATATATCCAGTTTTTAATCTCAACTTCGCACACTTTCACATCTTCAAGGCTGTTGATGTAGCCAAGTAAGTACGATTTTACACCTTACCGATCAAATTTATCTTGGGAGTTATTTGACACACTAAAATATTTAATCTTCCATTAATATTTTGTTGTAAAATCATCAACACATCGAATAAGTAATTCGTCTTTGAACAGATCTTCCAAAATTGGGAATATTACTTTTTAAACTTTATCAGCTAAATGTTGCTTGTGGTTGTAACTGTCGAGAATACTTGTGAGAGACAAAAAAGTTGCTCTACGTTAATCATTTTCAGTAATTTTGTCGTTAAATTTCATTGCTGTATTTTTTCATCCTACATACATTACAAGAATACAAATAAATCATTTTTTTTTTGAACTATTTCAGTGGTGTTCCCCCTTAAATATAAGTTTTGGTATTCCATCTTTAACAATTATTAATTATCTTTAAAAACATTTTTATCTTATATAATGAATACATTTGTTAATGATGTTTCAAAATATATTTATATTTAATAAAGATAACACAAATTGCATGAGAATACGACGAAAACCAACTTGTTTGGAAAGACCAGATCGCTCTCTTATTTTACCAAACGGTGCAAAAACGGTATCTTTTATTTCCAAGAAAAACTGAAACATCACATTTGAGTACCGTGCCGTGTGTTTTCCATTAATTCATGCGGTTTCTGTTTATTCGGCTTTTCACCTTTGTTCGAGTCAGAATTTCTGCCAGTACGAACATGTGCTCGAGTCAATTAGGTCTCTTAATTGGTCATCATCAGCGGTCGTTTCCGCTCTTTTACGTGATTCATTATGAAAGTTATCGTAATAATGTTAAAAAATTCTGAATTATATTTCATTTTAGTTTTTTTTTTACAACTCGTAAAAACATTTTGTACTTTTTTTTAACAAAAATTGTCTATATGTTGCTTGGAATCTTTTTAAATACCTCTAGGAAATTGTATAAGTGTTATTATTTTCACTCGAGCGATTTTCGATAAAAAATAATCTACTATTTGATATTCAAGAAATGCTGTGCACGCGACATGCATCATCTATTTCATCTTTTTAACAAAAAACAGCAGTAATTAAAATTTACAATTACTAATTGTTATTCGAAAGTCTAATGTTAGATTACTCGTAAAATCCATTTATAATAACATAATTTTTGTAAGAATTAAATAACCATTCACTTGAAATTGATTATGAATTATTACAATTTTTTTCATTTCATTAATTTGATTAGAAATATAATTTATATAAATGTAATTACATTTTTATATCCAGATATTAATTTGATTAAAAGTACGATTTGAAATATTAACTCAATCATAATTGTATTTACTTTTCGTGTTTATAAAATAATTGGGTAAAGAATGTACAAAGATTGTTGATGTACAGATATTTGTTCAAATTAGTATTAATGATTTCACATAACCTCACAGAAAATAATCCAATGCAGTTAGATCACATGATCTTGGTGGCCAATTGATGGGTCCATTTCGTGAAATAATGGACTTATTAAGCTTTTGTTTCAATAAGTTTATTGAATTTTTTACAATTTCTAAGCGTTGTTTCTAAAAGTTCCATGATAATTTACTAAACTATACTGAGTTGAAATGCCAAAAATGAGCTTAAAAAATTCAAACATGGCTGCCACCAACTGTCAAAGTTCTAACATTCATATTTTAAAACCTTTTATATATATATATATATATATATATATATATATATATATATATATAAATTCCATAACATTTAAAGTATATATTTGTCATTGGTCTCTTTTATTGTCTTTCAATGAACTGTTATTTTTGGATTTCTCCATGACTGATTTTAATCATAATTCACTATCCATACTAAAATAAAATTTGTACAATTATCTCATATTAGCATGTATTTAGTTTTCAAATTTCATTACTAGTAAGTTCATCATATTAAATACAACAAATTCCTAAACAAACGATACAGTAAATTTCTATTTTTTTTTAATTTTAGAAATAAATGATACTAAAGTAATTTATAATTGACTGTTATATGTGTGTGTTGATTAGAGACTGAACTCTTCTTAATTATTAGAAACACTACTATTACCTATATTTGAAACTAGACACGTAGTATATTCGTTCACAATTGTTATTAAAAAAAAGAAAATAATTGGTTTAAAAATTTGGAGAAAGTACGTTTCAAGTAATTTCGTCGCCCGTTAATGGCTATAACTAATAATTTTAATTGGAGTCTGTTATGAATTTAATGTACTGAACAAAAACATAAAAGTATGTATATACATAAACATAGTTTGTCAATTATATCAATGAGATAACAGAACACATGGTTAAAACACATTAAGTGTATTAAATTATGAATGCGCGTGAATTAAAAATGAAATATGTGTATATGCACATGTGTGTGTATACATATATATATATATGGATGTATGTATGTATATAATTTTCATTGTAGATTTTTAAGTGTGCCAATTTTGAAAAAAGAACAAATTATGATCGATTTCAATTCTGAGAAATTTCTAACGGTTGTTTGTAAATTACTGATTGGCCAAAATGACCGCTGTATGTACAGTGATTTCGTGTCGATCTCAGAAATATTTCTTTTTTAAAAAAAATATTTCTTACCAGTAACTGTGACTTGGAAATGACATACATGTAATGACAATCTGTTTAAGAAAATAATAAACTTTTACTAAAAAATATTCAAGTCTGGAATGAACTATAATTATATATCTTTATACTCTTTTTAGAGAAAGCATTCAACAGTTTAATAAAGCTAAAAATTTACAATATAGTTTTGTAAATACGGAAAATCCTTCTGTTATGAAATCTGCTGGTCGAAATACTTGTAATAATACTGTGTCAGTAAAAGTATTTGTTATTATTATATTATACAGAGATTTGTTAATTGAAAGTTTATAAATGTGGGTTCAATCATATCAATTAAATGTTATTTCTTGGTTTTAAAATAGATTTTATTTTTTCCTGTTGTAAAAAAAACCTATTGAATAATTAAAAAGTAATATTGTAGTATAACCTTTCCTACTAGTGATTAATTTTATTAACGATAAAATAAAATGTAAATTTCTTTGTGCATATTTAAAAAAAGTATGAATTCATATACATATATAAAAATATTAAATGAATAAAAAAACCGCTTTATATCATCTCTTTATAAACATCTTTGTATTAAAGGTGTGGGGAGCATTTTAATTTTCATTTCATAAAAGAATTTATTTTTTAATTTAATTTCACGTTAAGTCGAATTTGTTATTTCATTTTGAAACGTAAGGCTTTGTTAGAGAAGTAACATTAAATTAACTTAAAAGTATTTACTTTTATTCTTCTGTATTTATTGTTATATGATTCTTTTCAAATATCTTTATCATTTTCTATAGAATTTATTATTGCTGTAAGTAGTATTTGTTGTTAATGTAGTAGAATTTGACTCTTTTAAAAAAATGATTTAAAGGATACAGTATTTATTAAGTCATACCAAATTTTTGCCTATGCAGATAGAACTAAATTATAGCTATCGTTGCTAACAACCATTTAACTTTTGAACAGATATATTTATAATTAATGCAGAGTTGAGAAAATAGAATTCGTAGTAAATGATCCAAATACAATATACAGCTGGTCCAAATGAGACTAAAGGATGTAATATAATGTCAGCTTAATAGGAAAAAAGCTTTGACGATGATGGCATCGCCATCGAAATGTGCATTAGCCAATTATTATTCTAAACAAAAAAGTTAATAATAAGTTATTATTGAATACTTTATAACATATTGTGGTGTTAGAGGTGAAAATTCATTTGTATTAAATATATTATTTCATTCCTTTTGCTATTAAAAAAAAAACGATATCAATAATATTAAGGAGCACCTGAACCAGTTTTATGCATCGAAACCTGAGAATTTCTTTAAAGATGATATTGAGAAGTTGTCAGTACGATGGAAGAGTTAATCAAAAATAATGGATATCACATGATTGATTTTAAATCACCATCATATATCTTATCCTCACTGAATATTTTCGTTCACTGATACTTTGTCATACTCACCACCCTAACAGGTTGGATCGGTGAGTCTGACACTTATCAAATTTGAAATCGTTGAATATACACTTTGAACTTTATATTTCAAGTAATTTAGGTATATATGTATATACTTATGATACGAATGATGACAATGCAATTAAAACATTTTCACTATTTACATTCTAATTATTTTCCCCATTTGATATTTCTTTAGTATCTGTACAATACATAATTCCTTTAACGATTATACAAAGTCAACAGACTTTAATTTTTATTATAAAATAACTGTTAAGATGTTTAAAAATCACTTCAAGTCATACACTACAGTTATAAAGAAACTCAATACAATCATAAAAGGTTCATTGAGTAAGAGTTGTTTATTACATTTACCTACATCACCTTTGCAAAATGTAAGAACATTCGATATTATTTAGACAGATATAAATTGATTTTTTTTAGAACATGAATTTATGAATCAATTTCATTTATATATATATATATATATATATATATATATATATATATATATATATATATATATTCGTAATAGAAAGAATATGCCAAAAGATCTCGCAGCGACAAAATTAAAAAGATTTGAAGTTTTTTCAAGATCTTTCAATGGTATCTTAGCTGTAAAATGGAAGGACAAAAAAGATATATATTTACTTTCTTCAAAACAATCCAAAACAGAAATGATTATAACAAAAAGGAAATTAGAAATTGTATCGACCAAAATGGAAACATTACAAAACCTAATATAGTTTTAGATTACAATGATGGTATGGGTGGAGTAGACCTGCAAGATAGCTATTTATCATCTTTTCCTTTAATGAGAAAATTTGCAAAAGTTACAGAAAAAATATTCTTTTATCTAATGGATATGACATTTTTTAATACCTCTATTCTATTCGGTAAAATAACAAACGTACCAAAACCCAAGAAATACTCCTTTTCAAAAATTATTAATAAATTTGTTAATCAATTTAAGAGTTTTACTATAATGTTAATGTGTGTGTGTGTTTAAAACTTTATAAAAAAATGATTTCAAATACCAACTCGTTGCGAATTGCTTTGGACGGATTTGCCACGCGTGCATATTAATAAATTGCCAGTGCAACTGGTTAAATGGAAAAAATTACCGAACGAAAGAATACATTAAAAATGATAATGAAGAATTGATTGGTTTTAAAAATCCAATGTTTTTCGAAATCAAAATTGGTTAATCAATTTAAGAGTTTTACTATAATGTTCATGTGTGTGTGTGTGTGTGTGTGTGTGTGTATTAAAAGATTAGTTAACATATGGAGAAAGGTTATAGAAAATGAAGGAGAATATATAATTGATTAAAAATGTTGGGTGTTTTATTTTTCCTTTTCTAAAACTATTCACAAAAAATGCAAAGACTTAGGTGACAACCTAAAGTGAAATATATATATATAGTATATATATATATATATATATATATATATATATATATATATATATATATATTGTTTCAAAGTCAGCCGTTTCGCACGAGTAATATTATGTTGTTGTTCGCGAAGAATCAAAATCAGTAGACTGTTAACTCCGAGTTTCCAGCTCTTGATTATGTTCAATGAAAGTCGATTGAAATCGTAAATGTGTAAATTTTTAAATGTGCATATTGGTGAAAAAGAAAAAAAAACCTAATCTCGAAATGTAGACATTCAAAATCCGCATGTATAGAAAGAAACACGTTCTATAAATCTTTTACTATTTAACGCGCGTTCAATATTAAAATTTTATATTTTCGAACGCGCGGCTCTGACATTATTCTCATACCTATCAATTTTTCGAATCTAAGCACCATCATCAATCATATATTATCGACCTCTTTCGATACAACTATCTGTTTTGTGCGTGGGTTGATGCTGGTGACTCTGCACAACTAGTTTTCAATCGACATTTTTGCAATACGTGGCTTGTAAGGAAACGATGGTCGTAATAGGTTATTTAAAACATATACTCGAGATAGCAGTAGATGCATGTTTAACATTTTACGTGTAATTATATTATTTTCAAGACGGTGTTTGTTGCATTAAGTATAACAGTAATGACGAGTTTCTTTATAAAAGAACATTATGAACGATTTAAAAGAAAGTGTTTTAATTTCAGAATACCGTTAGTAAACTAAATAAGTAAACATATAAATTGTAAATAGTCTCTTAGTTCTAGGTCTTCGTAGAGATGTTCTAGTTTTAATGTCATACTTGTTGAAATACTTAATGTTATATTAGATTACTGTTAATGTATTTTTTTAAAAACTAAACTGACGATTTTAAATATTCTAAGATCTCGAAAGTGATTTCAGTAAGTACAGTTTAGAATCGTGACGTTTATGAATTGAATCGCTAACACAGATATCACAATTTTTTATCAGTATTTAGTAACTGTTGTTTCTCTTTGATTCCTTCAAGTATATTTCAATGATTGTAATAATAGATTGATTAAACATTTCAATGACTATACTTTCAGAGTATAGACACGAACAAAAAAATAATTTTGATAGAAAAAGTGTACTGCAAATTTGATTATTTTTTTTTAATTCAAAACTTACACTTGGAAGTTTTATTACATATTAATATTCAGCTATTAACAGAAGCTGAAGACGAGTTTCAGTGTAAAATACATTTTAGTTGAAATATGATTTGTAAGGATTGCATATTCATTGAAAAATCTAAAACAATAGCTTTTGTCGGTACAGAGTTGATAAGCATAAAAAAGTCATAAATGACAAAAGTTTGGAACAAGTAGACAGCTTTAAGTATTTAGAATGGGAGCTGTTCTATAATAAGAGTAATGATGTTGAAGATGATTTGAATAAATTTAGAAATGTTTGTAGAACAATAGATTGAAATTTGAAATTAATTTATGACAAAAACTGGTACATACATAAAGTTTTATAAAATATTATACGTACCAAGTTTACTGAAACTGAAATGAAATATAGATTGAAAATAAATGATTATATGGTTAAATACAAATAGCTGAAATGAAATTTTTAAGATTGGTAAAGGGATGTACTTAGGCAGATAGATGGATAAAAGGCAAGAATTAACATATACAGCTTAACCCGTTCGCTACCAGGGCCTCAGAAGAAAATCCACCACCACAGCCCAAACGTTTTATTATTTAAATATGATATCAAATTGTCATTAATTATTTGCGATGTATTTATAACGTTCTAAATGATTAAAAATCTAATTATCGGCAGGCCAATAACATCCTGTATCTATTTTATTGTTTTTTAACATAACTCATGGTACAAACAGTTATCATAAACTGATAATAAACACCCGTCACATATTTATGACACCAGGCTCAGGTAAGAAAATCGGGTCGTCACATATATGTGACATTGATACCGAACGTGTTAAATGAAAAATCAAAGAATATTGAAAACAGTAGTACGAACATTTGATAAAAATGAAAAATGAACGAGATTGCTTTTAAAAGCAAGAAAATATCAATTTAAAAGAAAAATAGATATAGATAGACTATTCAGACAATTAGTTCCTATCACGTAAAGGAAAAAGAATTTATTAATTCAGAGCGTGTGATGTGGAGAATTTTTGTACTTCATGATTTTATTAATTATGTTAGTTGTATTTTAAATCTTCATATTTAATGAAAAGATGGAGTACAAAAATGCTCCACGTCAGATCCTGTGAATGTCAGTTGTCGATTTTTTTTATTACTAGCTTCTGTAGTGAAAATGGGGTATAGTGAAGTTAATTGCAATTTTCGTAAGAAGATGTGAATTATGTTTGATATTACAGAATTACAGTAAATTATGAAATCATTTTTACTCTATTCAGTGTAAAAGAACAATAAAAAAATTAAAAATTTAGTCAAAAACATGTTTAAATTTGGACACAGTGTAGTGAAAGCAATCAGGAATATTAACAGAGCACTTGGAATTGATACAGTAAA
This sequence comes from Neoneuromus ignobilis, assembly GCA_029203775.1. Taxonomy (NCBI): domain Eukaryota; kingdom Metazoa; phylum Arthropoda; class Insecta; order Megaloptera; family Corydalidae; genus Neoneuromus; species Neoneuromus ignobilis. The sequence continues at coordinate 52,786,094 of CP092090.1, forward strand.
TGAATAAACCACACAGAAATGGCTCAAAAAAAAAATTCGATCGGGGGATATGAACTCTGAAAGTGAATTCTGAATACTCAAGACCATCCATCGGAAATGACGAATTGCGAATAATAATTAAATCCAACTTTTGCCAATCTGTAAGGGATATTTCAGAAACACTAAGTGTGCATTACTCGAAAAATTTCCTTTACTTGCAAGCACTTGAAAAAGTCAAGAAGCTGGATAAATAGATTTCTTATAAGATCACTGAAATAAATTTGAAGTACTGATTTGAAGTTTGCAGTTTTCTACTTGTCCGGAATAGAAGCGAGCTGTTTTTTAGTAGAGTAGTGATATGTGTTGAAGAATGGGTTCTATATGGCAATATTTATTGATCTCTACAATAGCTGGATGTGGGTAAGATCCTAAAAAAATATTCAGAAACAGAGGAAGATAATGATGATTGTTTGATAATCTGCAACTGGTATTATTCTTCATTATTAATTGTTGAAATCTGGTGAAATAATTATTGCTGGGAAATGCTATTTTCAGCTGGAGAAAATGCATCAGCAATTACACATTAAACAACCTGCATTGGTCAATAGATATGGAGTTTAACTATTTCATGCTAATCCTCGACCACATGCTTCAAGAATAACAGTTCAGATATTGCAGTCATTGCAATATGAGATTCTTTTTCATCCACCATATTCATCAGATCTTTCTTTAAAGGATTATTACTTTCTTAAACATTTAGAATATATTTTAACGAAAAAAAGCAACAATGAAGTAGAAATTAAAAACGTCTTCAAGGAATTTCTTAAGTGTCAAAATTCAGATTTATACAGAACTAGCATGAATACACTTGTATCTCCAAGGGTGCTTATTTAAATTAATATATTTTTAAAAAGTTACAGATGTTTAAGGTTGCATTAGAAAATTCGTTTTTCATATGTAGTAACCTTATAATTACTAAAGAAATTTTTAAAATGGTTACAATTAATTTCATGATATATATATATATATATATATATATATATATATATATATATATATATATATATATATATATATATATATATAGCAAGATAAGGTTGATGGTAAATATTAAATTCAAATGAATTGGTATCCCGTCGTCGTTGTTGACTGATTATGCCGGCTTGATGAGAACAGCTGGCACACGACGATACTGTGGTACTGGACACGAAACCTATGACTCACGATGAACGGATTAAGAAGGACCAGGAGTCCAGTCATAAGCAGATGGTACGGATGTCAAGCCAAAAAGCTTCGGGCGCAATAAATCTTATATCTTCTTACCAGTCGATATTCTAAAAATTAATTGACTTTTAAAATGCGAATTATCAAAATTACTAGTTAAGAAGCAAATTTTACTTAAGTATACATAAATTATTCATCGTAACACTATGAGGTTCTATAAATATTTTTAATGTAACGCTATTAGGATTTCATAATACAGTGTTCTGACGATGCTGGGGCATCGAAATGTTGAAACAAACAGATGGTGATTATTGAACAATTTTGTCGAATCTTGTGGTGCCGGGGCGGATGATTCATTTGTGTTCGAGTATTTTAGTATTTTTATTCATTGTGTATTAAAAAAATAGTGAAAAATAAATAAATTTCAAATATAAAATTAGTAACTGACGTTGAAAAAATATTTTTTTTAAATTTTAAATAAGTAGAAATTAATTCAGATTTTTCAAATTTCAAATCATACAATAGTACATTTTGGGTATATAAAATAAATCCTCTTTAAACATCGATTAATCATTGAACATTTATAAAATCTCGTATTTTTGTCAGAGAAAAAATTTGAACAAATCTACAAATTACTGTTATCAACAATCATCTCAAAATACTCTTTTATGTGTTAAAAATTGATTTATTCGTATATACCATATTTGATATATCGTAGTTACTATTTTTAGATTTTAAATTTTTTTATTCGCTTTAAACAGAATTACTTACTGTTTTTTTTTTTTTTTTTTTTTAAAAAAAACTAGCAAATTCATTTTAACACAGATTAATTATCACCTCCAACACCACAATATGTATTAGTGTACATATTATATTGTTGGGGGTGATAATTCAGAATTATTTATTTCTTATTGCAATAGAGAAAAATTAAATTAAAATCAAATATTCTATACATTCAGGTAATATTAGTGAAGATTGCTGCTTCTCTGACAATGGCAATATTCCAATTTTTCATCTATTAACTTATTCACGCTAGAATTTCATAATAAGATTTTTTTATTCTTATTTCATTGAAAAATATATAACGTAGATATTGAACAGCTGTAAAAAATATCTATTTTTTTTGTCAAAAGTGCAATGCAGCACTATGTTTTAATGAACATGCTTCTTCCCTTTTTAATTATCATTTTTTATAGTACATTATTTATCTGTTATGTTCATTAATGCAAATTGTTTATGTTTTAAGAATTTTATTCATTTCCTGTTATTCATTAATTAAAACCACGAATAAAAACATTTTGAACTTGAATAATCAGTATGTATTACGTGATGTAACACCAGCAAAAATTTAAATACGGATGAAACTTCTACATGTTGTATTGGGCTGTTCGAAAAGTTTGTTCGATTTTTTTTGATAATTAATTTTAAGTTGAATTTAATATAACCATTTTCATTTAATACTTTTATCTCATTATCATTTAACATTAGACATTTCGAGCTATATTTCAATAAAAAATATATGTAAAGTTTGGTTTTCTTGCATGATTTTAAAGATGGAGGATAATAGTATATATATTTTATATTTTGTGCTTTTTTTACTTCCAAGGAGGTAAGAACGTAATGTAAACCGAAAAAATGTGTGGGTTGTATGGAAAAGATCCATTTGATAAAAAGTGGTTTGCAAAGTTTCATGTTGAAGAATTTTGTTTTGACGGTATATCTCACTCAGGTAGACCACCCAGGATTGACGGTAACCCTATTATGGCTTTGATTGAAAATAATCAGCGTTGTATAGAGTTATCCAAATGTGGCGCCTAGATTTGTGTTTTATTAAAAAGAAACTATACACATGTTTCTTTTTAATAGCATACAAATCTAGGCGTCACATTTGGATGATCCTATATAACAGGACACTTGACAAAGATTCTTATTAAAAATTATTCTCTTGTAAGGAATTGATCAGAGGACACAATTTGGATATTTTTGATCATATCTCTTAAATGTTTGTATATATATATTGGGAAGAAAAATCCATTAATCATGGTTCAATAACGCACTCCATTTACTGTAACGAGATCTTCAGCTCCATTTTAAAATTTTCACTAACAGAAGCAATATTGGCCTCACTTCTCTAATTTATTAGTCTTACAACACTTGCTGTATCATATAGAGTAAAATTGTTTTTAAATTTTTCAACAATTCGATAAATGGCACGTTCACTTAAACGATCGTGTTGAATTTTACGAACCGAACATTGATTTTTATAAGTTTTTACAATTTCTAAGCGTTGTTGAAGTATTAAACTTTCCATGATAAATTTGCCAAATTATACTGAGTTGAAATGTCAAAATGAACTTGAAAAAAATAATTCAAACGTGGCTGCCACCAGCTGTCAAAGTTCTAATATTCTTATTGTAAAACCCTATATAAAATTTTTTTTTCCCAAATAGTTCGGCTCCTTTTCCTACACACACACTGTATAATTCGTGCATAATGTTTCGAAACGTTCGTCGAATTTATGCACGTCGCAATCGTGAATATAATTTCTTAGCAGTACGATTCAGCTGAAACTAATCACGAGACAGTTAATAAAGTTCCAATTAAATCGTCCGATCGTAATTACAGAATTTAGCACGACAGGTATCTCACAAACTTGCGCTCATTTCATTAGACTCGGAGGTGAAACTATATAGGTATGACATCTTGTGCACGGAGCTGCTTTGTGAATATTCATGAAGAATAATAACGTTTGACGTACAGCGAGCAGGCAACGAGTTATTGGAGCGCAACAGAACACAACCGCCTGCGGAAAGTGAAACCAGTATATTTACAATTAACGTCGAACATCGGCTCGCTTGTATCCGGACGCAGTAATGTACACCATTGACGCATCGTTCGCACATTAACTCGACTAATGCCAACCGGATATAAAACGAGAATTTATATTTTTTTGCGCTTACTCGAGGAAAAAAAACACAAAACACTGTAGCACGAGATTAAAACTTCATTCTATATAAATAATACGGAATAAATTAATACGTTATTTTTATTTGCATGTTTTAGTTACTTCATGCTATCGCCATTAGAGCTCTTATTATTAAACATTCCGGGCTGGAACTGTCTTGATAAAAAAATAATAATGAAACGATTCGCCGTACACATAAATCTAGATTCGAATTCGACGACCTCTTTTAAATGAATCGACTCGATATTTGTGTCAAACGAACATAACCTTGGATTAACATAACGATTTACAATGTTAAATCTTTTTTTAACAACTGGATTTTATCGTTTTCAATAAAGTAATTCTCATTGATTCGATTAAGAAAAGATCAGAAGGTTTTGTCACCTCTTACTCTCCATTATTATAAATTCGTTTCAATAATATACAGATTAAATAATATTGTAGATTTTGAAAAGATTTTTTTAACAATATTTACCCTTATCGGTCGTATGTCACGTGCGAGATGACAAGACTAAACAAGTAACAACGTCCACATTGTTGGATGTATACACTGTATGTTTTTACAGTTTAATTCTTACTCGATAGCAGACAACACATTCTGTCATATTTCAGCAATTATTTTACTTATATTACAATATTTTATTCCTCCAAAAATGAATAAAGAAAACTATAGCAATAGGGAAAGTGACAATGATAGTTGTAGTGAAATATGTGAAAATTTTGATTATTCAGCAAGTGATTTTAATTCTTGTGATAAAGGAGACAGTGATAAAAGTGTTATATTTCAGTCAAGGAAAAAAATTATCCCTATTTAATATTCAAGTAAAGAGGAAAGCGAAGTGGAAAGAGAAATTGTTCCTGATTGTGATGAAGATTGAATTGAAATCGACTGTGATGATGAAGACAAAATAACTTCAATTATTCTTTTTACAAATATAGGACGCCAAATCTTCGGAAATCTTCAGGAGCCTATAAATTATTATGCACAAAACTATTTTTTATATCAAGTAACTTTAGTTACTCTTCTCTTACAATAAGCACTCAAATATATCTCCGACCTAGCGGAAGGTTAAGTACAAAATGCTAACATCCGATAAGGGTTAAAATTCAATAAAATCAAATTCGAAGTATAGGGTGCTTTTTAAACGTGATAATATATACACATACATACATATAAAGCATGTTTTTGTAGGTTATATAGAACTTTCGATAGGGATTCAATTTAAAATTCTATCACGCTTTAAAAAACATTTTTTAGTATAATTGATGTAAAATTGAGTACATATTTTCGAATATTTCACAATTTTGAAAAGTAGGAAACTTTTTTTTTAAAAAAATTAAATATCTGTTATTACCTCGATTTTTTGTTGGAAAAAAATCAGATTTTTGTATGTACTTTATAGAATAAATAAATAGCATATGATTAATTTATTATGTCATAATAAATGAAACTTTAGCAAAATTACACAAAGAAAATAAAACCTCACAGTTCAGAAATAAATTTTCTAGTCTGAAGAAAATATCTAAATTTTATTTATATTGGTTATTTTAGTCTCTTAATTGTATTGTTCGGTTTTTAGGTTAATTTTTCCAATAAACGCTTCAGAAGTTTAAATGAAAATAAAACAAAAAGTATTCAATTAATTAGTTTTTTAAGCATATTGTATGACATTAGTGATGAAACACAATTTCACTCATATGATCATCACAACTTCGCTTGACATAATGACATTTGTTTAGTCCAATTTTTAGCCACTCTTTCATATAATTGTGGTTCAGTTCATGAATTATACGTTCAATGTTTATTTTTAATACTTCTGTTGTTTGTGGTTTATCAGCATAAACCAATGATTTCACATAACCCCACAGAAAATAATCCAGTGGAGTAGTTAGATCGCATTGCCAATTGATGGGTCCATTTCGTTAAATAATGGACTCATTAAACTATTATTTCAATAAGTCTATTGAAGATTTTACAATTTCTAAGCATTTTGTTGAAATGATAAACGTTCCATGATAATTTGCCAAACTATACTAAGTTGAAATGTCAAGATGACCTTAAAAAAATTTCAACTTCGTTGTTATCAGTTGTCAAAGTTCTGATTTTCTTATTGGAAAACTCTACATATATGTATAACTATACATATATGTATTGACTAGTGTATACATCGTTTTTATCAATCACCTTTTACCATATTATTTTCTTTTTCGTAATTCTATTTTTGTAGTTTTTTTTGTGGTTAAAAAAACTCTTCAAGTGATTTTTATAAGCTTCTAGTAAATGCCTTGCCTGTCAATTAATTCTGGACTTTTTTTAAATAAGTATTTTTAGTTGATCCAATTGGGAACAAAACTTATTCGAATTAATTATTTTATGGTTCAGAATACTTCATACTATGCAATATTTTTATAATTCCACCAAACACACAGTGTAATTTTCTCTGGATGCAAATCAGTTTTCAATGTTCTTAATTACGATTAATGTATAATTTCCCCCAATCTCGGTTTTTCTGTTATTGTCAAAGGTCTTTATTATCAGTCATCATTCTTTTGGAGAATGGTGGTTCCCTTTCATTACGTTTCTAACGAATTGTGGATAGAAATAAAATCTCACATTTTTTCACTCATCCCAGGTAGCCCGACATGGATATTTTTGTACCTCATGATTTTATTACATTGAAATATACCATTGCTACATTTTAAATCTGCATATTTAGAGAAAAGTTGGTCGGATTCTTTGAATGCCGGGCGTTGAAGGTGTTAAATCATGCGGCACTCGAATATCCAAATGACTAACGAAACTAAACTTTTCTAAGTGACCATATATAGTACTATTCGATTTTATCGTTTTATGGTGTATATCTATTCGGTTTGCCATTTATGGCCATTCAACTGTTGATCCTTTTAAAATTGTAAAAACCTGCACTTCAATATATTATCTTCTACGACTGTAAGTGGGTGCATTAAAATTATTGTAAAGGTTAAAAAATGAGTACCGCACGAATTGAATCAATTTCAAAAATTCCAATCTCTCTCTCTCTCTCTCTCTCTCTCTCTCTCTCTCTCTATATATATATATATATATATATATATATATATATATATATATATATATATAAAGTCAAATAAGTATGAAATAAATAGAAACCTCAGACACGATTCGTAAAAAAAAATATTGTAAGTAAGTGGATTACCTGATTGATTTAAGGGTCCGCTAGATCAATCGAAAAATTCTTTCTTCAAATTCATTCCACACACACACACATATACAAATTAACAGGCAATTATAAAATGACATACATATACCTATATCAGTACAAGGCGGTGTCAACAAAGTTGTTCTTTTTATTTGTTTCAGTCATTGAACTTGATATAGTCATTCATGGCGATAATTAATTTTTATTAAAAATCAATTAGTTTGTTTTTCAATAAAATCAAACTTGTTTCTTATCGACGGTGAGAATAAAATTAACCTGGAAATATTTTCGACGTAATTGAATAATGGTTCGAGTCAATATCTTTATAATTAATCTTACGGAATTAATTAATATGAAATTGTTTTTAAATTATTTATAGTTTAACTGATCCATTTATATTCATGCGTTTTTTCATTGTATGTTAATTTAAATCGATCATTTTCTTTTTCACAAGATACGTACATAAAACACTAACACACTTCACGCATTTTATTTACATTTTATCACTAGATATGTATTTTAAAATACACACACACACATATATATATATATATATATATATATTTATATATTGTGTGTGTTTGTGTAAATAAATAAATGTGCAAGTATCCAGATTCAAATTTTAAAAAAATACTTTTAATTAAAAATTAAATTCTTTGTTTATAGTTTTTCAAAAAAATGTGTATATTATTGAAGGATGGCTGAAGTGTCTGTCTGTATTTGTATTTAAGACTAATTTGTTAATTTAGAATATTCATTCTTTTGATACAACATAAATTATTTCTATTAATATTTATTTTTGTATATATGTTGTGTATTTGTGTTTTGGTATTGTATGAAGACTGTTATATGTGTGTATATATATCATCATCATCTTCTTTCTGTCCACTGTTAGATGAATACCTCTCCTAAAACTTTTCTCTTTCAGTGCTTTTCTCTTTTAGTTTATTTCGATGAATTTTCATGTCTCTGTTCCATCCATTCATAAGTCTCTTTCTAGGTCATTATATATTAGGATTTTCTAATAAGTGTTTCAGCAGTTGAAATGGAAATAAAACAAAAAGTAATTAATTAGTTATTTTTTTTTAAAAAAATTGAGCATATTCTATGGCATTAATAATGGAACACAATTTCACTCCTATGCCCATCACGACTTCGCTTGACATAGTGCAGTTGTTTAGTTCAATTTTTAGTCATTATTTCACATAATTGTGGTCCAATTTCATGAATTATACGTTCAATGTTCATTTTTCATGCTTCTGTTGTTTGTGGTTTATCAGCATAAATCAATGATTTCACATAACCTCACAAAAAAATCCAATAGAATTAGATTACATGATCTTGGTGGCCAATTGATGGGTCCATTTCGTGAAATAATGGACTCATTAAACTTTTATTTCAACAAGTCTGTTGAAATGTTTATAAGTTCTAAGCGTTGTTGAAATGTATAATTTACCAAACTATCTGAATTGAAATGTAAAAATGAGCTTGAAAAAAATTGAAACATGGTTGGCACCAGCTGCCAAAGTTCTGATATTCTTATTGACCCCCTCATATATATATATATATATATATATATATATATATATATATATATATATATATATATATATATATATATATACATACATACATACACATATGTGTGTGTATTACCAATCAATCAATAACTTCCATTGTTCATCAATAGCCTATTTTCTTGTTATATGACCAACCCATTTCCATTTCAAACTTCTTATTTTTGCTATAACATTCATAATTTTTGTTTTCTTTCTGATCCATTGATTTCTTTTTCTATCTTTTTGATATTTCTATTTACATCTTTATGTTTTTTATACTATATCGAGCCTCTGAATATTACAACATTCAACATCCAATGATTGTGTATATGTGTGAATATGTATAGATTTTTGTGTATATTATTTTCTAACAATATGATAATTAGAAGCAAAGAACAACAAAACTGAAATAACAAAAAGAAGATTGAACCAGTAAAAGAACATTTAGTCATAAGTACTCTATAGAAAACAGAAACCACATAATTATAACAAAAATCAGTTTTAAATACAAAAATTAGTCAAAAAATGTGTGTATGGTAATACATACATCCAAACACACGTGCATAAGTTATATGAAACACATATTACGTTCTCAAGGCTAGTCACACAGGAACAGCATACATTATCCACGTGTTGATTGTTGAATAATAATTCCCTTAGGTAGTAAATAGAACTATAAAAAACGCGACAATCAATTTTTGAAGTAAATAAAATATCCTAATAATGAGAACCAGAGGTTTCTTTGTTCATTATTACACTTGGTAACATCAGTTCTACACTGGACGTTGCAACAACAACATCAATTCTAAAATAGAGGATGCAACACGTAGAGCTCCTCAAGACACTGTTGTTGATTGATAATTGAAGAACCTGATTTTAAACGTTGTAATTGATTGATTGATAAATAAAAATATGTTTATTTTAAAAAACGTACTTTCGATTATTTAAAATAAAACTCATACTCACTCATACATTATCATCTATTTTTATCTGTCTATTGTATGAAGGTTTCTCTCAAAACTTTGCACATTTAGTAATCCAATTTTATATTTTATTCTAGACCGATAAATTTTCTTATTTCTATATGAATTTTCTTATTACTAATTGAAACCGTAATTCATTCTAAATATTTTAAACTGCATTTGATTGAATATAAATCTACTTTCATATTAGACATATACTTATTTGATCTAAATACTGATCTCCATGATACTCTTTTTATCAACTCTTTTATAAAATTGCATATGTAAGTAATTTTATTATTGAAAATTATTCTCCCTAATATTCCACATTTTACAATGTTATTTTCTTAGGTTATGAATTCTGAATATAAGACGTTTTTTCTGTAGTAATATTATGTTATAAGTGAAAGTTATTGTTTGTTGTATAAAGAAATTGAAAATTTAGTATAAGAAAATCTAAACGAGGCTTAATTTTCCGAATTCTGTCTATACATATAAACACGAATAAGCTTGTTATCAGTTGGTAACATTCGGGAAGCAACACAAAACGTCTATGTGTATCTAAGTAGTAATAAACTTGTTATAATGTTAGTAAAAATCACTTTAATATATGGTTATTTGGGGCAAAGAGTATTGAAAAATTTAAATAGAACGTAACAAATGTTTCCAAAAATAAACTGAATGTGTATGTGTGTATATATAAATACATACACATATATGTTCTTGTGCATATGTATGATATTTATTTTATATTTAAATATTGTACCGTTGTACATGTTCTTTTCTAGGAACTAGAAACGTAAAAGTGCAATGTTAAATTCGCCAACTAATCACTGTTTGCAATCGATTGTTTCAACGTTTATTACAATTGATTTGCACGCACGATTTTCGCCTTCTTTGTCAACTAGTCGTGATGTTTTTACGCCCTATTCAACCATTATCGTGTATTGTCAAACGCTTTGGAATAGTTGACCTCATTCTCACGAAGCTAAGTGCACATTGGGTGTCACTGGTTCAAAACAGTGACAATAGTTATTGCCATATATCTATGTGTGTGATTTATATATATATATATATATATATATATATATATATATATATATATATATATATAACAAGTTTGGCAATATTTTTATTTACTTAATGATATTTAAGTAGGTTGTTAGTGTTTACATTTGGGTATATTTCTCATATTTCTTTGAATATGGACTAAATACGATTTGCTTTGTCAGTGTTACGTATATGTGAATTCGTGACCTTTGTATGAATGTTACATCCTATTTCAAAATATTATTTATGAAGCTCTGGATATCGAGAATGTATCTAAATTGGATTTGTTCAATAAATAGAAAATACTGAACAATTGTAATCTGTTTTTTTTTTATAAAAAAAATGATGAATATGTATCGTTGAAAAGATTTGATTAGTAATTCATTCTGCATCGTACATTGATTAGAATGATCAAAAGTGAATTGAATACTGAAATCGAATTGTGTATTTTTTATAAAATTTGATTGATATCATCGTGTACAATACTAGAGATATTTAGTACTAGATATCAAGTTCATGTATGCTGTTTCACACAAGAACTTAAATATGTAATTTTCAGATCTTCAGATCAGAGAATTCCAAATACAGTACTGAACTCTTTTTAGTAGTCTTTCAGGTCAGGTTAATGTTATTACATATAAATATACACCAGCGTACACAGATATACATGTATGACATTTGTTCTTAATTATATTTTAATTATTTTTATATGAAAGTTAACAATATGTACTTGTAAGACAAAGCTCTAATATTACATTTTCTTTTGTTACAGGTGAGTGTTTTCATTTCGTTTTTTCAATTAGTGTGGTAAGTCTTTATTAAGTTATAAACAGTAATTGTTCTTCAAATGATTTGTATTCCATAAAAATTAATTTAATTTGAAACAGTTTTATAAAAATAGCTTATTGTTCTTTTAGTACAAAATGTCTATACGAATATAAATTTCTATTAAAACTATTGTAGATTTATCATAGTATTAACAATATATATATTTTGAAAAGTGGAAGAACTGATCGATGAGATATAAATTTGGTTTTTTAAACAGTTTTTTTTATTCGTTTTTTGGATAATTTCCATCCAGTTAGTATAGTTCTTGAAAAAATTGATGTTTTATCTGCATGATTTTTTTAAAAGTTGATATCATTTTTTTTTAATTAAAACTTTTAATCAATCAATTATTTTTGAAATTTTTGAATAGGTAAAAGTTATTTATACTCAAGTCAGAATTATATATACAATATTTTTTGTCAACCTATTTCTAGTCTTTGAAAATATGATTTTAATATAAAAAAGATTTTTGTAAAATTAAATTGAAGGAAAAATTATCAATAGTAAGATGATTACTTTGTTAAAACAGACACAGTGAAATCTCATACACTATTCCACATTTCCAGTATTGTATTTTCTATTTTGTAACAATCGTTAACTTACCACTTGTTCGATTTTTTTTTTAAAATAAGATTATTATTCGTGTGCTTTATTGACTGGTCTCGGTGAAATACTTTCAATAACCTGACTAGTAAGAAGTCGTTTTCGTGAGGCCTTGAGCTCCTCTGATCGAATGCTATACAACAATCTCACGAGTACACAGAAAATATTCCTGGACGTGATTTACCAGAAACCAGCATCAAACAGATATTTGTGAAACTCGAATCAGTTATCTTTTCTAAAAAGTATGCACTCTAGCACTGCTGGTTTTTCAGGGTTACAGACGCTCATGCGAATAAATTTATATTGGTGTCAGTGTTATTGTTGCTATTCTGAGGAGTGGGCAATGTTCGAATCCCTACCTTGAAGGTAATGACTCCTGTGTCGTAAATTTATTATTCGTTTCTGGTTCGATGGCGTTTCGTAAAAATTTTGAGTAATTTTCGGGGTATTTAATGAACTTTCTTTGAGATAATTTATCAATGGAATTCCAGGCTCCTCACAAAAATCCAATCAAGTAATTATTTTTATCAACTGAATATCCACACACAACTTACACATTTTTTTGAATTAATATTTCAACGATTTTTAATGTAAAATTTGTAATTTATTAGTTGATTTTCGGTGCTTTCAATATTTAAAAAGTATTTAAGACGTAAGTCATATAACCTGTCTGTTATTTATTTTATCGTCCCAATTAGGTAAATTTTGAGAGTGTTTTATAACCCGAGTTCACCTCTTACATAATATTATAAATATCTTTTGCTATATTTACAAATATAATTCTTTCATTAATATTCCAAAATCAACATCTTTAAAGTCATATATTTTTTTATTTTCTGTTATGTATTTTATAAATTCCAATTATCCTTTTTTGTAATATTGTTAGTTCAAAAGAACTTTTAATCAAATTTAAATGATTTCTGAGAGTGTTTTATAACCTAAGTTGCTCTCTCACAGAATAATGTTAATTATTTTTATAATCAACAATCAATTTATTGTTTTTATGATCAACTATTTCATCGGTATTCCAAAAAATATTTCTTGTATTTTTGCAAAAAAAAGTAGACATATTCTTGACATACAGTATTATTACCTTTTTATTTTTCCATGGACACCATTTAACTCATTTGTAAGTGTATTAAATATTTATTGAGGTTTTACATTAATTATTTTATCATTGACTGATTGCATTTCGAATGTTTTTCTATTAGGATTCGTAGTATTCATTGCGGTTATAAAATATTGTAATGTTTTCGTTTTTAAATTCATTTAAAAGACAGCAGATCTTGTCATATTTTCCATGATTAATGATACTATTATAACCGATAAATTATATGTATACAATATATAAAACCATTTCAAGGGCACCAAAGAAATAGTAAAAATAAACGTAGCAATAAAATAAAGTTCTATCATATTTTTTAGAATTATTTTAAAATATTAAAACAATGAAGTATGTTATAAAAAAACACGAAAGCCGAACTCGAAGGGCATCGTATCGTACACGAGTTCGGTGGCCACTGGACCACGATCCTGTAATACGTTCCGTAATTACACACTTCATAAATAATGAAATAGTGTAATCAGTAATTTTTATCAGAATAAATCAACATTTCATTGAGGTAATGACGTTGCACATAATCAAGGAAATGGTTGTCTGTTCATGTTCGTTCGTTCGTTCGTTGATTAGAACATTGTATGGAAACATCTATCTGTTCAATTTTCAATTTTCTTGTACACTGTCGTTAGAGGTAATGATTTCCTGTTATATATTCCAAAATATAAAACAGGCCTCCTTTGTATCTATTATGACAAGTGTAAAAAATTATAATAAATATTTGATTAAAGATCTTGTTTTCATATCGGGGATGAGAAAGAAAATGTTATTCGACTCGCTTAACAACATTCGTCAATAAATAATTTATTATACGACAAATCTTCTCGTATTATTTTCAATTTGAGATGAACGTATATTGATTTATTGTATGATCAGTCCGTCTCTTTCTCTTCTTAATACATGATATGTGTTTGGTTATGGAAAATCAATATCCGTTTTATAAATAAAATATTTATGAGAACTTTTTTTATGTAATACACTGTATAATTTCGATTCTGTTATTTATGACGGTATTTCATTTTTTGTAAGATTGAAAATAATAGTCCTATAAAAGATTATTGTATCGGATTTGGAAAATTTGTTAATGTACTTGTAAGAAATATTCATTGTTATTCGATTTTCCGTATTAAAATACCATCATACTTATGTACTAGTCTAATAGTAAACAAATTATACTATTGCTAGAAAATATAAAATATTCTATGCATTATTTAAATTTGTATAGGGTTTTCCAATAAACGTTTCAGAAGTTTGAATGGAAATAAAACAAAGTATTTAATTAATTAATTATTTATTTTATTTTCAAGCATATTCTATGGCATTAATGATGGAACACAATTTCACTCATGTGACCATCACGGCTTCACTCGTTTAGTCCAATTTTTAGTCACTCTTTTATATAATTCTGGTCCAATTTCATGAATTAAACTTTCAATTTTTTTTAATACTTCTGTTGTCTGTGGTTTATCAGTATAAACCAATGATTTCACATAACCTCACAACAACACAATGATTGACAATTGATGGGTCCATTTCATGAAATAATAAACTCATTAAACTCTTGTTTTAATAAGTCTATCGAAATTTTTACAATTTCTAAATGTTGTTGAAGTGTTTAAAGTTCCATAATAATTATCAAACTACTGAGTTGAAATGTCAAAATAAGCTGGAAAAAATTCTAACATAGCTGTTAAAGTTTTAACATTCTTATTAGAAAACTCTTTATTAACCCTTCTCGGTCGTGTGTCACCTCTGACGTGACATTACAACTTTGCTCCATCAGTCATATGTCACGTGCGAGGTGACAAGACTGAACAAATAACAGCGTCCTTATTGCTGAATATACACACTGTATGTTTTTACAGTTTAATTCTTATTCGATAGCAGACAACACGTTCTGTCATATTTTAGCAATTATTTTACTTATATTATAATATTTTATTCCTCCAAAAATGAATAAAGAAAACTATAGCAATATGGAAAGTAACAGTGATAGTTTTAGTGAAATATGTGGAAATTTTTTAATATTCGGCAAGTGATTTTAATTCTTGTGATGAAGGAGACAGTGATACAAGTGTTATATTTGTCAAGGAAAAAAAAATTGATCTCTATTGATCAATATTCAAGTGAAGAGGAAAGCGAAGTGGAAAGAGAAATTGTTCCTGATTGTGATAAAGATTGGATTGAAATCGACAATGATGAGGAAGACAATTTAACTTCAAGTATTCCTTTTACAAATATAGGACGCCAAATCTTCGGAAATGTCCAGGAGCCTATAAATTATTTCAAAAAAATTTGTACGGACGAATTTATAACAGAAATTTTAAAGCAAACTAACTTATATGCCAATGAGGAAATTAAAAAAAAAAAAACTTAACAACCAGGTCAATTTGGCACAATTGGAAAGATATTTCATATGATGAAATAAGTGTTTTTTTCGGGGTTGTTTTGTGAAAGACTAGTGAAAGACGACTATATACTTCTGCGAAACTTGTAACAGAAAACCATTCCTTCATGTAGGAAAATGTTTCAAAAAATACCACACATTGAAAAAATATAAATAACATTTAAGCTTGAAGATTACATGTTTAATATAATGTAAACATTTAAAGTGTAAATATAAATATTTTTATGCACAAAACTATCTTTTTATATCAAGTAATGTTAGTTACTCTTCTCTTACAATAAACACTCAAATATATCTCAGACATAACGGAAAGTTAAGTACAAAATGCTAACGTCTGATAAGGGTTTATAATCGTTTGAGCATTTTGTGATTCTTGTAGATGGTATCAGATTATGTATAAAAATTAATTCAATCATCTTTTCAATCCTTTGTTTATTTATGCGTAAAGAACGTTTTGTATACTATTTAGAAAATATTGAGAATATTAAATAGTAACTAAATATTTAAATAAATGAATTTGTGAAGTAAGACATAAAAAAAATCTTAAAAGATATATACTTAATAGTTACAAAATTAAATGTGATCGTCTTATAAATAATACGTTTTTTAAAATAAATTTTGAAACGAATAAAAAAATTGACATTTTAACTCTAATCCAAAAAATATTTTTCATTATTATTCACAACTTTTTTCCATTATAATCAGAAATTTTCAATATTCTGACTAAAAATTTATTTTGGTTTCGTGTTAAAAAATAACTCGAGCTCTCTTCGAACATCAATCCCTTATATTAAACTGTTTCCCTTTAATATAATTTCGGAAAATTTGAAATAAATGATAATCTGATGATGTCAGGTCGAGAGAATATGGTGGATGTATTGTATTATAATTTTCTACTCAAATTGCTTCAGTTTTTGGGACGTTTCTCGTGCCGTGCGAGGCCAGGAGTTGTCATGGTGAAAAATTACATTTTTTTTTATTGGCTAGTGCTGATCTTTTTTCGTCAATAAATTGCTTTATCCGGTCTAGTTGTTCACAATATAATGTTTTCATGATGAATTGATTGTCTGCTGATAGCTCATAATTGATCATTTCATCCATATCTCACCAAATTGATAACATAATCTCCGTTGGGTGGAATCCTCCCTTTCATTGTGGTGATGCAGTAAAACCATTATCATCGATGTTTAATATTGTTATGTATAATGGATTTTTCGTCACCAGTAACAATTTGATTCAAGAATGATTTCTTTTTCAATCTACAAAGATGAGAAATACAGATATTCATTCGTTGTTTAAGATTAAGCTTCGATATTTCTTAAGAAACTCACTGATCCAGTTTAGAAATTACACCAATCGTTTTCAGATGTTGATGGACCGTTGAAAGGGTTGATCTAAATACTCATCAAAATGTTTTTGTCTGCATTAAAATATATATTTTAAAAACTTTTGATTGGATGACAGTTTTTTCCAAAAAAAATCAAATTCAATAAACATGATATTGTAAAAAAAACTGTCTTAAGTAAGAGAATGTTTTGAATAGACGAATAAACGTAATCTTTATAATCATATACACAATGAAACAGAAACAGGCGTGAATTAGTTAGAGATATGTTAAATAAAAACAACGATTAAAGAAGATCTATAAGTAATCAAAATCTAGTTTAGATTTTATAATACAGCGTTTTGACATTGATTGCATGTATGACCATCAAAATTTGTATCAGCTTCTAAATAAATAAAGTGAACAATAAGTCATTATTGGACATTGTTTATAAAATCCTGTAGAGTTGTGGGCGGAATGATTCATTTATGTTAAAGTGAATTTGCCACAGTATCAAAACAAATAGTGATTTATCTTCATATTCTTCTATTTGCTTGTGTTTGATTCTAGTTTATTTTTAATTTCTTGATATCGATCAGTCTGTTAAAAAGATTTTTTTTATATATTTTTATTTAAAATATATACAGAGTTAATACAAGTACAATCTATTTCATGTTTTATGATGATTTTTTTTTTATAATTTTCAGTCAATGGTAATACTACATGAAATTTTAACCTTGCGTGGGGTTTAAGAAACCGCACACTTTTTATTCACTAGTTTTCTCAGAAATTTTCTGTACCTTCCGGACCCAAATTTCTACGAATGCTTCGATTTATAAAAATATTCGAGCTTAACATTGTGAATTTTATTAAAATAAATCATCAACTACCTAATTTATTACAAAATAATTAAACATTTATTTTTGTTGAACCCCACTCAACGATTGATTCAAGTTACAGAGTTAAACTCAAATCGGTACCCCTTATGGAAGTTAAATTACATTATATTTTGTTTAAATACCGCCTTTTTTAAATTCTTATTCATTGGCTGTCTTTTGCTTACATCATCATAGTAGAATGAATGTTATCAATAGTCCGTAAAATTCTTCTGTAAATACTTATTCGATATTAAATATTTTATCAACTACCTGTGTGCCAAACCCAAATACTTAATTCTATTTCTTATAAGTAACGAAATATAATTCGATTAAAGAATGAAATTCTTTTATAATATGATCAACAGTTAGTTCTAGTTTTATATTTAGAAAATTGTTCAGAAAAATCCTTTTGAAATAACATTATTGAACCTTTTGTTAAAATCCTTCTCTATGCAGTATTTCATAATTTAAAATTCTTGAAATCATTTCTAAATATTTCTTACATGATGTAATTCTAAACATGATGCATTTTATCTTTATGTCAAACAAATTCCTTTTTCACTATCTAAAAATAAACATTTTTAATATACAGTTTATATTGGTTATCGATATTCATTTTCTATAGATCCAATTTACTTATAATCTCTTTAATAAATAATAACTGTGATTAGTCATTTGGTATTATGACATTTTTTTTTTTTTGTATAAATGATTCACTCATTTTAATAACAAGAATTTATAAACATATTCAATAATAATTTATTATTAATTTTATCTACTGTTGTGTACTTTCAAAATGACATCTTATAAAAATCTAACTATTTGACAATGAAATTTGTATTAAGGGGTTATACGCAGTTGCGAGGCGCAAAAACGACGTTTTTTTAGGATTTTTTTTTAGAAACAGTATTTATTTTGCAATTACAAATTATGGTTATTTGAATAGATCCTACTTTCAAGAATAAAATAACATGTCGATCATAAAAAAATATTGAAGTGCACCGCTCCTGCAGACGATGTCCCGAACGACCTCCAAAAAAAGGCGCTTGGCGGTGATCTTCATATCGGCGGTTTGGATTATTTGAAATCAAAAAATATGGTCAATTCTTTTAAAGGATAGATTAATGCAGGTATTGAACGAAGGAATAATAAAAATTTTCATTTTTGACAAAATGGCGTCTACTTGAAAAAAATTTTTCGTTTTTTACTAAAATTTTCACTCCAAATTGTTTAAAAAAAATAGTAATAATTTTTGTAAACCTTATTCCTTCGTTCAATACCTGAGGAATATATTTGAGAAGATTATGTGAAAATTTGAGACCGATCGGTTCAGCCATTTCTGAAATATCGAGATCACCGACTATGAAAACACCGTTTTGAAATAAACGCGTTTGAAGTTTCGGAAGTAGTTTACACATAGTTAAAAATTACTTACAAATTCAGGTGTATGTCCGAAAATATTTCTCGGATTTACTTCAAATTTTCAGAGAATATACTCAAATATATGTGAATTCCGAAAATGCAAAAAGAAAAAAATCGATTTTTTGAAATTTCTAACTGCGTATAACCCCTTAATGAATAAAGTCATGAAATGATTATTTAACATTTTTATAAAATATTATGCTGTTAGATTGAGTGATTCGTTATTATAGGAGGATGATTTGGTAAACTGAATGTGCTCTTTATAAAAGAAGGTAAAAATAATAAACGTACATATAAATCAGATGAAAAGATGAGTTTATCAGTCGTGTCTATAAATCTATAAATGTCTATAAAACTTTATATTTAAAAAATCAAAAGTTGATCGAATTGAATATATAGATGAGATTTAAATTATTATTAAACAATTATCATCTCGATTCCAGAGTTCGAATATAGACATGTACTCTCATTGTATTCTCGTCGAGAATCGTTGTCATTCTCGACTTTTTTTGTATTTTTTAACCGTTCGAGTATTTCGAATGACCGTAATGTTGATTTATAATAATCATTTCTTCGCAATTCGAATCGAATTTCATCGTCGAACTGAATTGTTTCCGATCATTGTGAATCCGTTCCTTGATGGAGGGATATGTACGAAACGAGCCATAATGTTTTCCCTCGGTTCCACATCACTAGATGAAACATCGATCGGTGGATTTACAGACACGCAGGATGTGCGTGCGTGTGTATGTATGTATGTGAGCTGGGTTAGTGTTCACTTGTGTATTTGGGTGTGGACAATACATTATAACTTGGGTGTATGATATATATATATATATATATATATATATATATATATATATATATATATATATATATATATATATATATATGTACAGGGTTTTTAATAAACGCTTCAGAAGTTTAAATGAAAAATAAAACAAAAAAGTATTTAATTAGTTATTTATTTTCAATTTTTAAGCATATTCAATGGTAATAATGATTGAATTCATTTTCACTCATATCATTACATATTCTATTCGTTTAGTCCAATTTTTAATGACCTTTTCACATAATTGTGGTCCAATTTTATGAATTACACGTTCAATGTTTATTTTTCATGATTCTGTTGTTTGCGGTTTATCAGTATAAATCAATAATTTCACATAACTTCACAAAAAAATCTCATAGAGTTAGATTACATGATCTTGGTGATGTTTACAATTTTTAAGCGTTGTTGAAGTGTTAAACGTTCCATGATAATTTGCCAAACTATCTGAATTAAAATATCGTAATGAGCTTGAAAAAAAATTGGTAAACATGGCTGCTACCAGCTGTCAAAATTCTAATATTTTTATTGGAAAACCCTATATCATATATACTTATATAGCTATTATTCAGTGATCTTGCTGTACGTTAAAAACATTTTATTAACAAATTAATTAATTATATCATTTTTCTACGCTTTAGATGTATATATTGAACGGTACCATTTGAAAAGTCACTTTGTTTTCAAAGAATCAAATTCTTTATATAAATACTTAGTAAAAAGATAATCAAAATGTGACCTGTTTTCATCTATTTCACTATTCTGTATGGATCTTAAGACAAATTTGCCTTTCCTGGTCAAATTTTTTTTTTAATGAGAAGAACTTTTTTTTAATAATGTTTGCTCGATTTAAGTTTTGCTTATTGGAAAAAATACAATTCAAGTTTTTAAAAAGGTGAAAATTTTCCAGTGGAATATCGAAGTATTAAGATCAATGTAATTGCAATTTTCCAACTGCTAATGTTTTTGTATCGTAATTTGCAAAAAATGAAATCTAGTGTTGTTATGAAGAAGAATGGGGTTGTATCTATTTACAACTTAATGTTTTTTTTTCTTACTTTATACTTCTTTGCATATTAATTGGTTTCTCCATATTCATACATTACTGACTAGTAAAATTCTATAGAAACTATACTGTATGATGGTCATTTTTCAATGATTTAACCCTTTAACTGTTTAATTTTGTTTCGAAAAACTTTTTCTGCCTGCTTAATTATTTTCCAGCGAAGACGAGTATACTCGACATAAACAGAGTAAAATGTTTCTGTCTATAAAAGTAGGCAATTATGATTAAAAATCAAAAGTTGCGTGTTGGTTTTTTAGAAAATATATATTTTTATTAAATTTATTTCATTGATAAAAAAAAATCGTTTGTAACGGTACTTCCCCAGAATTTGTTATTTCAGCTTAATACAAGCTATTGTGTATTAAAATAAATAAGGTTGCCAGACTAACGAATATTCTAAAATGTACATTTTTTAAAAGATCTTTATTTGCCTTTTTTCAGGGAAAAAAATTACAGTTGATTCGTTTAATAATAATACGAATGCGATTTTTTTTATCTTCACGACGAGTATACTCGACATTATGCGAAAAATTTTCGTTTCGCTCTGACGAGTATACTCGACATAAACAGTTAAAGGGTTAATATTATACCAATATATGTAAGAAAACTGAAATATTTTATGTCTATTTACGTCCAAATTGATGTAAAATTATTTTTTATTCTTAAACCTTAGAACACTATATTGACTAAATAAAGGTGTTTTAAGCTTGGCAGAACTTTAAATTAAATCTCTATTGAAAGTTCTATCTAACCTAAAAAAAACATCCCATGTATATATAAATGTGTGTGTGTGTGTGGGTGTATATATATATATATATATATATATATATATATATATATATATATATATATATAAAGGTATAATAAAGGTGTGTGTTTTTTAATTAGATAGAATTTTCGACAGGGATTCAATTTAAAGTTCTATCACGCTTAAAAAAAAACATTTTTACATTCGTAATAATCGACAGAAGTTCTACAACATGTTCCTTTACATATACTAGATCATTTTTTTAATAATCGTACACGTTAGTTATTTTGCAAGTTTCATGTCTGGACATCTTCGTACTAGTTGAAATTTGTTTGGATTTCATATATTTTTTAATTTAATTATAATTTTTTTAAAAATTGTAAGTAAAATTCTGGATATATATAAAACATTGTCACATTTGTTTTGTTTTGGATATTTTATTATTATTTTTGTCACCGTTAAAAAAAAATTATCCTAATAAACTAAATTATCATAAAATTACTTTGATACAAATTTGGTTTCAACACTGGTATTAATATTAACCGTAAAAGATTTTGCCTAGGAACGATAATAGGGGTAAATCGCCGACCCACCAAATCGATCGGAAAAAAATTCGCCAGCTGCAAATTTTTTACTTCATTACGTTCAGGTTTGTCTAAGGGGACCGAGTAAGTCAAACAGTGGTCGTGTATAAATTCGTAAAATATAATGAAAAATTTGTTTCATTTTTATATTTGTTCTATAGAATTCAGTGCATTAAATGTAGTGATTTGTATATTTTCTTTTTGTTAAAAAAACAGTCATAATATTTTTATTCTACTCTTAGATAAAACTGATAATATATGGTTTTCAAATCATTTTATCAGGCATAAAATCAACTTTTATAAATCTAATCTTGATTTTAAAATAAGTTTCACATATAGGGTGGCTTAAATAAAACGAAAATATAATAAAGGATAGTAAGCAAATGAATGTATATATAAACCCTTCAATTTCAAACATATTTTTTTTATGATATTAGTATAGTACAGTGATCGTCAAACTCATTAGTCAAAAGAGCCAAATGTCAGCAGTACAATAATATATATATATTTTTTTTGATAGTAAAATTTTTAAGATATCTGTTTTAGAAGTCGATTGAAACTAAGAACTAGTATTATGTGATAGATAGGATTAGACACGCTCCATGTATTGGATTGTTTTTTTTCTCCACTATAATGTCAAATTTGTAAAATAATAATGTTTGAAAAGATGATTCCTGTGGAAATCCTTGCGCCGTTTCTTCTCAACAGAGTGACATTACAAAGTGACAGAGGGGTACCAGGGGCCCGTTTCATAAAACTTACAGTTCCTGTATTACAAGTTCTTTATTTAAAATTTATATGGGATATTTGAAGAAAGAACTTGTAATACAGGAACTGTAAGTTTTATGAAACGGGCCCCTGTTTTTTTAAATATTGCGTTATTATTATTGACAATCAAAAAGTGTACCCAATGTACCAACTTTGAGTAATCGATTTTTTGACTTTAAACACTGAATAAAAAAAACTAGATACCTATCATAATTAACAATAATCTTGTTTATTGATAAAAAGTATTTTTTATTATTATAATATTACATGGCACACATTTAATGCACATAGTCATTATTTGTGGAAGAGTCGCATTCAAGTGGCCAAAGAGCCACATGCGGCTCGTGAACCGCGTTTTGCCGACCCCTGGTATAGTAATTCCTTTTTAAAAATTAAATTAGCCAGAATACCAAATTATCGTTTTAAAACTCGTTTTAATTAAAAAAAACAATATGTATAATTTATATAAATTCTAATGTACTATTTTTTCTCAACTATAATTTAGGTTCATTTTAATTCATCGTTTTTTGATTTTTTTTTGTATATAAATAGACAAAATGGTACCAAAGTTATATTTAATTTTACATATGCATAATTGATTCATTACCGTTACTATATTTATTTATACTTGACTAACCTTGCATTTAACTGCCCTCTTGTATTAACCACTCCCTAGTGTTCACATATTCGGGGTACCGAAGCAGTAATCATCGAGTTTGTAACGAACCACCCACACTAACACGACGAACTTTATTTCAATTGATTAGAAAAATACGGAATGCTCTTTGTAGAGATTGAAATACTCTACTTGTCTTGATTGTTCTTTTATAAATTATTTAATATAATTTACAAAATGAACATATTCGTAATTATTTGAATTTTCTATTACAATTTGAAATTTCATGCAAGTCGACGATGATACTGAAATAATAATGAATTATTTTCGAGGTTAATGACAAATTATCTTCGTACCGACTGTAATTATAAACACATTAAGGTACACATATTGAGCACTGTTTTAATTTTAAAGAAGTTATTAAAAATTTTAATTTTTTAAATGAAAATGTTACACACATACATATATATATATATATATATATATATATATATATATATATATATATATATAATATGTACATAAAAAGAATTATTATAAAAAAGAGAACTTTTACTCTGAAAATACATAGTATGAAATTTATAAATTAGCTTCCATTACTATTAAATAATTCACTTCGATTTTTATACATGAAGATATATAGTTTTCAATGTTGAATACAGTTTTAAAAGTTTTTCTCTTTTAGTTCGGTTAAATATTCTTTATATTCTTTTCATTTTTTTTAAAAAAAAGAAATAAAGTGTATTGGTTTAAATCAATTTTATTTTAAAATTTCTAATAATCATATGTAATTAAGTCATGTGTATAAGATTAATTGAAGAATCACTCATTTCAACACAGCATGATTTTATTAAAGTTTTCAATAATTACTTAATATTCATTTTATTTTCTGATTTGTATCTCGATGGTAAAACTATCATCGCAAGAACGGGGTTATATTATAAATATACCAACTCCAGTATAAATATTTTATAATGAAGATCTTTAACGATGATAGTATAGTTGTTGAAGAAAACATCGACGAATAATTTGAACTAATAAGTGATTATTGAAAAACTTTTTTAAAAAAATGTGGTGTTGTGTGATTCTTTTGTGTTGAAATTGAATTAGATACCGTACCAAAATGAATAGTGTAGTTATTTATGCATCAGCGAAATAAACGTACAAACGTATTATCTAGATAAAGAATTCAACTACCGGGCTGTGATTCTTGATTGATTTTCATTCTGAAGTGCTTTTTATTTTTCTATGTTCAATCAATTTCAGTCATTTCGGTTATTATTTTTTATTGTGAAGAGTTAACTAAAATGTTTATCATTGGCTATTTTTTTACTTTCTAATTTTTTTTTCTACGCTAATTATTTATTCTCATAGAAAGAGTATACAAATTTCCACAAATAACTTTTAATGAACCAAATCTTTTTGTGGGTGTTTTGGTTTGTGTGTATGTTAATATATATATATATATATATATATATATATATATATATATATATATATATATATATATCAACAACAGCAGCAATCTATTTTTATCTACTGCCGGATGAATTTTCCAAAAATTTTCATTCAAGAATTTCAATAACTTGCATTTTCATTCCATTTCAACGAATTTTCTCGTCTTTATTCCATCTACCTATGAATCTGTTAGATCTTTGTATATTTTTAAGTTATCAATCAATAATTTCTACTGACCATCGTTAATTTTCTTGCTATATAACCAGTCCATTTCCACATAAAACTTTTTACTCTTGTTATAATATCTGTAATTTTTGAAGTGAAACTTCTTTAGCGGCGTTGAGGTAAAATTTTTATATGCAATGGAAGTTACGTATCGAAACTATAGTTCAGCAGAAAAAAGTGGGGAGAAATCTAGTACATATTATACATAGAGCATAGGGTAAAGGGGTAGTGAGGCCCATCACTCATGCACGCCGTGTTAGAATATGATTAGTATTGCAAAGCAGATAAGCAGCACGTTGTATTTATTATTTAACTGTTGCAATGACAAGATATGATATGGTACTGTCTTCTTTTCTTTTCTCCTTATCGTTAATTAGTCAAGATATGCCGGGTTTTTTGAAACTTTTCCAGGCCGATAACAATAATCAGTAAATCCTACTACTAAACTTACTCAAAATCCAAGCCAAGAAACACGGGTTAAGGGATTTCTTCCCAGGCACAGTGTAGCACTTAGCCAATATGCATATCCTACATATACTACTCAGGGCTATATCAGCTTCACGTAGGTAAACTTCTGAAAAAAAGATATGGTACTATAATTGATTCCGTATTCATGAAGTATTTAGAAAATGTGACGACAAAGGCATTCATATCTTACTTTACTTATTATCAACCAATTGTATCGTTTATACCTACTCAATCACCACCGGAGGAAGCAATGGAAAACGAAGAAATTCAAAACTAATAAATTTTCATAATTTTTTATTATTTTACGGCAAAGAAATTTCACTTCTGGCGTGCGTACATCAGTACACACACCCTTTTTGTAATCAACTTATTTTTTTTCCTGTTTCTACATATTATTCCTAACTAAACATCTTTCCATTTTTTTCTACGTTTTCTGAGAGCTATCGAATTACTCTGTCATTTACGATTCATATTTCAGTGCCATAAGTAAAAACAAATAAAATGCATTGATTGATTTTTTCTTAACACATTGTATGAGGGCAACGTCTCAACGACGTCTTTCGCATACTATTACTAGAGCGCGAAAGACTTCGCCGAGACGTTACCACCGAGTGTGTTGATATTGAGGAATATATAACTTAGTATGAGAATTTCTCTTAAATTGGCACTACCCCATTTTTATTTTTCTGTTCATTTCATCTATAAGTGTTTTCTTAATATTTAGTGTCATCATATCAGTCCGTTTCTATCTATTACTGAATAAAGGTTTTTTCCAAAAGTTCAGTTTCGAGTGATTCAATGGATTTCAATTCCATTCTACCTTAAACACTTTTTGCATTTGTATCCCTTCTATCTATAGATCTCGTTCTTGTCATATCTGGTTTGTTATTCAATAATTTCTCTTGTCCATCTGTGATTTTCTATTCTCTCTCTCTCTCTTTCTCTCTCTCTCTATATATATATATATATATATTTATATATATATATATATATATATACACACATATTACTATTCTTCAATAATACAACTCTTTAGGGTCTTGCCCTTTTTGAAAATAGTTTTTTTTTGTACTGTAACAGTTATGTTTTATTACGAAATGAGATTGTTAGTTCCATGCTTAACCCCCTACATGAAAGACCTCTCTAACCTGATACATATTAATATAAATCTATCTATTTATCTCCCTATCAGTCTATCTATTTATCTATCTATCTATCTATTTATCTGTTATTCAAATGGGGTCATCCAAATGTGACGCCTAAATTTGTGTTTTGTCAAAAAGAAACATGTG
Source organism: Neoneuromus ignobilis (assembly GCA_029203775.1). Taxonomy (NCBI): domain Eukaryota; kingdom Metazoa; phylum Arthropoda; class Insecta; order Megaloptera; family Corydalidae; genus Neoneuromus; species Neoneuromus ignobilis. The sequence goes on from CP092090.1 coordinate 52,813,663, forward strand.
TATAGAGTGGTGTATAGTTTATTTTGTGGTTTTTTTTTAATAAAACACAAATGTAGGCGTCACATTTGGATGACCATATATATAGTGTTCCATCAGGAGCGCACAATGCAATTTTTTAATAAAACGCATCTTTTTTTGATTAAGCGATGATGAGTGTGCGCTCCTGAACATTTATATATATATATATATATATATATATATATATATATATATATATGTATATGTATGTATGTATGCGTGTGTGTGTGTATTAGTTGTATGTTAAAATGTACTTTGTATATATTTATTGAAATCCACCTTATATTATAAATTACAAACACATTTGTTTGTAAGAAAGAATACAAACACGACGAATAAGAAAAAAAGTCTACACCATAAAACGAGAAACAAAGTATCCGTCGCGTTTGAGTAAAGCCGATCTGACAAAATAGAATTTCAAAATATGTTGATTAGAACGGTTTACTTTACCAGTTTCATTGTCGACGAAATGACGCGACGACGTCGTCGTTCGAGAGAGGGTGCTGCCGAGAAATGCATAAAACGGAAACTAGTTTGTGAATAGAACGTGGGCTGTTTCCAAGAACTGACTTCTTGTATCTCACCGTCGACCTGATCATCAAGATATTGTCAATTGTGTGAGGGAATGTTTCTTCTTCTGCGTTTGAAAAATTTAAAATGCTAAAACATGTTTATTTTCATATACGATTCCGTTTCAATGGCAGATGTAATATTGTAGATTCAGTATACAATGGTGTATTATGTTATCGGAGAAACGTGTAGACAAATTTATAAATTGGTTGCAGTTTGCTGCACATATAAATTTATACATTTGTATGTACAATCTGTATACGTATACACATGCATGCATACACTGGAAAAAATAATGTAAACATTAACAAACTGTACACATTTCTTTATCGAACGAGGTAGGATTACCGTTTGCTTTTAATATAATTGATATACTCGTTGGAATAGACAAATATAAATTTTACACAACCTATGATGGAATAATATCATACTTTTTCATGTATAAAACTTTATTAAATTTGAGGAATAAAGGGAATTATTTATTTCTCACTCCAACATTAAATTCGAACCTCTGTTCGACTTTTAAATCAATTTTATCTCATCGATGTAAGTCGAGAATAACTGAAAATCGACCAACTTGCCGTATCGAATCATTGAATACTGAATCACTATTATGATTAAAGAAGAAGAAAGAAGAATCGAAGAATATGAGTGGAACGACTCAACTGATTTTTTCCGAGTACAACGGTCAATTGCAGGTTGTTAAAATAAAAGCAGCTGCTCTGAGACCGGTCCACGAGGTCGACACCCGCCTACCGACACAGACCGGCAGATGATGGTACGGCAGCTGTCACCTCGAGCGCGAAACACGCACGCGTACAACGTCTCGTTTCACTTTTTTTCCGTGTATCGGTCATGAATCACGTTTTACATGCATTTAATTACACGATCACCAACGAATACGTACATACAAGCTTTATTACACACATCTGTGCCTCGTGTGTGTGTGTGTGTGTGTGTGTGTGCGTACGTTAGTTATTACAAGCGATAGGTAGTAATAAATAAACGGAATACCACCGCACTCGTGTCTTATGTAAACGTTAATCAAACGCGAATAACGAACTCTCAGGTAACGTTCTGTAAACAGTGGAAGAACGTTGCATATTTAGATTAATCACATTATGGTGATTTCCATCTATTAAGTTATTGTGACTATTTCACTTGTACAATCATTCAATCAACTGCAATTACTTCGTTACATGCAGATATCTAATAAAAGGACTTTGATTCGTCAATGTTTCACAACATATGTCCAGTCTTTAATTTGATGTTTACTTTAGAAGATCGGTTTGTTCAGAAGTTCGTTCACTGGATGATATTTTCTACTCGATAATGATATTTCAAGAATGTGTCTTCAATTTGTTGTTTTTGATTTTTAATTTTTCTAATACATGTACATACAAGAGCATAGATATATTAGGTTGGCAAGTATCTCCCTTCCGCTTTTTTTTTTTTTTTTACATAGCTGCGAAATTCAAAAGACCAGAAGGCGGAAGGGAGATATTTGCCAACCTAATATATCATCATCATTATATAGGATTTTCCAATAAGTGCTTCAGAAGTTTAAATGGAAATAAAACAAAAAGTATTTTATTAATTAGTTATTTGTTTTTATTATTCTTAGGAATATTCTGTGGCATTAATGATGGAACATAATTTCACTCATATGATCACCATGACTTCGCTTGACATAGTGCCATTTATTTAGTCCAATTTTCAGTCACTCTTTCACATAATTGTGGTCCAATTTTATGAATTACACGTTCAATGTTTATTTTTAATGCTTCTGTTGTTTGTGGTGATTTATCAGCACATACCAATGATTTCACATAACCCCACAGAAAATAATCCAATAGAGTTAGATCACATGATCTTGGTGGCCAATTGATGGACTCATGTCGTGAAATAATGGGCTCATTATACTCTTATTTAAATGAATCTATTAACATTTTTACAATTTCTAACAGTTGTTGAAGTGTTCAACGTTATATGATAATTTGCCAAGTTTAGTTGAAATGCCAAAATAAGTTTAAAAAAAATTCAAACATGTTTACCACCAACTGTCAAAATTCTAATATTCTTATTTGAAAACCCTATATATATACAATATTAGCATATTAAAATTAAGCCCCCCACCTAATCCCGGCCAACGTCCCTCAAGGCTCAGTCCTTGGCCCGGTCCTTTACAACATATACACTTCCGACCTCTCAAAATTTGAAAACGAAGTCGACCTAACCCTCTATGCAGATGATGCTTGCCTCATCGCCCCCACAAACAACGCCATAACAATACCAAAAAAAATCCTAACCGCACTCACCGACCTCGGCAACTACTACGCTGGAAACCGCATAAAAATAATAAGTCAAAAACTAATCACATAACTTTCACGCGGTTTAGTCGTATACGCCCTTCTACCATAATCTACAACGGAACACCACTACAAAGTTCCTCCCAAATCAAGTACCTAGGCTTGGTACTGGACAAAAAACTGATCCTTGTTCCAGCTTGCAACGACCGACTCCAAAAAGCACGCGTTGCCTTCTTCGCGCTCAGACCAATCCTCCAAACTGACATCCCAATAAAAACAAAAATATACATATATAAGGCTTGTATCAGGTCGACACTCACTTACGGAGTGCCAATCTGGTGCACAGTACCAAAACCTACTTCTCAAAACTGCAAACCTTCCAAAATAAGGTACTCAGATACATATTTCACGCAAAACGCTCCACCCGCATAACGACACTACACGCCAAAGCAAGCCTGGAACGAATAAAAGACTATATCACTACAACTACGACAAGATACCTTACTCGCGCTAGCTGCCACGAGAATCCTCTCATCCGATCTCTTGAAAAAAATCACACAAAACTACTATTCCAAGAAGGAGAAGGCCGTCATCTTCCCCTCAAAAACAAGATTTTACGAACCCCCATAAATCGCCAGGAGCCGAATCAACCCACAATCGACATCTGCTCCCGCAACAAAAACAAAACCAAACGCAACAAATACCTAAACTTAAAACAATGACATATAAAACACCGTGCTTATGCTAAAATACCAAGTGCCATCAGTACAAAATGTGATCGAGACACAACATATTAAGTAACGAAACAACGATACGTAAACAAATAACTTAGATAAGTTAGTTAAGCCTAGTCTAAGTTAGTTAAGTTAATTAAGGAAAAAAAACACACACACATAACGCAGGTTTTTGAAACTTTCCTGCAAATACCTCAAAACATTCACCAACCTCAAAACCTCACCACTCCTCCATCCCAACCCATATAGCATAATATAAATAATAATAAACTAAGTTAAGTCAAAAATTCTGTATACACCAATGTATATGTAATAAGTACTTAGCCACAATAATCATTATTATTATAATTAAGAAAATAGATAAAAAGTAACAAAAAACAAAATTAACTCTATTTCTTTGAAATTTGAATCTTCGTTAATACATTTCACTCATTTTTTACTTAATCGTTTCATTTATGGTAAACTTGTTCACTTATTGTTAAACGTTCCATGATAATTTGCCAAACTATACTCAGTCGAAATGTCAAAATAAACTTTAAAAAAAATGCAAACATAGCTCCCATCAGCTATCTAAGTTCTAACATTCTTATTGGAAAACTCTATATTTATAAAATATTATATTTTGTGAATTTGTCATTGTTATTAAGAAAGCTGTAAAAATTGTAAATGCAAAAAAAAACTTTTCTAAATTACTTTTTTAACTTTTTATCATAAAAGATTGACGTATTGTTAAATTCCACTGATATATTTTTTTGTGAATTGAGAATAACGATTTTTCTGCGAACACTTAATCATTCCAGTTATTGTCAATAAAACTCGACCGTACCAGTTTAACCTTGATCTAAGAAATATAAAGCGCTACGCCTTCAATATCTCTCTATATGCACAATAATAAAACTTTCTTTAGATGTAGGTCACTTTTGGGCGTTGATAGTTGTTATTAACCGTTTTGTACTAGTTTATAAAAGGTATTTTTTATATAATTGAATCGGTCACCCCAACGTTTAGTGTGTGTTCGATAAATACAGTTTTTTCTGTGATTATAAAGGTATTTCATTTATTTACTTTAGTTATTTCTTATACATAAAGATCTATATTTTTTATTTGTGAATAATTGCACTGCTATCAAAGTGAATAAAGAGGACTATAAATTATTATTGTACACTTTTATAAAATTTTATGACAAATGTTTTATGTCTATATAAAAAAAATAATAATTAAATGAAATAATGTTTCATATCGTTTCTCTATTTATCGATATTATCGTTTTTTCATATCATTTTATAACACAGTGTTTAATGATGGAATTTTCATCAAAATGCACATCACTTAATTAATGAAAGTGAAAAATAAATAATTATTGAACACTTTTCATTATGTTTATGGTTTTGAAACGATAGTTTGTGTGAAAGTGAATTCGACAAATTTCTAAAGCGATTAATTTCATATAATTTTGATTTTGTAAATTATTCATTGTTATAGAGTTTATAAAATAGGATAAAAGTCTTTAAAAAGTATAAGCATACGAGGATGTTTGATAAGTCCGTGTAAAAATAAAAACTGCTTCATTTTTTTGAATAAATCGTTTTTATTTTTCAACATAGTCTCCTTTTAGGCTTATACACTTCATCCAACGCTGCTCTAGTTTGTTGATCCCTTCCAAATAATAGGATTTGTCCAAGTCTGTAAAATAGTCATTTTCGAATAAAATACAAGCCATTTGAATATTAATATCCGATGGAGCCAAGTCTTTGTGAAACGATTTGGAACCCTATTTCCATTAGTTTTTAGCTGGTGCGTTGTCTTTTAAACTCGGTTTTTCAATAACAATGAATAATATGCACCTGTAATGGTTTTACCCTTTTCCAAATAATGATTATTCCTTGCGAATCCCAAAAGACAGTCGCCATAACCTTCCCGGCCGAAGAGAATTGTCTTCGCCTTTTTAGATGATAACCCATCAGGAGTGTAGTGATGTATCCATGTTTCATCTACAGTGATAAACTTAAAGTCCTGCGGATTTTGAAACAGCTGCAAATTTGCAACACTTATCAACCTCGTTTTTGGTCTGGCGGATAGCTTTTTCATGTCCAAATGCAAAATAATAGTTTGACAGCACTAGTAATTCACGCACTTTATGTCATCCATCACCATTCATGGATTTTATCAATGATTTTCGACCTCAACACAGAACGTTCATTTCAATAACTCCGAAAATTTTGAAACCACTTATAAACCGCACTAATCGAAGGTGCAGAGCCACCATAATGTTTATAAGTCTCCTGAGGCGTTTTTATTAAGTTGTTTAAATTCTTTTTCGTCCATTATTTGACAATCATTCGATTTTTGATTCCAACGATTGTCAAATATATGGCTGAAATTTGATGTGTGTTCTTCCAAGAGGTGCTACTAATTAAAAATAACCTCGATATTCACCAGTGGTGCCATCTTTAGGAAATTACACGGACTTATCAAACAATGTATTTAGATATGAAATTATTTTCAGCGATGAAAAGAATTTTTTTTTCTGAAAAGTGAAAATATTTTTGTAAGATACAAATTGAATATTAAAAATGTCTTTGTTGATTTTTAAAAGTATTTTTCAAAAATTATTTTAAACGTTTATATAGGGTGGTAGTCTAAATGAGTCTGAAGAGTTTAGATATACATTTACTTGGTTATTATAATTTACTATCCTTTAGTTCCATTTGAGCCACCATTTATATCAACTATAATCTGAATAATAGTTTTGAAAAAATAATATTCGATATGCTTTTTTTCGATGACAACTACATTTCAATAATTTTATCGAACGAATAATAAGTTATTAATTAATAAACAAATTTATTACATTTTCAAAATATAAAAAGTACATACTTGGTTTAAAAACATGCATAATTTGATTAATATATTTATGGAATGAATAAAATTCAGACTTAATTAATTTTTAATTAATTTAAGACACGATGTCTAGTAATATATTACTACCTTTTTTTTGAGTCTCAGTTGTCAAGGTAAGATAGATTGGGTCCATTTATGTGTACAGCTAAATAATCGATTCATTATGAAGTATTCATAAAGAAGCAATTGCAGACCATATGCGGCGTGCAGTTGCTTTCTTACACCTATTTAAGGAGCAGGTGTCAATATATATATATATATATATATATATATTATTTTTGTGTGAGTGAGTAAATATGGTTTGTATGTATAATTTCTACCTAATTTGTATAAGTAAGTTAAAAATTAATAACATATTTTATTTGCATGTTAATTAATTGCATTACATTTTTAAGATTCAAAATAAATACCGTTCAGAAAAAAAATAGTAGAATGTTAACTGAATTTTTTATATCAAAGAGAGATGAATGATCAAATACAGGTGGTCTAAATAAGTCTTAAGTGTAATAAATGCATGTTTAAACGCTTCAGTCTTATTCAGATCACTTTATATAAAAAATTGAAAAAAATGATTTACTATGAAACGAATTTTCAAAATCAGTAATATTGTTTTTTATAAATACTCGAAATATAAATATAGAAAAACCTATTTTTTTAAAAAAAACCTTTTTTCATATTAATCTTCATTTCTTTTTAAAATATTTTTTTTATTTCCTTCTGTGGTTTTGTTTCACATTTTTTTTTATTGAAACCTTAAGTCAGAATAGCATTTCGATTAAATGTTCATCCAATTAAAAATTGAATCATAATTTCTTAACCATAAAAATAAATAAAAATCTAATGACTAAATTTTTATCTAATTAATCGGCTGACTGAAAAATTAATCATGGCATTAATCATTTTTTTAAAATAAAACTTTATTTGGATGAAAATTTAGTTCAATAATAGATTTAAAAAATCGACTAAAATTTCAAGTTGTTTTTTATTCCTTTATATATTTCTGTCTTCTTTGAAAAAGAATTTCTTTTTTAAACAGAATTCATCCCATTTTGTTATCATCTAACAAATGGGACAAAAAATGTGAACGAAATTCTTAAAAGAGTTTTCATTTTAACAGTTTTACATACTTATGTGAAAATAATTTATATCTTGTTATATTTCATATGAATAATCATTTAAAGTTAAATTTAATTAAAAATTATTTACAATTTCTTCAAAAAAAAAACTTGAAAATTTGATTTATATTTTCAATAATTTTTCATGACGATTAAACAATCGTATTCAACCAATATTGCAATTAACTATTTTGAATATTCAAATCAATCAGTTTATTAGTCACTTCAAACGATTGATAATTAATAAATCAATCGTAACTAATGATTAATATATTAGTCACTAGCTGCAGATTGATTGAAAAACGACTAATTTCAAAACAGTCGTTTTATCAATCACTTGAAACGACCAATAAAGTAATTATAACTAGTGATTAATTTAAAACAATTCAAATTTAAGTTATTAGCCATCAGTCATAATTTTTACTTTACCCTGTCTTATAATATTCATTTTTGTTTCATGCTACAATTTGTTTTAAACAAAGTAATATTCTTTATAGAGGTTATCAATTAATAAATGATAAATTAGAGATATGGACTTAATCACATTTAAGGATACTTTGTACATATTTTGTAATGTCAAGTACATTTCCTCATATAATTTATATATATATATATATATATATATATATATATATATATATATATATATATATATATATATATATATATATATAGAGAGAGAGAGAGAGAGAGAGAGAGAGAGAGGAGGTACACACACAGATATATGTGTAAAGAATTTTTTTATACTTCAAGTACGATGCGTAATATAATAAGAGTTTGATAAGATAAACTATAAGTTGTATTTACATTCCGATTGGTATGCAGACGATGAGCCCTTTGTGTAGACATAACAATATTAGAAAATATTTCCTGATGTGAAGTCATATCAATCGATGTTCATATCAGTGTTTCGAAACTCTAATTTAGCGAATAATTTATGAGCAATCGACAAGTAAATTAACTGTAATAAGTAATACATTTTGAAAAAAATGATACTTGCCATAACCAAAAAACACCCTAATTCAAATATTTGTGAAAAAATAACTAGATTAAGTAAAAAAAGAAACACGTGTAGAAAAAAACGAACGATAATAAAATTGTTCTTGAATTTCTATACAATTTATCATTGGAATAACGTTAAGAATAATATATTTCTTTTTATTGTTATTTACACACGTATATAACGTATGAAAATTGAAGAAGAACTGTAATATATGTAAATACTTTGAATGCTTCAACAATTGGATATCTTGATAGAAGTGTATACGTGCGTGTGAACAGGTTCTACACGTCTCTGTTTCTTGATTTATTACACTAATATTATATTTTAGATCAACTGTTGCTTTTACCAGGTCATTGTATTAATCAGTGACACTTTGATTCTCCCTCTCTACCATCTTCTCTCTTAATATATATATATATATATATATATATATATATATATATATATATATATATATATATATTAAGATATATACACAGCTGGGTTTGTTTTTGTGCGAATTATGTTAATGCGATTTTGAATTTATGCGATTCATATTTTTTCTTAATATCTTTTTATGCGAATTTTTTTAATGTGATTTTGAAGTTATGAGATTCATATTTCTTCTTAGTATCTTTTTATGCGAATTTTTTTAATGCGATTTTGAAGCTATGCAATTCATATTTCTTCTTAGTATCTTTTTATAAGATTTTTTTAAGAATTTCTTTAAACGATTATGTAATTTAACAAAAATCTCTTCAGTTTTATGAACAAATGAAGGAATCAGAGCCATTTACTTCCGTTTCTCAAACTGATACGGAATTTTCGGTTAGCAAAAAAAGTGCTTAACCGGGTTTTTTAAAAAGGAATGCAATGCATAAGATGAATATTATGGGCGCGATTACATCGGCAGATGAAGAAGCTGCCAAATTTTTTGTTGACAACGCACCAGGTCGTCCATGTTTAAAACATCCATATGTAAACATGACGTTTTTTCCACCCAATACAACAAGCATTATTAAGCTATTAAATCAAGACATAATTGCAACTTTTAACAATATTACCTTAAATGTATTTTTGAATTTATATTGGATAAACTAGAAAATGAGTCAATAACAATAACTGACGCTTGGAAAAAATTTTCTATCTTTGACTTTATAAATCATGTTGTTTTTGCTATTACTCAAATAAAACCACACACTTTAAATGCCTGTTGGAAAAAGGCTTGGCCTACATGTCTTAAAAACAGTATAGCTATTTAGTTTATTTTTTATTTTATTTTTTTTTATTTTAAACAGTGCAGCTATTATTGCAATGATGATTAAAATATGTATGAAAAATTCTAAAATAAATTACACATATGTACATATTGCTTATAATAAAATTAAATAGTTGATTAAAAAATAAAGTAAAAAAGCTTTGTCTTGTATCAATTTTCTGCAGATATTTGAAATTTTTTAAGCATTCTTTATTTCCTGGTTTTTTATGCGAATCTTAGAGCAATTTCATTTTGTAGTTTTGGTTTTATGCGGTTTTCGAAAATTACGGAACGTATCCCTAATTTTTCAATGTGTCTTTTTTTGTGCGATTTTTTTGAATGCGGTTTTCTGCGGACTGTATCTACCGCATAAAAACAGACCCAGGTATATATATATATATATATATATAAATTTTGAATAATCTTTCAAAATAAAAACTCTTTGTGTTTGATTGAAGGAAAATAAAGAATAATAAATGATAGTAAGCAATTAAATGTTTGTTTAAACCATTTAGTCTCATTTAAGCCATCCTATAATATTCATCACATTTTAGAATATAATTAATGCAGGATAAAATAGTAGTTATAAAAAATCGTTGCAATGTAAAATAGATAAAAAATATTTTATAATTTATTATATTTCATATATTTTCCATAATTGAAATTATCATCACTAGATTACACTTGTAATTTTTTGTACAAGAATAAACATTTAAATCATAAATATTAGATTTAATATGCATTTCATCCATCAAATTTGAAATTGATTTTTTATTATTGTTTATTGTAGAAAGTAATTTGTGATTGTCTAGTATGACCCAAATATGCGTGAAGGATAGTAAAAAATATCAAGATTTTTTTTTAAGTATGATAGAACTTTAAATTGAATCTTTTTAAAGTTCTATCTAACCTAAAAAAAACATCACATATATATATATATATATATATATATATATATATATATATATATATATATACACATACATACATACAAATCGAATGATTTTTTAGGTTAAAACTTTCGATAAGGATTTAATTTAAAGTTCCATCACGCTTAAAAAACACCTACAGTAAGTAAATGTTGCCTAAACTCTTTAGTCTTATTTAGACCACTCTACAATACCTATGTGAAAATCTTTTTATCACTTTTAGCTTCGATTAAAAATAAAGAGTCTAAAGAGTAATCTAAAAGACCAGTTATTTTACCCCTGATGTTTCCATAAGACTGTTCTCAATATCTATATCTTCAGAGATTCTCTGAGTGTAGATCAACTGGTATAGAAATTTAAATCACAGATATTAAATGTGAAATGTATTTTTTTCATAAAATTTAAATTTGTCTCTTTTGGTATTACTTGACATAAAAGTAATTTTTGGTTCTGTATGTCTTTTTGATAACGTTTGCATCAGTCTAAGTCTTTATTTAGTAATGAATGAGTTTTTGCTTATTAGAAACTGTCATAGTTGTGGTTTAAAAGATTTATTATTTTATCTCTTATGTTATTATAAAGTTGTAGCTAGTATTGATGTATCCAAAAGTTCTTAAGGGTTAAAACGACCATCACCCATTACAATATCAGCTTTTTATAAGAAAACTTTAGTCCCGGGAAAAATATTATACCTTCTAGTTTTTGTCTTACTTAAAACCTGTTTAAAAATCATAAAAAATAATTAATCAAAATTTTCTTAAACATTAATTTACTATTGATAGATTTCAGGTATTTCTCGAATTTTTTCTTTTGCAATAAATTTAATTCTCCCGCGATATTTAGGTTTATTTATTTTACAACAACATTGGTTGTATGTATTTATCAACAAATTTAAATAACACTATAATAGATACACACAAGTGATTAATTTTTCATAAAAACATAATCTTTATTGAAGCCTCGGTTAGTTATTTACCAATGTCATTTTTAAATGATTGTATGAATAATCTGATTACTCTGTTTATTAAATTATTTCAAGTGATATTTTGTTGTTTTTCTGTAAGTAAAAATATGGGTTTTTTAATTTTGTATAATTTTTGTTTTTTTATACACAACCCCCCTCCCCCTCCCGACATATATAATATATATATATATATATATATATATATGTGTGTGTGTGTGTGTGTTTTTTATCCTTATCATCCTTTTCATAAAAGCTTATATCACCCCATAGCTGGGCGCAAGCTTTATCGAATTCTACCTACCCTAAATATTTTTACTATAGATTTTCATTTTCTTCTGTCCATCAATATTTTCCAATTTTTGCTTCTAATATACTTCACACTTTTTTGTGCTTTCATTTTTAGTGATTTTTTTTTTTTTTGTTTCTCTTTATTTCTTGATCTACACTCCATAAAGACTTTTGTTCATATTGACCCATCTTCTTAATATTCATTTCAATGATTTTATTTGTTCTATTAAATCACTTACTCTTGTCTGTTTTCATATCCATTTACATATTTTCCAACCCCTTTTAGAAATTCTTAACATTATCCTTTCCATGGTTCATTAGGTTATTAAAAGTTTTT